>CM062819.1:605080068-605410068 GCA_031772625.1 Pinus tabuliformis
TGTAGTCCTTTTACAATAAAATGCCATGTGGATAACTGCCTCATATTTTTTTGCCATAATTTTTAAATGCAGTTGCAATATTTATGCTATGATTTTTAGATATTTGTGGAATAAATTTTCATTATTAAGCTTCATAGGAAAACCATCTAAAATTAAATTCTTTGAAATCAGCTCATACTCACATAAATGACATATTTACCATCAAGTATTTGTATAAAAGGTAGATAGGACCAAGTTGTAAACAAATATACTTACCAAGAGTAACTTCCCAGCCTTATTTATGTGCCTTTCAACACTTTAAAAAGTAGGAGACTTAGTTGTGGTTACTAGCTACCAAAAAAGTACGCAAGTTCTTTCCCCTTCACATACAATTAATTTTTCCACTTCATATATTAATTTGGAAATTTTCTAAAAGCATAATTTCCACTTGAGTAGTAGGGACTACCCTACCCTGGACCACTTTCTCTTACATAGACTTTCTAGAATATGCATACACTATTATAATATTCATAACATCATCCATTAAAAATTACAAATAGGTACTATTTTTTTATGTCTCCTCTTTAACGAGCATTCTTCATTAAATTAGTCCTTTCTCATTATTTGCCTTTGTTGTCCTTTTTCTTCATATTTAATAGTTATTTGGTCTTCTTCCTTCTTGATCTTCTCTACTATCATCTTGTACTTACATAAATATTAGATGAAGTACATATGAAAGAATCACCATCTACTAGAATAAATGGGTTGTCAGTCGTTATATCCACTAGTTCTCTAGAAAACATATTCTCATACATGCTTCATAAACCATTCTTCCATCAAAATTTTGCATACATATACCTCTTACTCTATATCACCACTCTCATTTTCATCGTCCTCAATCTCCTGGGTTCCTGACTCAATTGTAACCATGATGTTGATGCTCCTACATCATACTCCCTAGGAACAAAAATCTTCATAGGCACACATCCATGGGTCCTCTATCTCTTGCAAAAGTTTTCCACATAGTTATCTCTTCTTTTTCGTATCCTCAATCATCATTTTATTCCTACACAAGACCCTTTGTCTTTACTTGAAATCTACCTGATTGCCTCCTCACTAAGATCAATGACTCTGTTAGGTGTAGACTACATCAAATCGATGGTTCTACCCACATATAGTTTCTCTCTTAATGATCTGAGATCCTCTTTTAGTTTATGCTTACCACAATAACACATGTTGAAAAATATTTTACATTAGTGGTTTTTTACCTTGAACATTATCAACTCGGGTACACACAAGTTCAAAAGTTTTTAATCTCTAACCAATATATTATAAAATGACATTATCCAAGAACTATTTCATAGGGATGTATTCCCTGAAGGATTTATTGTATATACCTGTCAACCCACACACAAAATACTTTTATTTATAACTCACTTCATTTTCTTCTTCACTGTTAACCATGCTTCTATTTCTTTTTTTTCCATCTTTTGTCACTTCATCCTTTTGCTTTCCTGCATCATTATCCACTTTTCTTTCCTATTTTTTCATATGTGATTTGTAAATTTTTGTGGACATTCCACTCGACAATTCATCACAACAAATCTCACAAATTGTTCTTAAAAATCTGAAATCTACACTACAAGGGTTTATTTCTCTTTACATTTTTAGATATGTAAATTACTGATTATTGTGTATGCATGCCGATTATAATTACGAAAGACATAGAGAACAATGAAATAAAAACTCATAAACTGTGATTAACACAAAATATATCTTGGGAAACCCTTTCGGGAGAAAACCTAGTTGGAAGGTGACGTCGCTTTGCTCTCTTTATTTGAATAGAAAATGGTTGCAAGTACAAATAAGGCATGTGGCACATGGACTACCACAATGAAAAAATAATATATGTGTGCTCTCTCCCTATCCCTCTTAGTTACTCTATTTCTCTATGCAACAAAATGCACTCAAAAAGAATGGAACCCCTTTTCTTCCTAGTGGCCCATTTATAACATAACCTAATAGCCAAGTAGTAGTTAGGTTTGACTCCTTTAAATCTTAACTAGAGTTACAATATGGAATATTTTTGAGCCTTATCCATCATCATCATGTGCCTAACATATTTTCCATGAATAAATGGGGATGACATGGAATCCCCTCAAATTATGTTGGTGAAAACAAGAAGGTCAACTTCCGAGTGGCATAAATTTTCCAGATGGACTCCAACCAAGATGATTCTTGCATTGTTGGAAAGGTATTTGTGTGTAGAATAGGAGAAAAGAGTGTAGCACAAAAGTGTCAAAGTTTTACCCCCTAAAAAACACTATTTGATGCCTCAAAATGCTCCAAGAAGATTTTAGGCCCTAATTTCCCAAATTGGGTCTCGCAGATAAAAATGGTCCTATCACATGATTCCTCCACTTTTTCCATGCTAAAATAATTGATGTGGATGAAAAACAATATAATTATCAAATATGAATCACTTCCCATTTTTTGGGACTTTTAGTCCTAAAATGCTTCCAGTGAATGAGGTGAGGAAATTTTTCCTCCACCGCCTCTCGGGTGTTCCATTTAGCTTTGGCTAGAATTTCTCCTTTCAACCCAATCTGTTAAAGTTCATTTTGTCCCTTTCTTGTAGTTCTAAGCCCTTTTTGCAAAACTATATCTTTTTTCATCTATAACTTACTTTGGGCCTGCAAGTATTGTAGTGGATAGTGATATATATGGATTATTGTCTCCTTACCCATTAGATAATGCTTCCACTTCTTCATAGATTGCACCATTTCATAAACCTCATTATCAAAAGTAGGGTAGTTAATAACTGCCCCATGAACTAATTTAGAATGGTAGCATACAATCCTTCCCCCCCCACATCAAGATCGCTTTGATAACATACTCACCAAGATCTATCTCCACTTGAAATGGCTTATCCAAGTTTGGTAGTGCAAGAACTAGTGCTTGACTAATCTTCTTCTTTAACTCATCAAATGGCCTTTGTTTACCCTTTCCCCACTAGAAACTCTTGCCACTTATTAGTATGGCATGGAGTGATATTGTTACCACTAAAAATGAGGCTATGAATTTCCTCAAGTATTGTGTCACCCCAACAAAACTCCTAACCTCATAAACATTAGTAGGCACAAAACATTTTATGATGGCCTCCATCTTGGCGGGATCTATTTTTGTCCCTCCTCCACCCATCACATACCCTATATACACCAGATACTACTGTGAAAACTCACACTTCTTGATATTTTCTAGAAATTGGTGCTTATTTAATGTCTCCAACACCTGAGTCAAAGGTGAGATGTGTTCGTCCTGGGTAGCACTAGATACCCGTATATAATCCAAATACAAAATAACAAATGAATCTATAAAGTTGTGCATCATATCATTCATTACCCTCATAAACATAGTTGGTACATTGCATAGGCCAAATGTCTTGACTACCCACTTATACAAACCTTGCCTGGTTTTGAAGGTGTTATTCCAAGTATCTTATTCTCTGACTTGAAATTATTGATATCTAGACTTTAAGTCCACCTTGGTGAAGTATTTCACTTTCTACAACTAATTCAACAAATCATCAATCCTGGGTAGGGGGTACCTATTCTTGAGTGTGATATTCTTCAATGAAATGTAATTAATACACATCCACCAAGTCCCATTCTTTTTGGAACTATGATGATGGTTGACCCACATGGTGGTGTACTTAGTCGAATGACACCCCATTCTAGTAGCTTTTTCAATTGTTTCTTCACCTCACTTGCTTCTACAACAAACTAACTGTACAACCCAATGTTTAGCGAGGGAGCCGTTGAAATATTTGGATCTTATGCTCTGCTTCCCTCTTGGGTGGTAGCCCTTTAGGCTCCTAGAACACATCCTTGTAAGCCTATAGAAACTCTGCCAGTTGTTTTTTATGTTTCTTAGTACACCCCTCTAAGGATGCCTTCACACTTGTTAACTCTTCTACAAGATGATTCTCTCTTAAAAACAATAAAACAAGCTTCTTGCCAGAAATGATCATTTTCTTGTCTTGGTTGGCATTTGCTAGTGAAAATTTTAACTTTCCTTTGTGCACATTTATGGTGAACGATTTTCCATCATTGGTGAGCTGGTATTGTTGGCTATGCACATGAATATTGCATATTACATGTACATGTAGGGACTTCCAAACACCACTCCACATACATCAAAGGGAACTACATCTAATTCTACCTCATTAATAAAATAAACACAGATAACTAATATAATTTTTCATTGTTTTGTTACTTTTAACTATGCTTCCTTATTTACTAATCCTAATGCTTAGATGATCACAAAATTCCAATGCAAATTTATATACTACCTTTAGTGAAATGAGATTTGCATGTGATCTTGAGTCAAAGACCATAATATGTATCTTCCTTACTTGTATCTTTATGTGGAAGAGTTTGGTCATTTATTTCTCTTCCTATTGCTAAAGGCTATTGAGTTTTCTATAATTTCAAAAATGAGTCCTCTAGATAGACTATAACCATAAGTTAATACACTTACATTCTAAAAGCACATATGGATCATTAGGTGAACAATATGATGAATAAGCTTACATGCTTACATGCTAGGAAATAAGCTCTTTAGGTGAACAACATGATGAATTATCTTCCAAACATCATGGCCAACCCCACCATAATTGTCAAAAAACGAGTCGGCAACAACAACATTCGATTTCCAATGGTTTAAAGCATGTTTTCAACATAAAAAACCAACATTATTCCCAATGCTTTCTTGAGTTTTGCTAAATTTATTTTTTCTACTTTGATTTTGTTTAACTCTAATATGTATACATTCTCTCAAATAACATCTTTAAACCAAAAACTATTAATATTTTGTATCTTACTATATAAAATTTATATTAAAGTATTTTTTGGTACAAAATATAGAATTTAATTTTTTTTTAAAATGGTGGATATCCTTTGGCTATATGTATATATATTATATAAGAAATATAAATTTACTTATTATTAAAATATTTATATATAATAAATAAAATATTTATATTTATATTTTAATATATATTTATATTTTATTTTTAATATATATACAATATGTAGATTTTCCTATTAATCAATTGTGTATCTTCGTATTTATATATTTTACCTATGTCATAATGTTTTTAGCCCCTTTAGAGGCAAGATCTTTCTATTGTGATAATTGCAGATGATTCTCCCTTTTTGGTAGTGATACTACATCTCTGCCAAGAAAGGAGTTGAGATATCCAAAATTGGTCACTCTAACTTTGGTATGCAAATTTTAATTGGAAGTAATTTCGAATGCATTCTTCCTTAACCTTGTGTCTCTCAGGGTATTATATTTAGGTGACATGGGGCTACAATTATTGCCAAGATCATTGTGGAAACTAAAACAATTTGAATTTTAGTCCTTGTATTTTCTCGTTGCTAAGGAAAACAGGTAAGGGCTAACCACCAAGGGTGCAATTTGTGGAGAGAAGTTGTTGAGGGAGGGAAGGTCAAACAATGAAGCCTAGCCTACTCAGACGCTTATTCCTGCATCATGGCACAAATTTCTCAATTGTTCCCTCATCCTTTATTGTTGTTGTCATCATCGTCATGTGGAAGCTCTATATTGGTTGTGGTTTAGGACTTCATTGTAGTTCTGCTTGGTGTGTCTTCTCCTAATCAGGGTCACCACTGCCCTGTTTCCAGTTACTGTCAATGTATATGGGACGGTTGTGTGGTGAACCTTGTCTACTTAACTCTCGTGTTCATGCCTCTTGGCCTACCTTTCTCGACTGTGCCCCTTCCATTGCAATTGTTGTCTATGTCGCCATGTGGAAGCTTTGTCCACATCATGGTTTAGGACTTCACTACGGTTTTGCTTATTAAGTCTTTACTGCTCAAAATCATTACCACCCTATTTCTGGTTTTCATCGTTGTAGATTTCTTTGGTGAAAGTTCGTCGATATGACTATTGGGTCGTGGCCATGGGATTTGTCGGGTCTTGTCACTTTTTTTTTCGTTATCACATCCCTATGTTGGGTGTTTATCCTACGAGATATTTTAAGGGTGTATTATCCCTAGTTCTGCCTCCAATGTTGGTTGCTGGGGTTTGAAACATTTTTTATTTGTGGGTCAGCCACCTTTTTACATCATTTATAACTCCCACTTGGGATTTTTGCGGGCCTGCATTCCTTGGGGTTTTATTTGGTCGAGCGTGCGTGCCCAAAATTTTTAAATCTCTTTGTGATGTGCTATGGTGCTTTTTGACCCTAGGGTTTTATACAATGAATCCTCTTCTTCTTATCTTGTCCGTTGGAGCATCTTCCACCAGTGCTAGAATGATGTGTGGATGGTCGTTGTTGGGGTATATATTGTGCTCCTTTTGGGGTTTCTTTGAGGGGTTTGTCAACCCTATATCTTGTTATCAATCATATGTAACTGGGATTATACTAGAACATATTTTATATGCATGCTTATGTAAACATCTTTTTAATTAATAGAAAGTTGTTAGTTTTTTCTTTCCTTAAGAAAAAAAGAACAAAAAACAAAAACAACTTGAATTTCTTAGTTGAATTATACGGAAATTGGTGATGTGCACTCAAGCATTGACAATATTTTAAACAATCAGTTTTTACACCTCAAGGGATGTAAATGGTTAAAGTCATTTCCATGTGAAATTAGAGATCTCAAAAATATCATATTTTTGGATCTCAATGGATGTTGTCATTTAGAACCATTGCCATATGAAATCGCAAAACTCAAACATCTCAAATATATGGATTTTAAGGGTTGTTGTAAGTTATAGGTTATTCCTCCTAACATCAAAATGCTTTGAAATTTCATAATAGAAAAGAGTGTGTTTGAACTAAGAAATTTTAATATAAGAAGGATTTTATCATATTTTTTGTTAATGAAAATTTATTATATTAGTATAGATATATCTTACTTACAGATTTAGCATGTTGCAAGTGGAATAAATCTCTTCAGGTGCAATCCTCTTTCAAAATGTAAAATATGAAAAAAATTGTGTCCCTCTCAGTATTTTATAGATCCCAATGAATTTGGTTCTCTCTCTATATCTAGAATGTGTATTTTTTCATTGTTTAAATTGTATTTTTGAATGTTATATTAAAACTGTTAGTCTAAAAAAAATTATTGGATTTCAGGGAAAGCTCGCAAAAAATATCTATATACCTAAAAAATATCAAAATGAAAAATAGTGACACTACAAAAAAATATTTTTTGTTGTTGTTTTATAGGACATATACAAAAAAATGTAAACAATATATAATATATACATAGTTGAGATTAAAGTATTTTGCATAGCATGTATATTGAGACATTTTATGTATAGACTACATTGTCCACATTAAATTTTTTTGTTATTAATATATTTTTAAGTATATGTTAATATTACTTGATCTTGGATATTAAAATATTTTATGGGTAAACAACATTAAATTTGTTTATTATTATAAATATTTTTAAACGCCACATATTATTTTTATATTAAGAATTGAATGAATTACACCTCCTTCTTATTCTTATTAGGAAGTATATGACATTTTTTATTTTATTTTCCAACTTTTAATTACTTTTTTCTTTAGACATTAAATATTTTATTATGTACAACATTATAATATTTTCTTTCTATATATAGATCTATATATAAAAAATAGATATCTACATTAATTTGTTAACATAGATCTTCAAATAATTTATTTAAATCCTTCCATGAAATATTTTAGAAATGTATGAGGTTTAAATATTTTATTCACACTTCTTTTTACTTCTAATTATTTTATTTCTTTTTAAAGTTAGATAACAAATTATGTTAAGTAATGTGGAAATATTTTATTTATGATTAAGTGTGAGCGAAATAATTTACCACATTGGGTTGTAATATTAACAAAAAATTGAGTGAGAATAGTGAGGGTGAAATTATTGATGTTTTGTAATGCTTTTAATTAAAACTAATTAAGCATGTGTATTCATTTTAGTTTTCTATTATAGTTGACATTGCTTTCCTATATAGAGAATATTTTATTTTAAACTTGAACAATAAAATTTTGGGCATTTAGTATAGACTCACTTACAAACACAACATAGTTACTCTATTCTAGAGTGTCAATAATATGTTAACTTACAAGAAAACCTTGGTAAGGAAAATAACAACTATTCCACCCAAAAACTCAAGCTAAACTCAATTAACTTTCCATATATATAAATAGATTATATAAATATTTTGTTAATTTTAATCTAAATATACTTATTATATTTAATTTAAATAAATTTATTAATTAAAAAATTCTGTTTTTTTAATAAAAAATATAAATTCAAGTTTGAACAAAAACAATAGTCAAATTATTGTGCCCGAAAACGCGTCCTTATTCCACGAAGGAAAACAAAAGTTATAGTTATACCTCCCTTTTTGTGATTACTGGAGGGATGAGCGGTGTAATTAGTGACCAAAACCCCCAAAGTCTCTGCGTGCTGAGACAGAACGGAGGCTTGGGAAGGGTCCGTCAAAATTGTAATTACCTACGGAGACTCGAGAGTTTGGGCGGCGTGGTGAAGACGAAGCAGAGGCATGGGAGGAGATGTAGTCACTGATGGGGAACTGAAAGTTTGGGGGTCGTGGAGGCGGGGCGGACACAAATGTAACCAGAAGGATGTGTGGAGGGTTTTCTATTTTCACTGTTTGTATTATTGGGCCAGAAAGAAAGTCAAGATAAATCGTGCGGAGCTTGGTTCTTAATGGAGAACTGAAAGTTTGGGCGTCGTGGAGGCGGGGTTTTCTATTTTCACTGTTTCTATTATTGGCCAGAAAGAAAGTCAAGATAAATCGTGCGGAGGTTGGTTCTTAATGGGGGGTTTTCTTTATTTTCTTTCTGCTCTAACCAAGAATCTAAGAAAAACTCAATATATAGAGACAGTCTCTATTGTTAAGATAAACTTTAAAATTAAAGAAAAATTCAATAAAGTCAAGATAAATAGTACAAAGGTCGCCCATGAAAGTTTGAGACCAAAAAAATACATAATTTTCTTTTAATTATTTTATTATATTCAATTTTAATAAGAATATTATTAAAATTCTCCTAAAATTATAATAATTTTCACTGTTACTAGTGTTGGCCAGAAAGAAAGTCAAGATAAATCGTGCGGAGCTTGGTTCTTAATGGAGGGTTTTCTTTATTTTCTTTCTGCTACAACCAAGAATCTAAGAAAAAGTCAATATAAAGTCTCTATACTTAACATAAACTTTAAAATTAAAGAAACTATCAATAAAGTCAAAGATAAATAGTACATAGGCCGCCCATGAAAGTTTGAGACCTTTTGTCTAAAAAAAATACATAATTTTCTTTTAATTATTTAATTATATTCAATTTTAATAAGAATATTAGCTTATTTTAATGTTTTTTTATTCTTGAATTTTTATTATAATTTTTTTCTCTAATTTGTATTAATAAAATTATTAAATTTAGTGTAATAATATTTTAATATTTTTTATATTTAATTCTTATAATATTATAAATTAATTATATATAGTTTAATATTTTCTATATTTAATTTTTATAATATTATAAATTATATATATATATGATGATGATGATGGTGGTCGTTAATGTCCGCTTAGACCAAACTTTGATTTATCAGACCTAAAGAAAAAAATTATTTAGTTTGATTTAAGATTTTATTCCTATGCTCAAAAAGCTTGTAGAGAAGCCTCCGAGCTCACTATAATTTTGACATCGTAAAAGGCTAGGAAGGTCAGTATTGCGACAAAGATTATAAAACTCAGATCTAATGTGGTTGTACACAGGGTACTCTAAGAAGAAGTGGTTTTCATACTCGATGTTCCTATTCTCACATAGATGGCAGATCCTTTCCATCCATGGTGTTTTAGGAACTGCCCAACGACATGTTTCACTATGGAGGTCATGAGAATTCGTTCTAATCTTCGCTATATTAATTTTCTTCTTTGAGCTAGTTAAAATAGAGAGATACTTTTGATCTTCTAGGGTGGGGTTGATGACCTTATTATAATAACTTAATTTTCTTTTAGCCTCTAAATCTTTCTCACACCACATTTTTTCTTTGAATTTAGAAGTAACAATACTTTTAATGTTATTAATGCTTTGCAATCCATCATTCTCGTTGATCTCCCAATAGTTTAACCAGGCCCTCATGTCTTTATACCACCCCCGTTTGAGCCTTAGGTGGTTTTGGCTGGAATTTAAAGCTAGCTTTGGAAGTCTATGATCTCCTATGTTATTGAGTTTGTGCTTGTACAATAGAAACCTAATCATAGCTAGGCTCTCGATAGGGGAAACACCTACTTCTATAGGGAGAATAGGATAGGGTGTATTACTTTTAATTTTTAGGTTATATATTATAAAACACTTCTGGATTTGCTCAATATTTCTCCAAGATTCTCTAGAGATGCTGCAACCCCAAACCTCACATCCATATAAGATAAGATGAGTGACTAAAGTTTCAAAAATGAACTTCTTTTTATCCCACATTACGAGGTTTTCCGTTTTACAATTATTTTCAAGACCAAAATAAGTTTTCCACCCCCCATTAATCCTTTTCTCAATGCTATAGCTCCAGTTGAGCTTGTGATGAATATCAATTTGTAGGTACTTGTAAGAATACACTTCGTCCAACTTATTCTTGTCATACATAAAATTACCATAAGTGTCCTTCTTGGATTTGACAATCATAACTTTTGTTTTGTCAGTGTTAACAGTCATACCCATGGTAGAGCAGAAATCTTTAAGAAGCCTGAGTTTCTTTTCAAGATCAGATGTGCACCTTGCGAGAAGAACAATATCGTCAGCATAGAGAAGAAGGATGACAACTATCCCAGCTAAGATCGTGCCAACACATCCTGCTTCCTCTAAATAGCCTTCGAGCTTGTCGATGTAAATGCCAAATAGGGTAGGGGAGAGGGGGCAACCTTGTTTAACTCCGATATTACACTTAATATCTTTCGACCACCCCTCATTGCTCTTTAGCTTGGCAATTACATTCTCGTATAACCTTATAGCGACAGCTCTCAACTCGAAAGGAACCTTTAGCTCTTCTAATCTATTCCAAAGGTTGTTTCTAGGAACCATATCGAAAGCCTTTCTAAAGTCCACAAAGCAACAAAAGGCATTGGATTTATCATTACGACATTCCTCCACAATGATCATAAGCGTAATCAGGTGGTCTGTTGTTGAGTGATGCCTTCTAAAACCTGCTTGGCCTTTAGCTCGCTTACCTTCACTTTCAAGCCATATGCTCAACTTCTTCTCCAAAATACTACCATATAACTTGGCTAAGAGAGGGCTGATCATAATTGTCCGATAATTATAGGGGTTATTTGTATCCCCACTTTTTAAAATAGGGATAATGAGGCTCTCAGTCCAAGGTTTAGAGAACCATTTCTTGACTACTTGATTGAAAAGCTTGTGGATGTGGGGGATGACGACAGGATCTCTAATTTTTAAGATTTCTGCATGGTAACCTTGAATGTCCTTAGCTTTGCCATTAGCCAGGTGATTAACCCCAAATTCAATGTCTTCCAAAGAGAAAACTTCTTTCGTTGTGAGTAGGGTTTCTAAGTTATCCATAACATTTGGAGATTCATAAAGCTTTTCAATATAGGAATTCCAATCGTGTAGAGCAATTTTATTATTATCTTTAGTTTTCCTAGTCAGAATTTGCCTCCAAAATTTCTTAGGAGCTACCTTAGAGAGGTGTAAGAGATTCTCTTGTCTTTGACGAATGTACTACCACTTTTTCCTTTTAGTTAGGCTTTGTATATTTTTATCTTGCCTATTTTAAGAGATTCATCAATAGCTTCCTTAATCGCTCTCCTCACACTTTTACAATCTTTGTCATACCATGGGTTGGTTTTGCTATTTCTTTTATTATTTGAAACTTCAATTGAGAACTTATTAATAGAATATGAGAGGGTTGTGGTAAAATTATGATAGAGGTCTTCTATGTTGTCTATAGTAGATAAAGGAAGAAAATTAGTTTTTAATTCACTTAGAAAGAGATCGTTTTTATTTCTATCAAATATTAAGTTCTTTTGGCTATAAGGATTATTTTCTATGGGATCTCTATGCATGACAAAATTGAGAGTTATAAGTAAAGGCCTATGATCAGAGTCAGGCTCGTGGTCATTTAAGATGTCAAAATTTATTATTTCGTTGTATAATGGGAGATCGGAAATAACATAGTCTACCACGCTGCTACCAAGTCCATGGATGCAGGTCATCTTGCTGGAATTGGGCCACTTCTTTAGACCATTGCAAATTATGAGATCCTGAGCACTACAGAGCTTGACTAGCTCCGACACAAAAAAAAATTCCCCGAGGTCTTTAGAGCTCCTTTTGTACCTACTAGCTAGAGTAGGGTCTTCATCTAACCAAAGAAGACTAAGGTTGGAATGATTGCTTAGAATAATAGCTTGGTTGCTTGGAGTTCGAGCATTAAAGTCACCTATTAAAAGGATATTACCTTCATTCCTTAGGCTAGAAATATCATTATCTAAACCATTGTAAGGACTATTTTTATCTAGATTCTTCTTCTTATAGAAGTTAGAATTGATGGGGGGAAAATAGCATATTTCTATGTAAGTCTTCTTATTATTAATGTCACTGATCTCTATCCAACTATATTGGTTGTAAGGGTCATTTTTATAAATCCTAGCATGGGGGGAGATGTTCTTCTTAATGTAACAAGCTATTCCCCCAATGCCTCTATGGGAGGATCGCTTGTTCCAGGTAGACCATAGCATAAAGCCATCTATGCTAGGGACCTTAGATTCTTCGTGCTCCCAAGTTTCAACAAGCAAAATAATATCAACATCATTTGAGATCCAACTTAGCTTGGGGCCTTTGTTCCATGGAAAATGCTGATAGTTCCAAGAAAGGATCCAGAGCATGTTGAATTGCTATTTATTACTATCTTTTTGGTTTCTATCTGGAATAAAGGCTTTTCTATTTCTGATTATTGCCCATTTTCCTTCCTTTCTAGCTTCTTTTACCTTTTGAACCTCCTTTCTTAATTCTGCTTGATCTTCTGGAATGAGATCTTCATTTATAAATATTCCTGTTCCTTTTAGACTTGAGGTTTTACTAAGTAAGTCGTACTTATGATCAGTAGAGCTCACCTTCATTTAGATTAGTCTTCCTTTATTTTCGGTTAATTTCCCCAACCTTGTTGCTTTTGTGAGACATGTTGTTTCAATTTGTAATCTATTATGTAATTCTGTCTGGGCTATGGCTAAAGTATCCTCATCAACTTCCTCTTTTAAACTGAAGATTATAAGGTTCAAGGCCCTTTTGTTACGCTCATGGTCTAATTCTATTAATTTTTTCATTTCATCTATAATTGGTTTGATATCTAATTTATCTACCACATTATTTAGGGTGAGGTAGCTATTAACTTTTTCTTCTAGTTCTTTAATCATGTCTTTCATTTTAAGACTCTCTAAAGTATCAGCATCTCCTTGATGGGATGTTTGGTCAGTATCTTGGTTTTGTTTTTCTATAACCTGCAACCTAGTCTCCATTGCCTCCATTTTATTCTCCAATAGTTCTATTTTATTTTCTATTTGTTTTTGGATCGTGTCCTCAAGAGATGCAAAATTATTTTCCAGCATGGCTTCTGACTCTGTTTGTAGCTTGGCTTCTCTTTCTTCTCTACTTTTCTCTAAAGACTCTATATACTCATAAAGGCCTTATAGAGTAACTATGCTAGGTTTTCCTTTGGTAATCTTTGGTAGCTGTGCTGAAATATTCATACTTGAAAATAGATGAGCAAATATGTATTAGGAAAATATAAGGAATGTGTGCACCTGATATCAGCAAACCTGACTGCAGATCACCCATGCGCACCGCAGCCCGTAGACCTGATTGGATCGGGAGCAATATTCTCGAGAATAATGGTCGTTGCAATTTTCTAGAATACTGCGAGCCTCAGAATGTATACTACGTACTTATGATCTACGAGCCTCAGAATGTATAAATATTTCAGCCCAGAAGATATATATACCATGCTAGAATGTATATAGAATGTGATTTATGATCTGCGGGCCTCAGAGTGTATAGACACACTCTGCGAATATATGCGAGCCTCAAAATGCCCTAGAATGTATATAGAATGTGATTTATGATCTACGATTATATACCACGCTCTGTGAATATATGAATATATAATTGCAATAAATAAAAATTAATTCTTAACAACTAGTTTATAATTAAATATTATTTTAATTAATTTAGTAATTAATTAACTAACAACTAATTTTTTATTTTTAATCTTCCTAAGATTATTAATTTTATGTAATTCTTATAATATTATAAATTAATTAAATTAATTATATATATATATATATAATTAAAATAAATAAAAACTAATTCTTAATTACTAGTTTATAAATAACTATATTATTTTTATTTTTATTTTAATAACTATTTCTTAACAACTAATTTAGAACTAATATTATTTTATTTGATTTAATAATTAATTTACTAATAGCTAATTCATAATGGCTATTTAATTTAGTAACTAATTCTTAACAACTATTTTATAACTATATATTATTTTATTTGATTTAATAATTAATTTACTAATAATTAATTCATAATACCTAGTTTTGGACCCTGATGTATCCTAGCTACTTAATCTTTAAGATTCACTAATTTTCTCACCTTTGTCTAGAGAATGAACGATATCAATTGATTCAAAAGACCAAATCCTAATAATATGATTAATCTCAAAAACAGTTTTATTTACAATATAAATTACAAAAGTCTAAATCTAACAAAAAAAAAACAATTATTATTTGTAACCCAATGAAAATTAAAAAAAAATAAATATGTAATTATTCTTCGCCCAATAAAAATTTGAAAAAAGTAAGGGTGTACGTATTTAAGATCTTTGATATCTGTAATATGTTGGAGGTGATTCCTCCTGAAATTATAATGCTCCCAAATTGTCAAATTCTACAATAAAGAAGAAGAGTCTTCGGGTACAATGAAACAATGAATTTTTAATATAAACCTGTGATCATACTTTTATTAATACAATTTTATTAGGCAAAATAAATATTCAAATTAACAAGGTTTTTATGGGAATTAAATATAAAGATTTTTAAGAAATTCTAATTAAATATATATCATATTTTTATTATTTTTATTAAATATTATTTATTTATTACAAAATATTATTTAAATATTTATATATATATATATATTTATGGATATCATTTTCATATTAAAATAACAAAAAAAATATTCAAGTAATATTAATATTATTTAAAAAATTATAATAGACATTATTAATGGTGAATAATTTATTATATACTAAAATAATAATTTTAAAATATTTGTAGCTTAAGAGGGTGGTGAAGTTGGCAAACACCATATTATGAAGTATTATGTAAAGCATGAAATTCATAAGATTTATGGTTCAAATCCCCATAATCAATCCCATTAGTGATGACATGGTGTTTTGTTAAGGCACTTCATGGTGAAAATGTCACTAGTTCAAAACCTCGTGGGTAAATATCTAGGGTGTTATGTTAAGGAACTTCATGGTGAAAATGTCATGAGTTCAAAACGTCATGGACGAAGATCCAATGATACTGAGGGCTACTGTGGCATGGTGTAGGTGTGATCCCCGGGTGATTTTGATGGCTTAGATGCTCTTAGGTCGTGGCTACTCAAGCAACAAGTTAGGTCACTAGTTCGAAACTATGTGGGCAAACATTTAGCCATGCTAATGGTTGGTGTGGCCTAGGCCAGTTGCAATCCCAGGGTGATTTTGACAGCTTAAATGACCTTAGTGTGGGAAAATGTAACAAATTTGTTTCTTCATAATTTTCATTTGACTCATGTATCTATCAAATGGAGAAAGAAAATGATGTAAGAACAAAAGAAAATTTTAATTTTGTAAAAGCATGGGTTTCATTGTCAAAATATTTGTCACTAGGTCTCTTAGGGTTTACATGAGTCAAAGTTTCCTTTTCATAATGTAAAAGACCCTTCCGGGCATTTGTATCAAGAAAAGAAAAAAGTGTTTTGTATTTGGAAGTGTCTAGAATGATCCCAAGGCCAAGTCAGCCAACCAAGAAGAAGTCAACCTAGAGAGGGCTAATGGAGCCTCTTTGAAGGGCTATCAAAAGAAGAGATTTGACCTCATTTAAATAGAATAAGCAAGCATCTATTAGGCTTGATCTGCAATTGGAGTATTATGCACGTGACTTGCAAGAATAACATAGTGCCAAAAATACAAAACAATAATGGCAAAAACACAGAAATATAACATGAATTGAAACAAGCTGCAAAGATATTTTATTGCTTAGAAGAAGGATACAATCTTCACTTTCCTTTTCAAGGGGGAAACCTCCAACAGAGCAGAGCTCAATTACAATAAAATTTGATGATTCTTCCCATGCTATCTAAGCCTATTTATAGCTTGATGACATCCAAAACCCTAACTACTAGCGATCCCTTGCATATTACAGGTTAGCCACTTTATATATTAACTATGGCCCATTTATAACTAATAGTGGTCCCTTCTCTATAATACGAGTCAACCACTTACAATTATTATTCCTGTAGATAACCTCTTATAGGATTTATTGACTCAACTAACTAACTATGACTCTCACGAGACCCCTTGGGCTTATTACATAATGAAATGGGTCAGGGTTGGACCCTAACATGCCCTATCCCATCAAAAGAAGCTTTTTCCTCAAGGCTGAAGCTGCGGAAACTACTAAAGAATAATGGTTGGTTCCAATGTTGCATCTTATAGAGAGGTGTCTTTCCACTTGATGAAGACTTCCTTAATCATGTGGTCATGAAGATGTATTTCACGAGTGTCGAGGACCTATTCAGGTCAGAGCCAAAGTCAACCTTCCTCATCCAATTATGGCAGACTTGTTTGAAGTCTACAATTGTTCCCCACAACTTTCTTGAGGCAGAACACATGGAAGATTCGATGGATTTTTGAGGTAGTCATCAAGGCTAGTTTGTAAGTGACTCCTCCTATACGCTGAAGTACTTGAGAAGGGCCATAGAATTTTCGGGCTAGTTTTTGGAAAACCTTTTCTTTAAGAGAGGTTTGATTCTAAGGTTAGAGTCACAGGAACACCTGGTTACCTACTTGAAATGACCTCTCTGAATAGTGTCAGTTGGCTTATTGCTTCATTCAATTTTGAGCTTGATGTAGGTTATCTTTGAGATGAGCGATCATGGTGCAATGGTTCTGCATGAGCTTATCAGTTGCCTATACTTTGGAAGATCTAGGGATATAAGATGTTGGTGAAGGTGGGAGTTGTCCATACACTGCCTCATATGGAATTATCTTGGTGGATTCATGATAGTTAGTATTATACAACCATTCAGTTTAAGGCATCCACTGTACCCATTGATGTTGCTTGTCTAAAGTGAAGCATCAGAGAGAGGTCTCCAAACATTTTTTGATTGCTTATGTTTGATCACGAATTTAGGGATGATCAATTGTACTCTGTTGGAGTTGTGTGCCCCGTAGCTTGAAAAGTTCTCGCCAAAAATTGATGGTGAAAATTCAGTGTCTTTCAAACATAATGGAATTCGGTATGCCATGCAGTTTGAATATTTGGTCCATGAAAACCTAAGCCGCCAATGTTGGGGTAAATGGGTGCAGTAGAGCACCAACATGAGCATAGTTGGAAAGTATGTCAACAACCACCATGATGACTTATTTGTTGCTTGACTTTGGGAGACCTGTAATGAAATCCATGGAAACATCTGTCTAGATAGAAGTAGGGAGTGGCACAGGTTGTAAGGTTCCTAGTGGCTTGATCATTTCCCCTTTGTTGTGTTGGCATACTTCACATTCAACTACAAAAGTAAGAATGTCATGCTTCATGCTGGCCCAAAAGAAAGAACGTTGTGCTCATGCATAAGTCTTCAAAAAGCTTGAATGTAATGCAATTGCAGAGGAGTGAAACTCTTCCAAGATGTGGGTTTTGAGGGTGGAGGTTAGGGATAACACTATCTAATCCTGACAGTAAAGAACTTCATCCTTCCAAGAGTAATCCTTTGAGGACTTAGGATCTTCTCATAATATGTTAATGAGATGGGATGAAGAGGAGATGGAAGAACCATTCATGACAAGTTGCTTATATCCAATCTAGTATGGGTAGATAGAGCGATAACAGGGTGCCCTCTTCCTTAAATTGGCATGATAAGGCATCGACCACTACATTGTCACACCCCTTCTTGCCTTCATATCCCAAAACTTTTGAGAACCATTTATTTTGTTGTGGCGACGATAGACACTTCTCTAGGAAATATTTTAGGCTGTGATGGTCATTACAAATTTAGAAACGACACCCTGATAAGTATGGTATCCAAGTGTCTACTAC
Organism: Pinus tabuliformis; assembly: GCA_031772625.1. Lineage (NCBI taxonomy): Eukaryota > Viridiplantae > Streptophyta > Pinopsida > Pinales > Pinaceae > Pinus > Pinus tabuliformis. The sequence goes on from CM062819.1 coordinate 605,098,471, forward strand.
ATGTAAGATGACCACCATTTGTTTGTCATATGTAGATTGACCCAGATGCTCTTCACTAAATTGTCGACTAGTGAAAGCCAATGGTCTACATTCTTGCATTAATATTGCACTAATGCCCATACCTGAAGCATGACATTCAATCACAAAAGATTTTGTGAAGCTCGGAAGGGTGAATACTGTAGTGGAGCACATGGCTTGTTTGAGAGCAAAGAAGGCCTATTGATTTGTGTCAGTTTAGAGAAATGATTTTTTCTTATGAATATTAGTGAGGGGTCGGGAAATGTGTCTATAATGGCTAACAAATTTGTGATAGTAGTCAGTGAGACCTGATTAGAGGACATTTCAACTCAAAAATAGCCACCTAAGAAAAAATTATGAAAATAATAAAATAATTCCATATAGATAATTTTTTAATATATCATTTTATTATTTTACTTTTGCCAAAAATTACCCAAGTAAATGTCACGTTTATCAAAATAGTTTTTATCAAAATAACTGTAATATATTTTATATTTAAATTAATGTATTATCACAAGATTTAATAAAATTTATATTGAAAAAAATAAATTTAAAATTTAAATTTAACTTTAAATTACCCAAATTTAAATTAAAAAATCAAATTTAATATTTACATTAAATTTGAATTTGAATTTAAATCACCCAAATAAATATCACTTTTATCAAAATAACAGTATATATATTTTATATTTGATTAATACAATTTAAATTAAAAAAGTAAATTTTAAAGTTAAATTTAAATTACCCAAATAAATGCACTATATATATATATATATATATATATATATATATATATATATATATATATATATTTTTAGTGAAAGGTAAAATACGGGTTGAGTGTGTTTTTTAATGATGTGTAACTGATTTAAATTTTAAATTTACTTTTTTAATATATATATATATATATATATATATATATATTAAAAAAGTAAATTTAAAATTTAAATCAGTTACGCGTCATTAAAAACACACTCAACCCATATTTTACCCTTCATTAAAAATATTCTCAATATTATAAATTTGATAGAATAAGATATTAATTTTACTTTTAATATTTAATATAGTTTTCGGTCACTTAGGCACTGTTCACACTTAAATTAGGTAACTTATATTATTAAAAAAATTGTTAGTTCCTGGTCACACATGTATCTCTTTTGAATTTTAAATGATTTTGATTGGCTTACATAGTATGACATGGAAATTCAATGTTAATTATTTAAAATCAAATTTCCTCTAATTGGCAAGAATCTCCTCAAACTCCTCAAGGTTTTTGGTTGGGGCCAATCTTGCATTTCTTGAATATTTTTTGAATTAGCCCTCACTCCATAGTTCACAATGTGACCCAAATGCTCTACTTCTTCCATGCAAAAGGAACACTTGTATAATTTGACAAATAATTTGTAACCTTGGAGCAGTTGCAATACCTAGTCAACGTGCTGAAGGTCTATGTCCCATGTTATGTGGTAGATGAAAATGTCTTCAAAAAATAACAAGACAAATTTTCTAATATATGGTTTCAGAAGGTGGTTCATGAGGCTCTAAAAAGTGGATGGGGCATTATAGATATCAAATGGCATGACCATAAATTCATAATGTACTTCACGAATTTGGAAGGTTGTCTTGGGAATGTCACTTCCTTCATCTATATTTGGTGATAGCCTAGGCATAGTTTCAACTTGGTAAAAAAATTGGCACCATGCAATTCATCAAGCAGATCATCAACTACTAAAATAGGAAATTTGTCCTTGATAGTGAGCTTGTTGAGGGCCCTAAAGTTTGGACACGTGCGTCATTCACCATCTTTCTTTAAAATCATGACCACTTGAGATGGATAATGGCTGATGTTGGAACGAATAACACTAGCTTCGAGGAATTCCTTGATGATTTTTTCAATTTTATTCTTTTGTACAAAACGATATTGATAGGGGCGGACATTTGGTAGCTGGGTACACAGGAGAAAAGGGATGTTATGATCATGTTCACCTCTAGTGGGTGGGAGTTCTATAGGTTTGTAAAAGACCCGCTGGTGGTGATCTAATACTTGTTGCATATCGAATGAATTTTAGGAGTGGATTCAATGGCATGGATGGCATTAAATTGTGTTACTATCCCATGAAAACCGCTTTTTAAAGTCTTCTCTATTTGATGCGAGCTAATGATAGTAGGAACACCTACCTAGAGTCCCCACAGTATATAGGTGTGGTTGTTCTGCTTAAAGCTCACATATAACTCATGGAATTCCATTATGATAGGGACTAGTGTGCGAAGCCATATAGCACCAAGGACAATGTCACAACCACCCATTTCAATGGCAAACATTTGGGTTTTGAGGTGACAATCCCCCATCTTAAGCTTAATATTTTCATAGAATTCTTCACATTTCATGGTCCCCCCATCAATGAAAAATCCTTGGAAATTAGATACTGCCCTGACAAAACAATGAATAACTTCTACTACTCTCTTATAGACAAAGCTATGTGTGCTACCACTATCAATCAACACCACTATTAGCTGATGTTTAATAAAACCTCAAATTTTGAGAATTTGGGGAGAATAAATGTTGGTCAGGGCATGGAGTGAGATAACTGGCTCATCTGGCATATTTGTAGTATCAGTGTCCAAGGTTGTTTGGGTTTCACCCTCTTCCTCCCCAAGAACTTCAGTGGATGTAGCTTCATTGGAAAATTTGTTTTCAGTAGTGTCAATTTGAAAGAATTTGGTTCCTTCTATTTATGTCCTAGGGAGTATTTGTCATCACAGTAGTAGTAGAGTCCTTATTTCCTTCTTTGAGCCATTTATTTTGGCAACAACTTTTTTATCTAAGCTGTTTGGGTGGGGCTCGTAGTCAGGGTGGGACGTGCCCATGTAATGAAATTTAGACGATTGGAATGGGAATTTAAAGTGTTTTCTACATCTACGGCCTTTTTATATGCTTCCAACCAAGTAGTTGGGTGATGCATTCAGACATGGGCTTGGATGGGTTTCTTTGGACCACTAATGAAACATTCCAAGTAAAAGGCATATGTTAGTCCTTGAGTCTGGATGGACAATTGTTCAAAGGTTGCAATGTAGTCACGTACTGTACCCATTTTCCCGAGCTTAGTGAGATGAAATAGAAAGTAAGATTCCCGATTAAAGCGGTCCCAAATGGCTTTTGAGAACATGTTCCAAATTTGCCTCCCTAGATAGCATTTTTGATGCCACTACCACCACTGCCATCTCTCTTGGTCCAAGTAAATATCTCCCACATGTATTTTTGTGTCATCATCCTAGATATTACTATGGTGGAAATATTGTTCCTTTTGTGCCAGCCATACTATCAAGTTAGAGGCATCAAATTTGTACATGTCTAGCTTGGGTGTCTGGTGGCTCGAATATTGGTGACCTCCATGGAAATGAATGTGATGGTTGGATTCTCCTTCTACGTGGGAATCAACATTGTGTTATCGCCTCTTGGATTAGTGAGATATCCTCAAGTATTATAGTACTACTATTGTGATTCTGTCGTTAAAGGATGTCTCGAAGTCATTGATTTTTTTTCTCGAGGGCTTTGACTTTCTCTACATCTATAACTTGAGACCTGGTATTGTGCATACACTAGCCCTGGTCAAATTTTGAAATTACTTAAGAGTAGTATGGTTGGAAAGAGGGCAAGCTTAGAATTCTAGTCATGTGGCTTAATTTAAGTTGTGTTGGGAAAAAATTGGGACCTCATGAAAATTGGGGGACTTATAGGTGAATGGTAGCACTGCGATCAACTGATCATCTTGAATTTTTTGGGCTAGGCCTCTTGCAAGTGTCCCGTGATGAGCGCAGAAAATTTCTTTTACACTGATAGGAGTTTTACTCCTAGTTGATCAATACTACAATGATTGAAATCCAAAATTCTGGATACTATCAAAATCCTACGAAAATCGGGGTTGGATTGTAGTAGTAGAAACCCCAAAGTCTCGATACTAAAGTGACTAAAACCCTCACTACACAAAGATTCTAATCTATGTTGCGAAAACCAAAACTATTGAATCTAATATGTACAATAGTGACAAAACCCCAATTTCTATATCTCACATGTATAGCGATGGTCGAACCCTAGCTGTTGGATCTAAGCTGGATGAAAAGTGGGGGGGAAATCTTCATATAATTGAAGGAACAATGGACACACAGGATTTTCATATGCTACATATCACGATATACATAGGGGTCCAATAGTAGTACTTGCCCCAATATTTTAGAGCACCAACTAAGGAGGAGTGACTGTACCCTTAGTTGTATTACTCGATTACCCTTCTATACATGCAAGTAATATCCCTAAGTGTTATCCTTAGTGTATTGTGGTAGAAATATGGTCGATGACTTGTCTAAGGTTAGGTTTCAGGTTACCCCAGGGGGGCTTCTAATACACCCAAAGGTATCTGAAAGTGCAGTTTGTGCATGGTTTTAGTCTGTGTGAGGTTCTGTCTAATGCGCTACTACTTGAAGTGGTAAACAAAGGGGTTACAAGGTAGTCCAACAACCATGACAACCTATTATAGTTCCTAAGTGCATGCCTCCCATAATATACCGGTTTATGTGATCAACAACAAATCTTGTGGTTTAAATATGTCAAAACACATCTCTAGCCTAAAAAGAAAAAGAAAAAATGCCAAAATTGGAGGTAAAACTGGCACTATAAAGTGCTCTAATAACACTTCTTATGCACTTGACCTATGAGAATAACAGAATGCTAGAAATCTGAAACAATATTTCCAAAACACATAAATATCATATGAATTGAGACAAGCTACAAAGATATTTTATTATTCATAAGAATAATACAATGTTCACTTGCCTCTTTGAGGGGGCAACCTCCAACAGAGCATAGCTCAATTACAATAAAAATCAATGATTCTTCCCATGTTATATAGGACTTTTTGTAGCTTAATGACATCCAAAACCCTAAATACTCATGGTCCCTTGCATAATATGGGTTAACCACTTTATTTATTAACCATGGCCCGTTTTTAACTAATTGTGGTTCCTTTTCTTTAATGTGGGTTAACCACTTACAATTATTATTAATGCAAATAATTGCTTATGGGTTTTATTGAATCAAATAATTAACTATGACTATGATGAGGCCCCTTGGGATTATTACATAAATAAATGGGTTAGGGTTAGACCCTAACAAGGATACATGTGAGAGTCTTAAGAAGGCTAGAAGAGCCTAGCGAAGAAGGAGTCAAGCTCTATTATGTTCAAAAATCTTTATTATCTCTGTAGCAACTCACACATGTGAAAGGGCTAGGTTTATGGTCATGAAATAGGTCTAAAAACTTTAGGAAGGTTTTGCAGACTTTTTATGATGTGATGTAAAGGCTATTCTTCTTCAATTGCATTACAGAAGGACAAAGGTTAGTTGGCTAGGTTCTTGGTGGCAGCCTTGGTCTAAGATTTTGTCTTGGAAGTCTCCTTTGAAGTTGATTCTATAAGAAGAGAAGTTCTTTATGGGTTTCCCCTTTGAGGGATTTTTCCGTAGTTTGGAGCCTATATCTTGTTTTCTTTTTTGTATGGTTGTTTTTTTTACTTTTTTTGGCATTTATTTGATGATAAAAACATAAACATAATCAAGAACAATAAGAATGTAATATCACAAGTAAATTTAATGTAAGGAAAATCGAATTAAATGTTGCGCTAATGGATTTTCCAACATGGTTTCAGAGCTAAGGTTGAGAGTATGGGCAACTAGAAGATCATAAGAAGAGTTTTTGCAATGCTCCAAAAGCCAAAAACAAGAGATTGTTTGTGAATGTCTTAAAGGCAAAACAAACCACCACAAGTGCATACGTCATTAGAGAATACAATCTGAAACAATTGCATATTAGAGGAGGAAAATAAATTAAGGTAGAGAGACATCTTAGCGTATTTTTTAGGTTTTTGATTTGCACTATACGAAGAGGAGAACATTCAAGTTTTAAAGGGTTAATCTCGACACCTTTATATGAAGAAAAACTTGAAATAATAAGGTTGTAGTCTTTTAAACTATTTCATGAGCATCTGAGACCTGGTTTGCATACTAATTTTTTATTACAACAATTGGTGAGAAGGTCACAATGCTTGGATTGGAATCTAAAATTACTGAGGTATATAGAAGGGATGCATAAGCTCATTTCAAGAGGTCTAAGCTACACAAAAAGAGACTCATTTTGGATCAAGAGTTCGTGGAGTATAACACAGAAAAAAGGGATAAAGTAGGAGGATTTTTCTTGACTTTGGAGATGTAATATGGCCAAATTACGGTAGACCTATAGAAGATATAGGTTCCCTAATAGGAGAACAAAATCCTTAGTGTATCATGCTCAGATCAAAGTTGGTTTAAATTTCTAAAAGAAGCGTGTTGCTTGCCTTCCAAGGTGAATAAGTGATAGAATGAAAGTTTGAAGTTCGCAGAAGGATCCTAGCCCAGTTTTGGAAAGTTGTTATAGTGAGTATGAACCTCTAGAACTATTCCAAATTTCCATGCAAGAAGTTTGTGGGTTCTAAGGTGATTATAGAAGCAGTTATCTCATCTATTGAAAAGGGTTATTTTGGGTAGATCTATGATAACATTGAAAGAAAATTTCTCAAAGAATCAATCTGAGAGGTACAAATATCTATGAAGACAAGGCTGATCTCCTGTGGCAACTATTGGGAGGGTAAAATAGGCCTAAAAAAGGTGTTGGAAGTGTCTTCTAGGGTAGCAAGTTGCATAGGATTTTAGAGAGAAGGAGGTCACTAATTTATGAAGTAGGTTTGGCCATAGATGTAGGGATGACATGGGAAACAAGTTTTCCCTAACTATTAATTATACTTCAAAAGGTATGCATAATAGTTTGTAAGGTATTTATATTTGTTTTATGGATAAAGGGTCTTTAATGCATTAGGGTTTGTGTTGCATGTTTTCAATATTTTTTATTTATAGGGATTGTTAAACCTAGATATGTCTTGGATAGGAAAACCCTAGTTAAGTGAAAAACCCTAACCCTAATCAGTTTTTCCCCTCAAAGAAATTGTAGCTTTTGACATCTAGGGTTTGCAAAAAGAATCTAAGACCTGGTAAAACCTAGCGAGGGTGGAATTTGATGAAATCTAGGATATGACATAAAAACCCTAGGGTTGATGTTTCTAAGGGAAATATCAAGGAATTTAGGGTTTCTACTTGAGAACCCTAGAATTCTACTCTCTGAAAAAACCATGGAAACCTTAGATTGACAAAATAAATGTCATGCTCTTGTATTTTTACATTTTGCTTGATTGTTCTTGCTATTAAAAATTGCAAGTAAAAGGAAGATGAGAAGGAGGAAATAAGAAACTAAATTATCGTACTTGATGATGACTCCTTGGAGATGACGAGCATGATTGAAGTAGGGAACTGTAAGGACCTTAAAGGAATTGAAGCTAACAAGTTCAAAGGAGTAAGCATGCACTATTGTATTTTGTAGAAGAAACTTGACTAAGTATGGTATCATAGATGGAAGCAGGTGATAGTATCATATTTAAAGTCTACTTGTTTAGATTTCTTGAAATAAATCATCTATTCCTTTAAGAATGAAAATCGTCAAAACCATTCTACATAAGTGTTCATCCATTAATTGTTTAAAATTATGTTAGAGGAAGACATTTTTGTAAGGTGGATTCTCAAGATCCTATAAGAACCATCATTATGGAGGTTCTTGGAAAAAAAACATTATGACAAGGATTAGTATATATTCCATATTTTTTGGAAACAATACTTTGGAAAGGATGAAGGAATGCATTTGGTCAAGTTGCAAGCTCGTTGTAGGATACAAATAACTAGATGATTCTGTGAAAGATTAAGAATCCATGTTTAAAGTAACCTTTGGGTAGGATTCAAATAATACTATAAGAAAGGTTGGCCATATGCATAGTGTGTGTTTCATTTGGTTATGATGCCTAAGATGATAAATTTTACTTACTCTAGAATGGATAAAATGCTAATACTTTCTCACTAGAATATATTTATTAATGATCAACATCTAGTACAATCTCCAAAAGAAAATGGTAACTTGGTAATCAAGGTCGATCCTTGGGCACTATGATGCACGAAGGAATATTTGAGTGGAGATGGACCATGAGGATGCTTATGATGAGAAAGTTGTCATGATGAGGTAAGTTTGATGTTAATATTTTTTTTGGTTATCTAGTTAACATATTATTTTTCTACTTGGAAATATGTTGCATGAATACATGATAACAGTTAAGGGAAGTTCGATAGTATGGAGGATGTTAATGGAAGCTCAATATTTGATACCTAGAAACTATAAAAGATGTACTCATCTTGGAATTGAAAGGTAGCAGTGCAAGAACATAACCTGAAGGTCAAAGAACATCACTTTCACGAGGAAGCTATAATGAACTTGAATTTTAGGAAGGCTCAATATAATGCCTTCAGTGATGTTGACAAGATGAAAGTGGTGTTCAAGACTGATGACTTGGAACCCTTCATAGATTAAGGAAGAAGATGGCTCCAGGATACCCAAAAAGGAAGCAAGCTCGACATAATGAGATGCAGACAAAAGTGGGAGCCATTTAGCTATCAAGAACAAGTAGCTGATACTCTGATGAAAGAAAGATGGAACAATTCTATGACTTCTCAAGTAGTAAAGGAAGTCAAGAATATCCTCTAGATTTGAGAGGGATTAAAGGAGTCCCCTTGAATAGGAGCATGGCTATATTCTTTGATTAAAAGGAGAACAAGGATGTCCTCTCTGGGAGAGAGTGAGTGATGTTGGACATCACATAAGCATTTTCTTATTCATGTGTCATTCACTTGACCAAGACTAATCACCATAACTCTAAGTGAAGGCCTTGGAGAGAGAATGGTGGAGGATTGGATAAGCATCTATAATTTCCTTGAGCATAGAACATCCAAGAAAGGAAAGGGACCGACACCCTTTGAGGATACGGAAATTGTCCAAGATAAGAGTGGTCAGAGAGGACCGATATTCTTTAAGGATTCATGTTTCGAAATCCAAGATAAGAATATTCTTGAAAGGAAATACCCAGTGAACATCTCAATGGCGTATATGCCTTAGAGTTAATGAGTATCACACGTAAAGCCTCCCAACATAATTCTCTCAAATGAAGTTGAGCTTGTCTAGTTAGGCCTCATAAACAATGTTGGTTGATTATAATATTGATGCTTACAGATGACTTACCAATCCAACTCTTCTTATGAGAACTTTTCAAAGGGAGTAGTGTCCTTGTACCAGTTGGAAAATTATGAATACCTCCCTAGTGAAGAGGGATTGTTGGGAAATGTAACTAGTTTTGGTCTTCACAATTATGATTTGACTCATGTATCTATAAAATGGAGAAAGAAAATGATGCAAGAACAAAAGAAATAATTATTTTTATAAAAGCATTGATTTCATGATAAAAATATTTGTCATTAGGTCTCCTATGGTTTACATGAGTCAAAGTGCCATTTTCATAATGTAAAAGACCCTTCATGGCATTCGTATCAAGAAAAGAAAAAATATTATATATTTGGAAGTGTCTAGAAGGCTCCCAAGACCAAGTCGAAAAGCTAGGAAGAAGTTGGCCTGGAGAGGGATAATGGAGCCTCTTGGAAAGGCTATAGAAAGAAGAGATTCATCCTCATTTAAAGAGAGCAAGGAATCATCTTTTGGATTTGAACCGAAATTGAATGAGACATGTGAAAGACTTGGGAAGGCTAGAAGAGCCTAGCAAAGAAGGATTCAAGGTCTATTATGTTCAGAAATATGTATTATCTTCATAGCATCTCACATGTGCAAGAGGGCTAGATTTCTTATCACGCAATAGGTCCAAAAAATTCAAGAAGAAGTTGTAGAATTTGTTGATGAGATGTAAAGGATATCCTTCTTTCTTTGCATTAAAGAAGGAGGAAGGTTGGTTGGCTTGGTTCTTAGTGGTATCCTTGGTATAGATTTGGTCTTGTAAGTCTCCTTCGATGTTGATTCTATAAGAAGGGAAGTTATTTACAGGTTTTCCCCTTGGAGGGGTTTTGCCTTCACTTGGAGCCTATATCTTGTGTTCTTTTTTGTATGGGTGTGATCTTTATTATTTTGGAATTTATTTGATGATAAAAAACATTAAAATAATCAAGAACAATAGGACTATGATATCACAAATAAATGTCAAGTAAGGAAAAGTTAATTAAATGTTTCCCTAATAGATTTTCCAACACTTAGTTTGCAACTATTCAACCTATAGGTTAAATGTGCCAGTTACCTCAGAACTCACATTACTTAACAAACAAACAAAAATTAAATATTTAATATTGATATTAATATTAAATTTGATAAAACATATTCAAAGAAATTTTTTAAATAATATTCTCATAAATATATAAAACAGGCATTGTTGCTACAAATTTTTTTATATTAAAAATTAGTGATTATTAAAAAAGAACAAATTGTATTTTATCTACCATAATAACAATTTGGGAGTTCATATTTATAATCTTTTGAATTTGATATATGTTATGTGAATATTGTAGTATAATTTTTTTCCCAAATGTAATTTTTTTTTTTTATTATATATGTAGAAAATAAAGATTACTAAACTTATTAATATACTATTTCAATTGATTTGATAAGAAAAAGATGAGGGAACTACTTATGGATATACTATTTGAATAAATTCGATAAGCAAAAGATGAGGGAACTACACACATTGATTTGTAAAATGATTTCATTAAACATGTAGGAAATGATGAGGCTGAACTTATAAAATTTAATTAATTTATTTTCACTATATTATTTATTAAAATAAAATTGACAAATTTAAAAATAAATATAATGTTTTTTTTTTTCAAAATGATCATTAAAAAAAGGTATTTGTATAATTAAAATTTTATGTCAATTCTTTTATGATTTGGATTTACTTCACACAAAATAATATTTGTATAATTAAAATTTTATGTTAATTCTATTATGATTTGGATTTACTTCACACAAATAAATTATGTTAAAGTACTTTTAATATTAAAAATAAATTAATCAAAAAAAGTACATACCATGTTTCCTCGTTCCCTTAAGAAGAAATGTTTTTATTTATTGAATACAAAGTTCATTTTTCTCTCTAGCCACAAGTGTGATTTTTCTCTATTCATTTTATTTATATGTTTGATATATTTATCACTTTAGTGATTCTATAAGATGGTGAGTTATGGGTTGTAGTTAGTTTAGGGAAATTTGGGAGTGTCAATGGCTAGTTTAATAGGTATATTTTCTTATGCTAAAGTTTAATGAGGTCTCAAGAAATTAAATCTCGTTAAGTTTGTTGGGGTTACATGTGAAATGTACAAGGTTGACTAAAACATAATAGTTGTTGAGTTAAACATGCTAAACTTGTTCAACAATTCTCCAATGTATTTCTTTGGGGGCGAATATGTATTTTGGATGTTGAGTCACTTCAATGCCCAGGTAATAGTGAATATCTCCAACATTTTTCATCTGAAACCCTTTCTTCATCTCTTTCTTTATGGATGCAATATGGCTTTCATTTTTCCCTATCATCAAAAAAACATCTACATACATGACAAGGTATATAGTAGTTTTTCAAACTTTCTTGACAAATAGAGTTGCATCATCGAGTTTAAAGTTCATGAAATTTAATTTCAGAAGATAATTAATTTTTCATATGAGGCTCACAATGTTTGTTTCAAGCCATATAAGGATTCGATGAGTATACATACTTTTTATTTTCATCCCTTCACAATTGAAAAATCTTTTAATTGAGACATGAAGACATTCTCTTTCAAATATACATTCAATAAAGTAGTCTTCACATCCATTTGACGAAATTTCTATCCATTCTATTCTGCCAAGGAAAAGAGAGTATGAATGGTGGCCCATTTTACTATTGGGGGAAATGTCTCATAATCAACACCTCATGTCTTTTGAAAATCCTTTTCCATGATTGTTGCTTTATTTTTTTTAAGTGAACTGTTTATTTTATAATTGTTCTTATTGACCCACTTGCATCCAATTGGATTGGGTTCAAATAGATGTTCCATAAAATTCCACGTCGCATTTTTTATGAGAGAATCATACTTGTGAATTTATTTTTTCCACTCATCATGTGAAGCAACTTTTTAAAATTAGTTTAAAATTAGTAGATAACTTCAATTCACAATCATATGAAACATCCATATCATCTACATCATTTGAATCGAAATTATATAGATGACCTCCATATTATCTATTGGAGGCTATGACTTATTTGTTTCTAACCTCAATGATATTAACACTTTTGAGTGTTTTGATGAGACATTTTGGTGGACCTTTATGACCCAATGTACTAGGTTGCTCCAATAATTGAGACGGTGCTACATTTCCTTCCTGAATCAACCTTCCAAACCTCTTAGTCATATCATCCAATTGATTTTCCTGATATGATGAATTCATTGAATATTCATAAGTGGGATATGTTGTTTCAAAATCTTATCTAATAGGTTTATAAAATATAGTAATCCCCCTTCAAGACGTGGAATCTCATAATCAAAATAATGGTATGTCTTTATCTAAGTGAATCTATCCAGATGACCATGCTACCACTCAATAAATTTTTCATTTTTTGAATGTTCAAGGAAAATTACATCTCTAGGAAAAATAAGATTCTTGTTTACATCATCATAATGGTGAGATTCCTTAGTGGTATTTGATTACCCCAACAAAATATAGTTTCAAATCCTTGCATCAATATTGTTTCTTTTGATGGGTGTGTGTTATATTCTTTGCCAGACTACCTACATGCACTATGTGTTGTTACAAGTGCAACAAGGGGTCACATGAGGGAGGAAGCATGCTTACACAGGAGATCAAGAGAAGCACCCCTGGAAAAAAATCGGCATTTTTTTGCATCGATTTTTGGTGTCTTTCATCACAGAGTTTCCTCTTTAAGTGATTTTGTGTGTGCATAGTGGTTTATCCCATTGTTTTATGGTTTCAATTAAGGAATTACAATTGAGTTCTAATCCATGTTAAATGAAATGGTGGTTTAGGATTTGATCTTCTATATTTATTATATTGTAATATTATAAATATTAATATACTAAAAAATCTTCCTAGTTTCTTAGTTTGAGCTTCTAGGGTTAAATGTATGTGATTATATGTTTGTTCTTCATTCCATATTTTCTATTTTATGAAGAATTGTTTTGCATAAATTAATTGTATGGGTTTAAGACCTACATTTGGTATTAAAGTGATTTTGGATTCAAGGGAACTCTTTTATGTCTAAGGGGTTTTGATTGGACCTATTGGAAACTAGATCACTACTATGAGTGAGGGTGAATCAATAGTGTGAGCACTTAAAAACGTTTTATCCAATTATTTAATATTTAGCATGCATAAACTGAAACACATAATTAGATATTAGTGCACCAAACATAAATTAGAAACCATGAAAGCAATCACACAATGGACACAAATGTTTCTATTGGAAAACCCATCCCGGGAAAAACACCACCCTATTGTCGTTGCCTTGTGAAACTCTTTCATTTATTATTTACAAAATTGTACATGGATCAACTCACTCCGATGAGCTAAAAGACTCGACTTGTTTCACAGTATGCTGACACCATGAGACAAGTAATTGTTTCTCTCTCGAATCTATGCACTATTATTCGTTGAAGGCCACCACGATCAATGATCCTCGGCCCATTAATCATGAACTAAAAATGAATCTATAGACTCTGATCTTCTAGTACTATCATGAATAATGAACCTCACTCAGTTTCTACCGGACTATCCAACCACTGTTAGACAAAGACAACTTTTCCATCTACTGAATCCCCCAATAACTGTATACTCAAAGTCTCCACACCTTCACTTCATCCATGTGAGCCTTGTTTCATATATTTTCAAACCAGACTCTTAAATCTTTCTCAACATGAGCACTACAACAACATAGCATTAAAGCTCAATCAAATAACCAATTTGTAGCACAAGCTACAATAAAAAACTCCACACAAGCTCCAACACAATCTTCTCAAAAACATTACTCCAAATCACTCATCAACACCTCACTCACTACATAATGTAATGGATGAAATAAAGTTCAACAAACTTTTGCTACATCTGCAAACTGCTTCATAAATTTTGCACTAGAGAAACATGCATCTTACAAACTCTTCTCCATAAGAAAACTTACATAAATCAACTAGACAGGAAATCAACTCACAATGAGCTTTCTCTAATATGTAGATGAACTCAAGTGTTTAATTGAATAATTACTCAGAACTACTAGGCATCACAACTCTGTTCATATCATATATTAGATCCATATTCAATTCATTTGCTCTATCAAGCCACTAACTCCACTTTCCTTTTGATCTTTTCAACTTTGATCAAATTCTGGACCATAAATCACAAAGTTCTAATCAGGTATGTGTCCATAAACCAAAATTATCTCAACAACACAAGAAATGCAGTTTAAATATCAAGAAATCTTCCATCCACACCCTTGACACAATCTGAGGTCGATTGGGGCAATAAACGCTCCCTTGAGTTGGCCTCCATGCGACTGGAGCATTCCAACCCCTCTGATAGACCTATGTGAATGTGACTAGGGCTAAAGCTCATCATCAACCTCTTAGCTCTAAACCTCTTCCATATTTTCTATCATCTTCTCCAGCATGTGAACACTCGTCCAAGCCTTTGCAACAGGCTTGCAATTGATGAAATAGGCCAAGAACAATTTAGGGACATGCAAGACATATTCTTCAAATATAAACACCAATACCAACACCTCCAGGTCCTCAAGAAGCAAACATAACATATCTAACACCTATAGAAACATTTCCAATACATGTAGTAGCATCACCAACTCTTGCAGTAGAAACATCAAGGCATACAAATTCCTCCATCACTTGTATAAGCACCTCCAACGCAAGAAATTACATATCACACATGTAGCAACAAATTCAATGTATCCAAGACATGTAGAGACATATGCGGCACCAAGAGAACCTCTCCAACCTCCTGCAATAGTAGCATCTTCAACCAACTCAACATGACTAGAATCCATCTCCTTAGCAACCACAACATCATCGCCACTTGCTCTAGTCATAGGTATTTTGAAATCAATTCCAACTAACAAGACCATTACAAAACATCCAACACGAACAACTCATCACACATGGATATGAACAACAACACCAAGAGCTTGTTGACATCAATGCCAACACTAAAATTCCAACAAGACCTATGGTAGGCCCTATTATAGTGGGAGTTCTATGAAAGCAATTCTTGTGGTGGAAGGAAATTGTGAGTATTTCAAAGATATGGATCGATAAATTCAAGGGGCAGAGTTTTGAGTTGTTGAAGCTCAAATTGGAAGATATGATGTTGGACAGAGATCATGGAATCACTGTGGATATAGGTATTGCATCGATGAGGATGTCGACAAAAGACTAGAATATATTAGATAGAAATAAAAGAGCATAATTCATTTTTGTTTCTTAGATTTATTATTATAAATATATTAGGATAAGATACATAGAAGGCATTATGGAAAAAGTTAGGGACTTTATACCCCTCTAAGTCCCTGACGAGCAAAATTTTCATATGGAAAAGGTTGTATAACTTGAGAATAAAGGAAAAAGACTCAATGATAGAGCATCTAAACATATTCAATAATCTTGCAAGTTAGCTATTGTCTATTGATATTAATATTTTAGATGAAAATTAGTGTATCAATTTCTCATATTATTTACTAGACTTATGGTATAGTTTAGTTGTTACCATATGTTGTAATGAGATGTTAAATTATGAACCTAGCAACCAAAAATTAGTTCTTACCATAGTATTATTTATCTACTTAATAAAATACAACTAGGTTCTTAATACAATTATTAAGTGGAAACACATTTACACAACCAATATCAATCACATGTGACACATACAAATTCTTCCCAACCAATAATTCTTCATTAAATTAATAATCCATACCTACTTGGGCTTCCAAATTGAGATAATGGCCTAACATAGAAATTTACAAATACAAAATAGATTGTATCTTATCCATTAAAACATGACCTAGATTTGTTTTTAATCTACTTGGATTATTTGGATCTCTAATGCTATACCCCTGCACCTTCCTCAAACCCAACACACTTGAGTATCTCACTCCTCACTTGAGAAAATTTCTTTCAGAATGGATTATGTCACTATATGGTTTGTTTTTCTCATCTCCTTAGACTTGAATTTATAACTTTTCATTGAGATAAATCCATAACTCTAATCTCCAAAGTGATGGATGGATGAGATTAGATCCTTCTACACTTAAATTCAACAGTTGAAGTGAAAACTTGATCACTAAGTTAAATAGTTTAGTTTTCCTATAGTTCCTTAGCTGAAAAGACACCATAATTAACTATGTTCTTTTCCTAAGTTAGAGTTATGCTATGTTACAAAAACAACTTACTCAATACTTGAGAAAGTGTCCTAAGGAGAATTTGGGTGACTTCTACATCCTCTGATACTTAGGATTGTGTATAAATACCTACCCAATCTACAGATATCAACACTTCTTCTTGGCGAAGGAGGATTCGATGGCTACTCCCTCTAAACAATAAGCCTTCATTTCCATCCGGTTTGGAATCATTCTTAAATATATACTACCTTTGGAATTGTACCTAGAAGCCTATTACTATTAAACATCATGTAAGGTCATATCATACCAAGAGACCTTCTTGATATACTTGGAAAGATATGTTGACCGCTCCTCCCCACTTGAGCCTAATGGATAACGCCCTCTAAATTGGTCAACATTTGGAGTTTCCCACTCATTTTTCTTTGCCACTATTTACATATTTACATTATTCAAATAGGTTATGCCTTTATCCTATATGTGTTTCCCTCTCTAACCCTAATGACATGGTAATCATCTAAGTTAGATCCCTTTGGCCTAATCAATGTTTTTCCATCCTATAATGCTACATCAAACCCCTTCTTCTCTATCGTAAGAATGAGAGAATAATTCTCCTAAGTTTTAGCATGCATAGTTTGTCCTTCACTTTTAGCACACCTCCTTACTCAAGTTGGAATGAAATTATCCCAAATCCCTTTGTTACATGTTTGGTATTAGCTTCAAACTCCACATGCAACATCAAGTCCCACTTTTCCATGTTGTCAAATAACTCTCATTTTTCCTAGTTGTTGGGCTTAGCCTTTGGTTGTTCCCTCATCTCCTCCTAGATTTAGGCATCCCATATCCTAACAAATGAGTGATAGTTCTCTCTAACACAAATTCATTAGAGGAATGGATCCACATCACTAGGAAACCATTCAATGCCACATTCAATAACTCAACATCATTCACCCCTTCCTCCATTATTGCAATTTGATCACATATCTGAATGATTTTTATCAAGTAACTTATCACTATGTGATATCTAGTTATTTGCATAGACTAGAGTTTGTCCCTCAACATAATTTCCTTTTGTGGATAGAAGAAAACTCCCTGAATCTAGTGGCCTTATCTAGAAACAATAGAGACAAAAGGAATATGATTTCCTTAGAGAATTTTAGAGTATGAAAGAAAGAGTTACCTAGAATCTAATGCAAGATCTCCTCTTCTCCTTGTTTGTAAACTCCAGCTCCAACTCCAAATGCTAAAAGTGGAACTTGTAAAATAACTAAAACAAGAAAGAGAAACAAATATACAAATAGAATATACTAACATCTCTAAAAAATGAGTGAATAGGGCATTGTTCTACATACACATTAAATGAGACATAAGTGTAGGAAAGCAAAGCACTCTTTTTATTAATGAATGTAGGAGAAGATACAACCCTTTCATAGCTTAACTTTGTAGATGCCTCCTAGCTATCTTGTCGTTCCTTTTCCACAAAGAAAGCCTTCAATTACAACTCAATTCCATAGATGGATAATGCATCCCTAAGCACAAAGCGATAGCACAAGGGCATAACTAAGAGTCTCCAAAATCCAACCCAAACTCTATGGGAGGTAGTGATTTTATAAGGTAAAAGAGGGCGTTTGGGATTTATCATTCTAGGACTTAAATCCACGTTAGAGGGAGGATAAGTTTTATGGATAAGAGATAAGACCTCAAGTGTAGTATAAATTGTTAAAACCTCTTCGGAAGCTTCTAGAAAGAGAACATTCAATTTTTTTATTTATTTTTTACCGAAAGCAACATCCGATGTTTAGTGCAGGTTGTCTTTATACAAATTACAACAATGAAATTTGCATGAAGGCTAAGTGTGATGGGGCTAAAAATTATGGTTTTGAGTTGTTTAACCTAGAATTCTTGGAACTTTTGGAGAGAGGATGTTCGTTTCTTTATAGGGGATGAATGCAAAGTGTCAATGGATTTTGATTGATCCAGTTTCAAGGCCTTTTAATTGGATGTGACAAAACAACTTGTAATATATTGCCTCCTAAAGTACAAAATTAGAAGTAGTGGTTGAGGACTCAAGTGATTTACCATGTGACAAGTCAAGATCAACAATATATTGGTCAAGATCATCAATTGTTTGTTACAATACATAGTCATCGTGATATCATGGTTGAGGTAAACATACCCATACTGATCATATAAGCCAATTTACATGTACATGTACAATAATCATAATTACATCCATTGATGACAGATTGTGGACATATTCTTTGATAGATTTATGAATGATCATAGACATCATACTTTGTAATCTTGTATGAATCCTAAAATCATAGCCCAGATGGATGAAACTAGATTCATGGTATTCTACCTTGTTATTCGATAGTATGAGTCTAACCATGTGAATAAATGTGTTGAATTCAAACATGGTAGACATAATCCGATTACCAACCAATAATGTAAGCCATTAATATATGTGAGAGGAAACACCGATAATGAAAATGAACCTCAAGGTAGTATAGTACAATCTATGTGGTTTGAATAAATGAGCTGAAGTAGAACACCACATGGAATATTTCGTTTGAAGGTCAATGATGAGAACCTATCACCAAAAGCGAGGAAAATTTCCATTGAGGTATGAAAGGTCCAAGGCACTAAAGGGATTTTCTAATTCAACTTCCTGGATAATCTTTTGACATCGACAAGAAGCGACCCGTTGCAGGAGGGCCTTAATGTATCCCCCATCCACAACATGAAACAAGTATCAAGATTTGAGATAAAATGTGATGATGCAGAGTTCTTTTAGGAAAGGAAAACATGAAGTAAGGCGTAAGGGTATTGTAGTAGATGTCAACTAAGGGTGGAATTTCACTTGAACATATTGGTGACACTTTATGGAGTTGGCAGCATTGACTCAAAGACCCATCTTAAAGGCTTTCAATAAGGTGTGATTGATACAGAGGCAAGTGGATTCCCAAACTCAAAGAAGTCACAGAGATGAAGTGCAAGAGTTTCATGTTCAAGAGAAACTCACTACCATTAATAGGTTTGATGCCATGTTTTACCAAATTCCCAACCATTTCAAGTCAGTACCTCTTTATTTTTTATAAGCTTTATGAGGATAACATATGCTTTATCTATAAGTTCATCCTTCAAATGAATCCTTCTGAGTATTTTTAATGAACCATGAGAAGGAGTGGTTCAGTCTTGTCATACTTAATGATTCCAACATTGTTTAATAGTTCATGAGCCCAGCAAAGGCATAACTCAACTTCTTTTCCATTTTTAGATATTTTCAAAAAGAGACAAAAAATAAAATTTCAATATGTTCCTTTTCATAAATTTGTCCCTTGGGCCTAAAAAGGCGTAAAACAATACCCAGGAGAACCTTTTATCCATGTTCAACTAAAGTATTCATTTTTCATAAATAGTCCATCTAGTCTGGAAAAGGGTTAAACTTATATTGTGTATACATCTTTTCATTTACTTTAATGAGTTCAAAAAGACAAGTGCTCGACAATATTTTCATGTTTTGCGAGTTTGCAAAGAACTTAAATATTACTCCAGGGGGTTCCTTTTCGTAAGTTTAACGAGATCATAAAAGTGATAAAAGTATACCCATTCAGAAAATGACCTGCATTTTAAATGTAACCTGAATTACGTCGTTCATTTAACATTCAACCTACTCATAACACCACAAAAACATCAAAAATACATAATATATGTTAAAATTAGGTCAAAAACATTAAAAACTATTAAAATAATGACTTATTTTGACCCTAAAAGTGAAAAGAGTAATTGTCTTTATTACCATTGTCATTTTACCAATTTGAGAGAGTTTTGAGTGTCTTTTACCTTCAATCTTCAGTAGGTGATTGCAGCCAATCCAATGAACAATTTCCAATATCACGAGTCCTAGATAAGAGGTCTATCCTTTCTCCTCATTTTCACAGTTTTGTTTTTTTGTTTGATTCATTTTCTGGGATTATTTTTGAAGTTTTGGCAATTAGAATTTTCTGTAGGCCCATTGCCCTCTTCTTATATTAAGAGATACGATGGGTCAACTAAGTACTGATAAGTGTGAACCAGTGCACTTACAAGGGAGGCTAAGTGCACTGGGTCGCTCTGTTAAGGAATGAACAATGTGATGGACGTAGTAAGGCTTCCAAAGAATGAGTTTTGAGTTATTTTTCTACCAAATTTTTTCTCATTTCTAATTCCATGTGTTTTTTCATTGTAATTTTGTAGATATCTACTAGAGTGAAAATGATTTTAAGATGGCGAGAAAGGGAGCATGAAGCTCAAGATATGATTGCTACAAATGATCTAGAAACAATGAAAATGTTAAGAATTGTGGGTCTCTACTAAAGTTCTTTGTGATTCCAAGCATGAGGGCCCAATTAGATTTGTTGGAGTATTTGGTAAGGGCCTGGGATGTATAAGGATAATACTTCATTATTGGAGAGAACGTTGTCACTATAGATGTCGAAGACCTCTACTTTTTCATAGAGCTATCACATAGAGGCAGTTAGGTTTCATTATTTGGACACAGGAGAGGTGGAGAGACAATGAGGGATTACATATCCATTCATTGTCGACCTTGGTCTGAAGAAATTAAGGATGGGAAAATTGAGATAAATTATGTTATTAAACTTCCTCTAAAGACAATATTATTTACCATTACTCGATTGGTCAGTGGTGTTGCTCTACATTTAGTTATTGAGACCCAAATGCAGTATGCCTTATAGTTTTTGGCACCTACAATATTCAATTCATGCGAAGGGGCCTTGGTCAATCTGAAGGAACAAATCAGTAGAGAAAATACCAAACGATTGAATAACTTTGGCTATGGTTCTATCATAGTGTCATTTTATTTATAGAGGGTACCATTGCTATGACCTCCGTGGATATCCTATGAGTCGCCTGAGCCTAAAGAGCCTTGCATGAGGTAGTGGGTAGAATTAATGGCTCAACATAGAAGAGGGCCTATGATGACATTCACTCCTACTTTCTTTAAATCAATGCGAGAGAAGCTGATTATGATCAAGGACTACCGGTATGTTGGAGTTGATTTTCGTGGAGAGCCAGAGCTCATTTTACCTAAAGATGAGCAATGGAGCGATGTAGGTAAAAGTAATGTCATTTTGGATATTTATGGTTTTTTAAGTTTTACAAATTTTTTTATTTTTATTTTAATGTATCTGAGACTAACTATCGATTTTACATGCAGATATTGGACAAATGAGACTTGTGCGAATGTCCTGACTCCATCGATGAGCATAGCCATAGCTAGGATAGGCTAGAGTCGATGAGGCAGAGATGGAGGAGTTAGGAGATCCAAACTTGGCAGATACATTAGCAGAGTTTAAGCACCATGTGGAGAGCTTGACCCTCCCTGATCCATATATTGTGGTTGATTATATCCCAATCTACTTATAGAGATGTACTATAGGGGTGCTAACTTGGATCAATCGACTATTGCGCAAGGTTTCCCATATAGTTGTGTGTTACCATGATCACCACCAGGATTATTCACCTAGGGATTTAGAGCCACATTTTGTATTTTACACATATTTGGATATTGTAGGCCATGAACTATATGTGTCTCACACACAATTTTTGTAAAACTCAAACACTATATACAATTCTCTAATCTATGGATGCTTTCTACTTTATTCTACTATTTTGTACAATATTTGATGATGATTGTATATTTACAAGTGATTCAAATGTTTATCTAAAACATGATTATCTAATGCATCTATTAATGTATTTAGACTTCTAGGGACATGTTGATATGAAATGTAGCCAAAATTTCTCTCTAAATGGTGAACTCTCAAAAACATGTGTAACATAGTTGGACTTCTTACTGAATAAACATTACTTATATGTAGAACCATGAGTTGTGAATCAATTCTGATGACAAAATGAAAAATACCAGATAAAAAAGGCATCAAATAAAATTTTTGATCACTGTGTTATACTTAACGATATTATTAGTCAAGCAACTAATGAAAATTCCTTGCAAACTACTAACTCGTCATTAGGGGCGTAGATTTCCCACGCTACGGAAGAAAGGTTCTGGTTACTATGGCTAGCACCATCAGCATAACTGACATATGGTCGAGGGAACACCGATATATGTAAATCAAAATTAATCCAAGATAAGTAGAAGCAATATAAAAATTTGAAGAAAACACACTACAAGCACAACAACAAACCTATATAGTATGTACACAATGACTATGTAGAAAAACTCTAAGCATAGTATCTTTTGAGGTACAACCCATTGCAAGGTTGGGCCAAGGGAATTTTGTCAAAGTATACAAGCTCATCAGAACCTTTTGCAAGTACACATTTAACTATATATGGACCTATTGTAGTACTCAACAACCCCCCCCCCCCCCCCCATTTATTTTATTTATATAATAATTAATGCGGACCCTTATTTCATATTAATAGAACTCTTTAGTGTTCAATAAAGATAGGGCATTCTTTAATTTGTTATAAAATCTCTAAGGACTTGAACATTTCTCTTATCGGAACCCAAGTATCAGAGCCCCAACCTTAATAATGTTACGGTAAATGAAAATCCCGATAGGCCCTTTTATTATAAAATTGATGTATTATCGGAAGATTTATATCGGATTTTTATAATATTGTAACTTTCCTTTTAACGAAGTTACAATAAATCCATTCCTTGATAAATAATTTCCCGATAGTTAATTTATTTATTAAAGAGGCTTTTGCTAAAAGGAAAAGATAAGTTGTGTGCTTCCTTTTTAATTAACTACTTTAAGAGATGCTAGCCCCATAACTGCCACTTGGCATATCGTCCCTTCACAAATATCATAACTTTTAAAGTGTGCCATGCACAAAATTCCCGATATATCAAAACCTCTGATACATGTCTCCTCTGATATCCACTATCCCCGATACTCAATATTTTCGATACTTCCCAGCCCTGATATCCGATATATCTGATAATAGTCCCCTTTGATATCATGAAACATCTGATATTCCCATCTACAACCCATATCGTTAATTTCATATCCGATACTTTCTCTTTAAATCCCCGATATGCTATCACCAATATAAAAGTTTTGATATCACTTCCCACCTCTGCTTATATCTGTTATTTCTTTAAATATGATTTATCAGGAGTTTCCTATATTGTAATTTTCTAATGTGTAGCCAACTGATTTCTCCGATATATTTCTTCTGATACGCCGATGTGTGAAAACCCACGTGAATTCACGTTTTGACATTTAATATATGAAAGTGGTGAGCTTATGGCTTTTGAGATTATAATTAATCTCATTCATTATAGTTTGGTTCTATCATAATTCTCCCTTTAAGACAAAAATTGTTACGTGAAACTTGTCATTTGCGCTAAGTCTTTTAGGTGAAGAAGTTATCACTTAGTTTTGTGATTTTCATTATAGGCTAGTCTCGACAAGCGCAACTCTGAAGAAATGTCTAAAGTAACCAGAGGAAAGAAGAATCTTGTTGCACAACAACAATTGACCGGTCCCCCTATTATCACTCAGGTTGTTCCCCAGGAAAGCTCTAAGGGGGGAATACAGGCGAGGTAACCACTAACCAGTCTTTTAGCTGCAGATTCTAGCCAATCTCTAACCAGAGAGGGCTCTCTCTTTGTAATTTAGCTTTGTTTTGAAGTATTTTAGGCTAGTTGTGATGTACAGGGTTTGGTTTTAAGTTTGTTGGATGGTGATCTTAAACAGAGCTCGGATGCAAGTCTAAAATAGTTTATACCATTGGGAAAATGGGGTCAATGAGGACGAATTGCTGAGAGTGTTTTCTTTGATAAAGGGAAATACTACAGAGCGAGATAATCGATCTTGGAACAATTTTAAAATATGGAAATTGGTGGAATGTAAGCCAGTGGATGAAGGGCAGTTACGAATCATTCATCATGTTGGCAGAGGGAAATTGCATGAATATTATCAAGGAGCAGTAAAGAATTCCTAGGCAATATTCAAAGTGAAGGAATCAGTGGAAACATGAGCAACTAAGAATTCCTGTTTATGCTAACTCTGAAGAAAACATAATTAACAACAGAGATTGAACACAGAGTGTATTTAAACAAATTCTGGGCTATTCGTTTTCTCTATTATTAAGATTATGAAACATATATGAATTTTGCAAACACAGAAGACACAAAACACAGTTTAAAACAACTTATTGATCCATAGAAAGACACAGGAATTCTGTAGCAGGTCCCAGAACATCAAATCCACATTCACACGGTCCAGCAGCAGTGAATTTCAATAGCCCTTGTATTAAAAAGTCTCAGAGTTACAGCGCAGTCCAGAGAGAAAATCACCAACCCCGAATATATCTCATGGGGAGGTATTTATACAAAAGGGAGATACAAAATATCGTGTAGATAAGCTATCAAGCAATAGCTTCGTTCACCTACTCTACAGAAGAAGTAAGTGAGAGAAATGAATGCAGCAGTAAATGTTGGTGTGCTGGCTGTTTAGTTTGTCAGATATATTTGACTTTTTGAACTGAGTGAGTTGGCTGGTAGCTGTATTTTTATTCTGCGTTCCTGTGTTGCTGTTTTGGCCTTTTATCTGTGCATGGTCTTGCATTAATGAGCTACAGTCCCAACTTGATTTCCTCCTTCTGTTGTTTTCATTTTCTGACAAGTGGCTCATGCATTCAAATTTGTTGATATGCATATGATCAAAAAAGAAAAAGAACCAAAATTACCTTGGTAAAACCTCTAACATTTTCTGCCACCATTGGTCTGTTGGCAACTGATGTCTTTCTATTTTTATTAGTGTTTCATCACCTTCAATATACCTGTAGAAGTTGGCCTGGACTTCAAAAAGATGATTTATTTCATGTTCAATATAGAATAGATTTTCCAACTTGTCATATAAGCTCTGTCCAGTGGGAGGTCCTATGCCTTCTGAAGCGCTTGATAATGCAGTGATCTAGTTGGCCACATATGTATTCACCTTGTGAGGATACTGTTCATGTGTTAATAGTCTCTGATTGCTGGTTAACAAATTGGGTAAACCCCTTTGCTGCAAGGCTGTAAACTTTTCTGTAAAGGCATTTATTTCTGCTTGCATTTCTTGACATTTTCTTTCCATATTTTGAACAAAATTCCTCAGGGTCAGCACCTTTTTCACTATCAAAATGGTGTCTGTTATGTTCCTAATATTTAGAGCTGCTAGTTGTTCTTTGGTATGAGTATTCAAAAATTGAATGAGTCTATTGGCTTGCTCAGGCATGTTTCCCAATGATGCCCTAGCCCTTTGAATCTCTACTCGGGCTATTTCTATCAATTCTATTTGTTCATGGATCATCTGAATTGATTGCCATTGGTCAGTGATAGACTGGCCAATTTTCGTCCACAAAATTGTTTTAATTTCTGCTAGAGGTTTATGAAGAGTGAGACCCTTTTCCAAGGATTTCACCTTACTCTCCAAGGCCTTTATCTCTCTGGTTTTCTCTGCCACTGTTATCTTGGATTTGTCATAGCTTACCTCTAGCTTGGCCAACTTTTCTTTGGCCTCTTTCAGCTCTGACATTTGGACTTCTAGCTCCTTTACTGCTTTCATGAGTTCTTCCATGCTCATGCTAGAGTCTGGCGCTGTTATTGTTGCTGCTGAAGCATCTGTGGATGATGTACCTGTTGTTGATGCTGGGATGATAGGAGGGATTGCTACTGCAACTGTGGGAGGAGAAGTGGTGACTATTGGAGCTACTTCAGGTGGCTGGGAGGTTGACTCTCCCTGCTTGGCTTGCAATGCTTTCTCCAATTCTTGCTCCATTTCAATTAGCCTTTGATTCATCCTCATCAGCAAATCCATCATATCTTCCTCTGCCTTTTCTTGTGCAAGTTCTGTAGTTTGTGGGTGCATGGTTGCAGGTAGTTTTAATTGCTTTCTAAGTGCAGCAATATCTTCTTCCTTTTTCCTTATAAGGGCTTTGATGCCATTGGCATCTTTAGGATCATGCCCTAGCTCAATAATAATTTCCTCCAAGGTTTTTATTCTTTTGTCTTTATCCAAGGAAGATATTTTTTCCAAATCCAATTGGGTAGATGTATTGCTTAATGACTCCTTCAATTGGTGGGCCAGCATTGCCTTGTCTGCCAATGTAGCATAGACCATTTCACCTGTTTGCTTGTGCAGCTCAATTTGGTCCATTGGGTGTATGTCTTTGGCGAGGACTTCTAGATTTGTTCTTATGTAGTCTGCAGCTGTCTGTGGTTGCTGAACTTTAGGCTTGAAATGACTTAAGATCATTTTTTCCTCCTTAATGTCATAAGCTGCCATTAGTCTTTGCTGTTTGGAGGGTGTTGTTTTGAGAAATTGATCATAAAGCTATATTCTCAATAATTCATTTTGGGCTTTGATTTCCATGAATGTTCCTTTAATACCAGATTGTTGGTTACTTTGCCGCCTTGAGGAGGACACTTCCATACCATGTTGCCTCTCCATTTCTTGCCTGTGAGAGCTGGTGGATGTCTGTTGGCTGGTTGCCCTCTCCCTCCGTGGACTCCATGTGATTTCTTCACTAATTTCCTCCTCAGGTTGAGGATCTACTCTTTGCCTTTTGGCCTCTGGATGCTCTATTGACCCACTTGCAGGTGTGGTTTCTTCTCTGTCCCGTTTCTTGCTTCTTTCCTCATTGAGAGGAGTCTGTAATGATGGTACCTGAGGTGCCTCTGTCTGTAGTGAAGGGGCTTGCCCTTGACCCTGTTCCTTTGATGTAGTTGGCTGGTTTGTCATTGTTTCTGCTCTGTATCTACTACCTCCTTGCCCTTTGTTGTCCCTGTTGCTAGTGTAGTCCTTTCTTGGGCAGCTTGTGAAGCTCCAGTAGTTGATGTGCCTTCTCCGACTTGTTGTGGCAGTTTGAATGACACCTGCCCAAAAGAATCCAAGTCAAGAGCCTTTTCCATATTTTTCATAGTTTGCTCCATTTTCTTTTCCTCGGTGAACTGTTCAACTAGTGTGCCTTCTACCCACTCATCTTGGTTGGAAAATTATTCTATCTCTGGGATTTTGCAATGTTCATATGCTGATAGCCTATATTTTATTTTTCTTGCATTGATAAAGCCATTTGGGTCATAGGGTACCCACCAAAAGCTCCTTTTTAATCTGAGTTTTTCACCCAATATCTGATTAGCCTCTTGCCATCCTTCTTTCTTGTTCATGACATAGGGGCCTAATTGGTCTCTGAATTTCAACTGAGCCTTTTTCTTGGTGCTATGGAAATGAGTCAAATATGAATTGATAAATTACCTATAATATTTCGAGGCAAACAGTCTCATTGGCACATATCTTGGCAGCCTGTAGGGGCACAGCTCACAGCCATATATCTTGATGACAGTGTGATTCTAGTAGAAGTACCAGTCACCTATTTTGTAGCTTTCGAAGAGCTGCAATATTTTCTACATATCATAAGACAGTGTAGGAGGAGGATTTCTCTTTAGGAGAGAAGAGACTGGATAGACAAACATGTCAATGAACTCATAGTAGGAGTAGGGAGAGTTGTGGACTTCATGAAAGACTGAGGTCCAAAAAATCACAGACCTCTTTTCTCCTTTAGAGTCCAATCTTTTGATGGGGAATTGGAAACAGTCTGGCTGATAATACAGGAATAGATGATAGATGTAGGATGAATACTTGAAGACTCCCTCCCTATCTAGATTCAAGAGTTGGTCATGTATCTTGTTGGCAATGAATTTGGCATAATTGTATTTGACAGCAGGGGGCTGCCCTGGGGTAAATGTGGACAGTAAGACCAATATAGTTTCATCAATATGTTCACTTGTCTTGAAACCCAGAACATAAGATATCATATCAACAAGTAATTTACCCACTTCATTGAAACATGCATAGTTAAAAGGAGGTGGCTCTATAGGCTGGCGATCTGCTCTCATAAATACTTGGGCAATTCGGGTTATCTCTGAGCTGGAGAGTTTGGGACCTTCATCAAGCAAAAACTTCATAGTAAGAGGAAACAGAAGCTGAGTTGGTTTGAAGTTTAGCATTTGATTTATGGAGTCAGGAGTTATATGAAAGAGGATGGTCCCAGATGGAGTTTTGACTGCCCTTTGGGTTGGTTCATAGTTTTCACAGCAGAGGTGAATTATCTCAGGGAAGACATTGACAGAGGGGAGGAAGTATATGGGTAGATTTGATTCCCATATCCCATAGAAATCATTGTTATTTAGATAATTATTCCTGAGTTCACAGAATGCCTGTAGGTGGTTTCTGTCACCAACCAAGTCTTGGATTAGATAATCCTGATCAGCCAAAGGTAGTGATTCCAATTCCTTGTGGGGTGCATTGAGAGGAGTGATATTCAAGGCTGTTGGAGTCTCCATCTTTAAATTGTCTGTGTTTGATTGGAATGTGGGTCTATGCAGCAACAGAAAACAGAACACTGGCTCTGAGGTTTTTCTCAGGGAATTGCAGACTGAGCCTTATCTTGAAATCACCTCACTAGGTAACATTCATGGTTAAAAACAAATTTTGCAGAGCTTAGTCAGGAAGCTGGATAAAACAGTGGAAATAGTGCTCCTTTTGCAGGTGATTTGACAATTTTAGCTCAATATTTGGGCATTTTTTGGATTTTTTTGCAGAGGAAAGTTACAGACAGGTTGCTTGGAAAGAAGAGCTTGGTAAATTCCTGTTTTTACCAGCTCACTGTGTTTTTAGCTGGGGTTATAAACTGAATTTGTCGGGTTTTTTGGTTCTTTGAGCGGAATGCAGAGAAAATGAGCTTAAATCCAGCTCGACGGCGAATTTGCGGAGGGAAAGACAGTTCACAGGATTACTTTGGAAAAAATGAGTGAAGTGGGGACTATAGTGCAGAGGTATAGGGGCAGCACTGTGAATTTGATTCGAATTCTGGTTATCCGGGCGATTTTTGCAGAAAAAACTTGGAAAAACAGGGTTCGGGAGCAATTGAGTAAATACCTGCTTCAAATGGGCGCTTGGTGTACAATATGGACTGAGGGCCGAGCTGAGGGACCGCGCTGTGGAGTTGATTTCACTGGGTGACGGACTGTGCAGCTTTGGTGGCAAATTCGTCGTAATTTGCATGCAGAGGTTTCCACAAACCAACGAATAGAAATAAACAAAACAATCACTTTCACGGGTTTTAACACAATTTGGGATTTTTTGCGCTTTTTTGTGATGACGTCATCATGACGTAATTTTGTCGTGTAGCGGGGTACGGAGGGTGACATGTCGGATGACGTGGCGGGTGACACGGAGGTGAGGTGGTGATGTCAGCAGGTGACATGGTGCTGATACGGAGTGGTGGCGGGCGACGTGGATGCGACGTCAGCGGATGACGTGGGCCTGACGTCAGTAGGGAGGCAGTGGAGCGGTAAGCGGTATTCCCCGCACCGCCTTTAGGGCATGGTGGTTTTGGAGGGGGGGGCTCCAATCACACCGGGAAGATGATGCATGTCACAAGTATGGCAGAAATACCGCCCATCCCCCGGACACTAACGTTAGGCACATGGGGAGTTCCGATATCGCTGACAGTTGTTAGATCTGTGGCGCTGGATCCGACGGTCGACGGGTGAGGTAAGTGGCGGAGGTTTATAACACGGGACCCGCCGTAATATTTCAACATTTTAATAATGTTGTCGGGGTTTTAAATGTTTTTAACTTTGGATTTTGGCGAATGGTTATTCATTTAACCGAATGTTAAATGAAACCCAATTTTCATGCGCGCCAGGGGTTAATATAGGGTTTATGTGGGAGGCTTAGGTGCGGTTGTTTATTTAACCGAGTGTTAAATAAACTCCAATGATATTTGAATGTGGAGGGGCTATTATTAAGGTCCCAAATGAACCAATAATTCCCAAAACTTTGTTGTATGGCTATAGTTGCCAAGGGTAGGGATATTTAAAATGTTTTTGGGTTTTTTGTTATTTATATATAGTAGGGGCGGGGAAAACTTTACATAGGAGTTATATAATAGTGTTAGGGTGTTAATATGACAAATGATAGGAGAATACTAAGTTTATAAGGTAGAAACTTAGGTTTATAGGGAAATGAAGGAAAATGGAAAGATCTTTTTACACAAGAAATGTGGCTTGTTTTAGCTAAGTAAACTCAGAGTTTCACTTAGTATTTCTCATAAAATGAAGTGAAGTAGGACCACTGGGCAGATCCCAATGTCCTTGAGGGGATGTTAGTAAATGATTTTTGGGGGAATGAGAGGGGAAATTAGTCATGCTTCCACTGTTCTGCAGTCACTTTGCCATGGTACCTGTGACATCCATGAGATAAGTCTTTCTTGACAAGACAAAAATGATCACAAACTTGCTTCTGCAACCTCAAACTGCCTACCCAGCCTAATACACCTAGCATTTTTTCTTCCTTTTGATTGGGTGCATTTGAACTAGCAAACCCTGTCTCTCTTGTTTTTCTTTTGACTGCCCTCCTATCTAAGTCTACCCTTATCTCTTCCAAG
This sequence comes from Pinus tabuliformis, assembly GCA_031772625.1. Taxonomy (NCBI): domain Eukaryota; kingdom Viridiplantae; phylum Streptophyta; class Pinopsida; order Pinales; family Pinaceae; genus Pinus; species Pinus tabuliformis. Next base: position 605,129,362 of record CM062819.1, read on the forward strand.
GGCCCAGATTAAGCAGTTGGGCTCCTTTGTTTCTCTACCTATTTACTCATCTGCCAAGCTTGAACTATTTGGACAGACCTTTATTCTCTATTCTAAAGACAAGTAAATTAAAACATGATCTAGCCAGGATTGAACTTTCTGGCTATTCATCAACTGTGTCAAGAATCAACCACTTGCACACAATGAAATTCTTCAAAACTGGAACAGTAGTGGCATTTAAACTAGTACACTTTCCTGGTCTTTTGGTTTGGGGTTCATTTTTATCATTTTTGCTGACCAATTCATTCTTTTTGCCCTTTGATTTTTCTTCTAGGGCATACCCTCTTTTAATTTTTTAATTTTCTTCATTTGTTTACAAAATATGGAACCTTTGCAGCATGAAAGGATGAACATATTTGGCTCTTCTATAGTCAATCATGAAAAATGAAACCTATTGGTATAGGAACCTAACACCGCCAACTACAAACGCCAATATGCTAGGATTGTTTTCTGACACAGTCTGCTCTCTAGATGTTGGAAATTCCTCTTGGGAATATATCTATAAAATATTTGAGAATGAAGGAACCATCACAACCAAGGATTCAACACCAGTCTCTAATACCACTTAGAGTGATGTGGTGAATTCATTCTTGCATAGATTTGCAGCCTAACCCAAAATACTTCCTTATACATACATGGTTCGATGGGTCATTGAAAACTTAATAATTGTAGAAAGGAATTTCATGACACAGAAGCACACAGTTATCATCTCATTCAACGAAATAAATTTTAGTGCATTGTACCATTTTCCACTGCCTCAGTGCAAATATAGCAAATAATTTGTGGATAAATTCATCAGCAACATTGATCATGCATCAGAAGCCATTAGGGAATGGAGAAGATATCCCAACAAGAATAAGCATGAGGAAAAGGGTATGTATGCAGTTGACTCTCTCACTGGTCCTTATTGTCAAATAGCCACGATGATATGTAGGTTCTTTTCTTATTCCAACACCCAAAATTTCTTCGATCAATGGACACCACTAATTGATGCTGCCTCAGAAGGATATGTATTAGATTGGGGAAATATACTATCTGATAACCTAGCCACTCATATTTTGAATTTTAGAAGTAAGCATAGAGTTTCAGAAAACATAATTTCCCCTTTCTACATGAGTTGCTATGTAATGGATTCCCTATGCTTCATTATGGATTTCATCTTTATGGGATAGAAATGGACCTTAAAGGACCCAACCCCTATCCATATATATCATGATATCAAGTATCATCCTCACTTTTATAAAACCTTGCATAGAGTTATGCTGCCTATTTACCAAGTTATCTTTAACAAGGAAACTCTTATGATTTCCCCAGAAGCTGAAACAGACTTGCTCCCAGTTGGAAACTAGTTTGGTGAGGAGTTATTTACTTACATTTTGGTCTTTGGTAGTCTTTCTAATCCCCATTTATTGCCTCTATATGTCCCATACAAACTCCTGGCTCAACAGATAACATACAAGACCATAGGCAATGGCATTTCAAGAGTCTTAAAAGATTGTAATAAGAAAGTGTGTCATGTTTTTCCTCTTCATTGTGGTATGTATACTTTGGAGAATTTCAAACATGCAGCCATTGAGATTAATTCTATCTTAGAATTCGACTTTCCTACTATCCCTGACAGATAGTATAACCCCCATCAAACTGTTAAGAAGGTTACTGCACAGTCAAGCATCAGGTAGTTCTTTCATGAACCAAACAAATTTGATGACTTATTTGAAAAATATTCCACCTATTCAATGGTTACCAGACAAGCATCAAAGCATTTGAGTCCATAGGAATTTACTCAATTCACTCAATACCAGGCAACACGACCATCCCATTTACCTATAGGTTATTTAAAGCTTCCTCAAGAAAGCACGGGTCAAGATGAGGTTAGAGTTGTTCATTCCACACAGGTTATTGATATGCCTCAACCAAAAGAGACAACGACTTCTTCTTCTTATCAGACAGAAGGTATTTTTACAAGTTCCAAGATTGAAAGAGATGGGAACAGGATAGGAAAGTTATGAAGAAAAAGGAATCCCAATTTTTGAAGACTCCCTCAAAAGAGAAGGTCCCAAATACTTCTGAAATTTTAGAACAGACTCTAATTACAAAAAGGCCTTTGATAAGCATTGGAAACTGAAGACATTGAGGTTATACCAGCCTTCCCAGCCTCTGAGGTTGTATTAACGGTTGAAGATATTCCTCCCCTTGATATATTGTACAATCCTGAACATAAGGCCCTTGTTAAAAGATAAAGGAAGAAAAGGAAAATTGAGTGGTCTCGGGATTTAGTTCCTAGAAACACTTCTTTCTAAGTAGTATGGAAGGGTTCTTTGTCCACTCCAATATAGGAACTGGGAAGACTCACTCAGTTCATGAGATACTATGCTTCCATAACTATGGATAAAGTAATGGAAGTATTACATTTATTTAAGGAAAAGGAAGACATAATTGTGTAGTTAGAACAGAGTCTCGAGATCGAGAAACAAAACATCACTGATCAATGGTAGGGACAACTTATTGAGCTCTAGAATAGTTTTAATTCCCTTAAATTCCAACATGACTCCGATTTGTAGGCCTGAGAAACTCATATTTAGGAATTACAGAACAAGATTGAACAACTTAAATTTAATCTGAATTAACAAAGTTCAAAAAAGAAGCAAGAGAGTTAAATACTCTCCTTGCTCAGCAACAAATTGTATTTTGTGAGAATTTGGCAATTATTCATTATTTGTGTCACACAACCAGTTACTTGGTGGACCAATTATCACACCTCAAAATGTGTTTTTATTATATTTAAGAAAATATTGCAAATTTCATAACGTCGCAAGATAGTGCTGATGGGAGATTAGCTGATCTCCCTTGGATAGAAGAGTCACACAAGGAAATATTCTCCATAGGATGGGAGATTCGCCTCAAGCATGTAGACGCAACAGTGTTCAGTGTAAAGGATATATCTAATAACATTGAAACCATCAATGATAACTTGTTTAAGGTGAATCTCATTTCAAACTTCCCTGAGGGAGCGCTGCCCGATATCAAACTGCTCACTAAAATATAGTTGTAATCATCCAAAAATCGGGCTGAAATAATAGATCAACTATATAAAATTGACTTAGAATTTCATTGGCAGTTCTTAGTCAAGCCTCGCAGCTAGTGGTTAACGCTCAGATGCCTATCCAACACCACCACCCACATGTTTCTACCGTTAATGGATGCCATATTTATGAGTCAAATGTGGATTCAACTGAAGACTCCACTTGAATTGAAGCCCATGACAGATCATTAAGAACTTCAACAATGAATGGGAGGACAATCCTCTTCACTGGCCTATTCAAGTTGTTATAATGAATTTTAAAAATGCCTCGTTGATTTATTTTAAGCATTGTTTTTTAAAACTGCCTCATGCTTTTACTTTACTTTGCTATAATTTTATTTCATTTTGAGACTATAAATCCAATCCATTTGTAAGGAGAAGGCATTTTGAATTTTGTAAAGGAGGATTTTGTTTGCACTATTGTAACTTAAGTTCCTCTTAATACAAATTTGAAACACTACTACTTTTCATGAGCAGAGTCACGATGTATCGGGTACTACTATCTGTTTATTATTTATTTTCTTAAAAGTTGAATGGTTATTTGATTACGTTTATCATATGTGTTGTAAGCTATCATACATTTTTCACTACTAATATGTGTGATTGAAATCATATATTATATGTATAAACAATGAAATCTTATATGTGGGATGAATTTATAAACTAATTTAATTAACTATTTAGTTAAATTAGTTATCATTATCTGCTTTAACCTCATAATAAAAAAACAATCTATATTGTCATATTTCTTATGAGATATTTTTTAATTGCATATACAGATAAGCTTTCCCAGGATAGATATTTAGTTTAAGTACTCCTTTTTTTTTTCAGTTTTAACTATATCATAGCATCATACTTATATACTCCATCCATTTTTATAATTTATTTTAAGGAAAATTGGTCACATAATTTCCAGTCCAACCCACCAACCTAAGCGGAAAAGGATTTTCTCTAAGGTCCTATCTGGGTGGTTTTCCCCAATGTTAAGGTAGACACTTCGCGGATTCAACAAGACCCAACCACATTGGTTCGATCTTCCCAACTCCTAATTTATCTACCTCTTGGTCATACAAAAGGACCAGATCACCCTCCATGAAGGCATGAGGTTTAACATTTTGGTCATATTATGCTTTGATACATTTTTTGTAATCTTCATTGACCATTGTGGAATCGTGTCGAGTCTCATCTAGACAAGATAGGTGCACACAACTTTCTTCTTCGGCAGAGGTAGCGACAATAATTTTGAAGACAAGTTTCAACAATGAAATTTCACATTCAATTGGAAGAACAAATTCCAAACCATACACTAGATGAAATGATTTTAACCCAAACGCAATTCAGAACGAGGTGTGGTATGCCCACAAAGCTAAAAAAAGAATAGCAGGCCAATTCGTTTTATGAATCCCTACCACACATTGAATCATTGTTTTCAAAACGTTATTAATGGCTTCTACTTGACCGTTGGCCTATGGGTAGTAGGGAGTTGATCTATCATGTCGTAAGCCCAACTTGGCAGTCAGTTCAGGCATCACGTAACTATGAAGATGTTTACCATGGTCCGTATCAATAGCATGTGTCACACCGAATATTGTGATAATGTGATTAAAGAGGAACAATGAAGCAATTTTTTCACTATTATCATATGTAGGCAGCACTTCCACCCATTTAGTAGAATAATCTACTGCAAAAATTATGTAACCATTCCCCCCAGCCAAACGAGGGTTACGGGTCATAAAGGCCAGAACCCATTTGTCGAAGGGTATAACAATGATGACTAGGTGCAAAAGAGCAAGTGGAGCATTGGCTTTTCAAGTATGGATCTGGTATGCGTGACACTTTTGGAAATGTTAGAATGCAATCTTTGAACATAGTAAACCAAAATTAACTAGCAAGTAAAAAACATTGCACAGTAGCATAACCATACATATGTTTGTCGCATGCTCGAGCATGAAAATCATTCAAAGCTTTCTTGGCCTACTCTTGAGTGAGGAACAATCAGAAGATCATATCAATACCATGCCGATAAAGGGTGTCTCCAATTATGATATAATGACGAGCTTTGTATTTCATTCAATGTTGATCAGAATGAGTGGTTTTAGGCCTAAAATTTTGGATTTGGAGATAAATGATGGTATATACATACCAAGGATCAAAAGAGTTAATAAGAAACAATGTTTCATCGGGGATAAAATCTACAGTTGTTGATTCTGAAGCAGAAGATCAGGGAAGGTCACAAATTAGTTTGGCAAAGACTAGAGATTTCTTAGACTTTGATTTGAAGAATTCCCAATCAAACTCTTGGAGGATAACAATCCAATTTGAGTATTTCCCCCCTAGCAATTAACATGATAGGATATTGGCCATAGGGTTGAAATTAGAAACTACAATAGTCTTGTGAAGCATAATATAGTGGCGAAACCTCTGAATAGCTTAGACAATACCCAAAGCTAACTTTTCAACATGGGAATACTTGGCTTTAGTATCATTCAAATTACAGCTTAAGTAGTAGTGTTAGGCAGACTAATACCTCTTGCAGACAAGATAGATATACCTAGATCTCAAATAAATCTAGTAACAAACAAGAAATAACCGCTACCTTTCCTTAGCTTATGATTGAGTAAAACAAACAATATGACAAACATCACTCACTGTTTATTGAAATGCCTTTCAAAATATATTTATTGCCTTTGACAATTAGATTCTCCTTGATTCTTTAGAGACAATTACAACACTTTCCATAGCTTCTCCTTGATGTTTCGAAGGATAACTGCATAGACAAAAACATAGAAAGGATCAAAGCATATAGTATATAGAACAAGAGATAAATGAACTATTGAACTCAACATATATCATAAATTGAATAGATAACCAATCATAACCTATGTGAGTGATCAAGGAATCCCACAAATGATATCAGAGAAGACATAATTATGCAATAACAATTTCTTTTTATATTAATAAAATGGAGAACAAACTTACAACCCCAAATCTTTTATGCTACAAGGAACTTCTCACAATCTCCAACACTCTCCTTATATGAATAGCTTCCTAGCCTTATTTCTTTAGAAAAATCCTACCTTCAATAGTATTTTTCAATCCTTTGGCTTGTGTTTTCTTTATAGGACAAGAGGACGAGGTTTGGGATCAAATTCTTAAAGGATGAGATCCACAAATGGTGGGATAGGGGTTCCACAAAGAGAGGGAAGTAGCTCCATGATGAGAGGGATCAAGGTTGAATAGGTATCCATTTGAAGCTTGTTAGTTTGGAAATATTTAAGTAACAATTCTTCTAGACTCTACTATTTATTTTTACTTGTGTTGATACATGTGCGTAGGCCATAGTGTCAGATAGAGCGTACTCATGCGTAGTTTCTAATGGACTTTTTTGTGTACACACAAAAATGAACTAGGGAACTACATAGGAAGCTAAAAATAGGTTTTTGAGCCTTTGGATCTAGGAATTTCATTCTCTTTGGGATATTTTGGGTTCTAGCCTTGGGGGGCATGCTTTGGAACACTTTGATGGATAGTGAAAGATGCAAACTGATGGTCATTTTCCTGATGTGACAAAATGACGCGTAAGAAGTAGATAGGGTGTTCATCTCCTAAATCATCTTCTTGTACCAATACCATAGCGATAGTGGTAACAATCGTAACAAGATACATGAATGATAATTACGGGGATATAGTAACGATGCTTGGGATAATACACCTTCCAAGGCATCAAAATACTTTTGAGTGTATCATCCCAATGAAAGGGAACCCCCTTTTTTAATAAACAAGTAAATCATTTGGAAAGTTCTACATAATTAGGAAAGAAAATTCATAGAAAGTTAGACTTACCTTGTAGGCATTGTAACTAAACAAGAGAAATAGGAGCTGGAAAATTGAGGATTGCCTGGACTTTCAGGGGATCAATTTGGATTCCTTATTTGGACACAATGAATCCTAGAAGTCGATGAGATTGAACACAAAAGACACATTAATGCGGGCTTAATCATATGTTATGGTGTCGACATCGTAAGAAGATTTATCTAAGATGCAGTGGATGGTCTTGACAATTATTAGAGTGGGCAGTAAAATCATTAAGGCATTGTTGCATGATATTCTTAATATCGTGAAAAGCATAATTCATTTCTTGTTTGAAAGTTGCTCCTTAATTCTTAAGGCAAAAAGGAAGTTTGTGATAAGAAAACGTACCCCATGGAAAAATGAATGCAGCGTTATGCTAGTCAAATGGGAGTATTTCGATTTGATTGTAGCTAGAGAAGCCATCCATAAATGGGGAAATTTCTCTCCTGGCACAATCATCAACAATTTGGTCGATGAAAGGGGTTGGGTATTTGTCCTTGTGACAAGCTCTATTAATATCTTAATAATTGACACATACTCATATCGTATCCTATTTATTTATCACAAGAACAATGTTTGAGACCCAATCAGTTAAAGGAATAGGATAAATGAAACCAACCCACAAGATCTTTTCAACTTCTGCCTTAACTGTAACAGATTTCTTAGGGTGAACCAAATGCAAATGTTGTCTAACTAGCTTGGAATCCAAATATGTTTTAATTTCATGCACCACAATATTTGGATCAATGTCTGCCATATCTTTATATTTCCAAGAAAAGACGTCACAAAATTCTTGAAAAAGGTTCTTGTAAATATTAATCTCATCTCGAGGGAAAGAGGCACCTATATGGAAATGTTCAACAATCCTAGGCTTAACCGAAATGTCGAGGGGAGTAGTGTCCTCAATATTTGCCAGTTTTTTTTAGAATTCACTTCACAAATGGAGATGTAGTTTTGAGGTTCTTCAATAACTTTGGGGGAGAAAATGTCTTTAAAATTACTCTCAAGAGTGTTGGGTTGAGGAAATAAATAGGAACAATGATGACTATTGTCCCAAGGTTTCTCATCTGACATCATGATATCCATGGCACTTTTGTCAGTGGGAAAGGTGTCATCGAAAGGATTAGATTGTAAAACTAATCTTGAATCTTAAGAGGAATAATCAACCTAGTTTCCTAAGTTATCTCTTTCAAAATTTTCCAAACAGGCTAGGTGAATAGCCTCATAATATGACTCAACGGGGCTGAGTGGCATATGGTTTCCAAAATATTTAATGTTAGAACCCTTAGGTACTATCTAGGGATCATATGGAATATAATTTACTATATGAAATCATGTTGATCAGAGCAACCATAAAGGGAATGTCGAGAGGAGGAAGTGTGAAAGTTCCCATTAAGGATGAATCTTTTAATAAACCTACTCCAATGTTTTTAGAAGGTAGTGGGGTATTTCCGAAAAGAGGTTGTTTCTAGTATTCTAGGAATCAACAACAAAAAAGGCAAGTTTATCAATGGCCACGATGCCCCCCTAGTGGGGGAAAGAAATAATCTGAAAATAGGATGAGACTACAATTTCCATACCATAAATCCAGGTATGTGTTTAGTCAATTTAGTGTTATCTAAATTGCTAGTATTTATTGTCAACCCGGGGCTCGTAAGCTGACGAAGCGAAGGTGTACTATATGTACTTAAGCAACCTCTTAGAGTTTTTCTTATCGTTGGGGGTGTTGTTGTGGTTAATTATGTTCCTAAGATGAAGTGATAATTTATAAACAAGTGAGTGATGGTGTGTGTGTAGAGTGAATCCTAAATGAGTGAAAGTGTGTGATTTAGTGATTTCTAACTACTTGCTTGAAAGGAAATGCTTGAAAGGAATAAGTGAACTGAAATGACTTGAAATAAAATTGAAAGCAAATGACCACTTCCAATGGCACTAGACACCGTTCAAGCTGCTGCTAATAAAAGAAAAGAAAGTCACTTTTAAAACCCAAAAATAAAGATTATCTCTCTCTAACTCGATGCTTCAAAGCACATGTACTGTGTAAAGCACGGATAGAAAGTAGCTTAAGTTGAATTAGAAAAGTGAGAAAAATCTGCTTGAAAGACTAATGATAATGGTTTGCTCTTTCTAATTCTCTACTTCAGCCATATGTACTATGCAAAGTATGATTAGAAAGTAGTGAAAGAATAGTCTAAGAAGCACTTTAAAATCAAAACCCTACTTTAAAGACTAGTAGTAATATTTTGCTCTTTCTAACTCTCTACTTCAGCCATATGTACTATGCAAAGTATGTTTAGAAAGTAGTGAAAGAATAGTCCAAAAAGCACTCAAAACTGACTGCAGGTTAGTGATATTCTGATCTTAAAAGATAACAGTTTATGATGAAGATCATTCATGTGTTAGCAGCTCTTTGAGAAATAAGATTAAAAATCAGCTATAAAAACAAAAGCAGCACTTGAATTTGTCAACTTCAAATACCATTAGTTTGTAAAGCAAACACACACACATAAAAATAAATCCCGGGCTAAAAGAAACCTGCAAAGAAATAACACTGATCAGCTTGAAAGAAAGGAAAACAAGTAAATGAAACTATACATGCTTAAGGAAATGAATAAGAAAATAAAGAAATACTGCACATAAAATACTTTACAGAGGCTGAGATGAGCAAGGGCCCTCTATTCATTCAGCCACAAGAAAACTCAAAGATCTGGAAACTTCAAAACAGTGCTATGTTTATTCCTCCATTTGCAAAAAGTGTACAAAACAGAGTGCTAGGATAGCACTAAAAAAACAGAGTTCACAACGCTCTTAAATTTAACACAAGTTCAGAAATTACAACCAACAAAAGTCTGATGAGCGTACGCAGACGCAGCTATTTATAGAGGTTTCTAAGATAGCCTACTCGTACAGCTAATTAACTGAAAAACAACAAACAGTCATGCGTATTTATGGTTCCTGGACACATCATACGGCTGCGTGGATGAGTTTAATGCTTCTGTCGTCATGGGTAATGAATCCCATGTTGGATCATGTCCCCTGCCACTTGTAGAACGTGGACAAGTCACCGTTTAAGATGACGTGACCAAGCAGCTCACAATCACCGTTAAACAGCCTTGAGTTGACCGTAACTTGACCAGCTTTGACCATGGGTAAAGATGACGTGGATGGCTGGAAAAATGGAATAGGAACCTCGAGCACGTTGATACCTAAGTGCCCATGTGGCTCATCTGGCAAACCGACACGTGGAACATTGCGTTTAACAAAAAGGCTGCAGGATCTTCAGATAGCTGCAGGATCGTCAGATAGCTGCAGGATTCCTGCAAGTAAGTCAAAATCTAAACAAATAGTCATTCATTAGCAAAAATTGCTTGATCATGCTTAATGACACCTAATGTAATGATCTGGGTGGTTTTATGGTGAAAATGAGGCAAAAGTGAAGGAAAGATAAGGAAAAACTGAGGAAAATGGTAGACAAGTAGGTGTAGAATAGAGGCTCTACATACCCCCACTCCGAGGGTATTGCATGTCCTCATGCAATGAAATCACAATTCAATCCACCTGCTGGGATGCCTCAGCTAAGACATCCAATCTCCTCCTCTTCCTTTGTGTGGAAACATTAACCTTTGGTCTCTTGAACATGCATCTGAATTTCAAATTGATTAAGGCTCTGTTCAGCCTTCTACATCTCTTCTTGAGTCTGCTGTGTTTCTTCTGCCACATGCTCATGTGAAGAAAGGTGTTATCTTGGATTGCTTTGGCAATATCAGCTTGCTGCTTCATTTCTTCATTTCTCTGTTTAATGTGACGGTTTAGCACCTCAAGTTCATAGATCTCTTGTTTGAGTAAGTCTATTTGCTGCTCATGAGGTATGACATTACTTGGGCCAGCAGTGTTTTGCTCCAATGTTTCAAAATAGTTGTACACCTCTTGTTGAACTGGGTCAACAATTGGTGACTTCCTTGGACTGTATTCATGCTCAATTTCAGTTTCAAACTCCGGCTGAAATGGACTGTCCTCCCTTGGAGGAGTAGCTGCCTCACGTTGTGGACTATCCTCAAGGTCTGTTTTTATAGCACCCTTCTCAGGTGTGCTTAGATCAACGAAGAGTGTCCTTGTGGCTTTCCCTTTATTCTGCAATCTACTACTCCTTCTTACAGTGGCAGCACTCTGTGTTTCTTTTTGTGCCTTTTTCCTTGGTTTTTGTACTTTTACTTTCTTGGAGAGGGCAATTTTCTCATGGAGTTTAGCTAACCTTTGTGCTAAGGGCTGGCTATCTCTTTCTTCATCATTAGAATGCTCTGGAGTCTGATCAGTTTCTTGAATTATGGATTTTCCCTTGTCTTGTTTTTGTTTCTTTTTATCTTCTCTTCTCTTTTTGGCAGCTTCTTTGGCAAGTTCAGCGAGGGTTTCTGAGATAATCTCTTGAGCACTGTCTTCAGTGGGTTCAATCTCAGGTTCAGGATGATGTACTTCTATTTCCTCTACAGTTTGTCCTTGAACAGTCTCAGAGATACTTTCTTTTCTCTTCCTTCTGCTTTTCCTAGGTATAGAAGATTCTCCAGGTTCTTCAAAATGATTCCTTACAAGGAATTTCTCCCATGTGTCTTGTTTTTCTTTTAATTGTTCTTCTATCAATAACTTAACAAGACTATGGTTACAGAGGTAAGCTTCTATGTTTCGTGGATTCCGTTGAGCCATGGAACACATTTTCCTAAGGCTTTGGAATAGAAAGTAGGGAAGATTTATATCATGTTCTCCTTGAAATTGCAGCATAATTTTACCATGATAAACGTACAATACTCCAAATCTCCCTTCACACGTGAAAAATTTTTGCACTAACAACAGTAGAACTTTCCATTCTTCTTTAACATGAGAGATAGGAATTCCTTTGGTGAAAACACTTGTATTCATACCTGGGTTTTTTAAAAATCCGCTTCCATTGTTGATCCTGGACTGCCCGGTTTTTGAACCAGCGTTCACCGGTTTGTGGAAGAGATGTAGCCCTTGCTATGCTTCCTTCACTGACTGCAAATGTTAAATCACCCACCTCTACTTGACTGTCTTTATCCTTGAATGACCTTGCAAAGGCTTTTGTTACTTCTTTGTGGTAGCCCTTAAACTTCTTGATGCACTGTAGCCAATTGGCTTTTTGCAATGCCTCCTCAACCTGAGGGTATGCCTCCAAGAATTTCGAACCTTCTGGTTCAGCCCTTAAAAGTTTTCCCATCGATTCCTCAGCTCTGTTTAAAACACGACTTTGATGGTGACTTTACACAGTAATTCCGTGACTTTACACAGTAATTCCTCGGTTCCTGTTCAGACTTTGTGGAACAGAGGATATATGGGTGCATCAACAGCCTCAGACACCGAGAACTCACGGCTTGAATCAGAGTTAAGTGGTGGATAACAGCGTGAACACAGTAAAACGGTGACTAGCAGTCGTAATACAACTGTATCACACGTTTACTGGCTATACAGCAGAGGGAAAAACAGAGTATGGTTTATGGAGGTAATCGTAGTGAGTGAAACGGAATAAGGGAGATGATAGCGAGGAATGGAGTGTTATGAGCGCAGAGGGTTTCGAAATAATGAATGGAACGGCTATATTCTCCGATTTCGGCTGTGGATTGACACATGGCTGCGGGATGAGAACTGAGAGACGTAATACGGTAGGTTACGTCATTAGGGTATGAGACCTTAATGACAGAAACAACCATATGTGATTTCAAAAATCATGGGTATTTATGAGCTGGTAGACGTGGAGGATTCGTGGATTTGTGGTCGCATGGGAAAAGGAAATGGGTAATCATTACGATTAGTGGCCAACAAGACATAATCCAGAAAATTCCGCGTAATGAAATAACTATAGGTTTAAAATTTTAAACATACCTCAGATCCGCATTTGATTTGGCTTCTGATAATTTGCTACTAACCTTTTGTTAACTTTATTGCTAGCACATGATTCTTTCCTCTTTGTCTTTGATGATTTTGAACTGTACATATTTTCTTCAGACAGACTGTGTTTCTTGTGCAGGTGCAGAAGGCTGCAGAAAGGCTAAACGGCTGCAGAATTGCCAAATAGCTGCAGGAACTGTAATGGTGTCTTCCAGCTGCATAAAATACTTTAGTTGCCTGAAAAAAAAAAAATTATTAATGAAATGAAATGGAATGAATGAATGAATGAATGGGTGGAAAGCATTGAGGTGAAGTGAGGATGGTGAGATGGAAGGAAATGGTGAGATGGAATAAATGAAATGAGATGAAAGAGAGAGAGAGATTTTATTTTTTTTGGAAAACATGAGGTGTCAGGTGACCCTGATTTTCACCTCATGTTTTCTGCATGAGACTGCCAATCAAAGATTGGTTTTCAGGCTCATACATTTATTTATTTTTCCTCTTTTTTTTTTTTCTTTTTTTTTTCTTTTTTTTTTTTTTTATTGAAATTGAAAGAAACAGAGATTAGGCTGATGGAGGAGAAGAATTCTTCTCAACCAGCCTCATTTCAGAATCGCCTTGGAATAACTTAACAAACTCCTCTTTTGAGAGTGGCTTGTGGTAGACTTTCAACCGGTGGCCATTCACAATAAAGGGAGTTTGAAGTTCATCAATAGTCTTCACTCTAACTGCTCCATTATTAAAGACTTCATCAATCTCATATGGCCCAAGCCAATGAGTTTGAAATTTTCCTTTGAAGTCCTTAAATTTTGAATCAAACAAGAGTGCCCAATCACCCTTTTGAAACTTCTTTTCTTTGATATGTCGATCATGCCATTTGCTTCTTTGGTGCTGAACTAGATCGGTTCTTAGAATTGCATCTTGTCTCATTTCATCTAGTTCATTTAACTGGTCCATTCTGTGCTTCTGGGCTTCTGATAAGCTCATCCCCAATTGAACTGCTGTCTTGAAGGTCTTGATTTGGAACTCAATGGGGAACAGGACTTCCTTCCCATAAACAAGTTCATAGGGAGAATGTCCTGTGGTGTTCCTCCATGTAGTTCTATAGGCCCATAAGGCTTCAGGAAGCCTTTCTGCCCAATCTCTTCTATGAAGATGAACAATCTTTGTGATGATGCTTTCAAGAACTTTATTTGTAGATTCTACTTGACCATTCGCTTGCGGATGGTATGGAGTAGACGTTCTATGCTTGATCTTATATTCCTCCATCAGCTTCTCTATCATCCTTGATGTAAATTGGCTTCCCTGATCTGTTACAATTTCTCTTGGGACACCAAAACGAGTGAAAATATCCTTGAAAAGAAATTGAACAACTGAATTTTCAATAGCAGAAGTTAATGCTATAGCTTCTACCCACTTGGTAACATAATCAGTACAAACCAATATATATCTATTTTGCTTGGATGGCGGATTAATTGGTCCAACAAAATCTAGAGCCCATTTCTCGAAAGGTTCGATGCATACCTGTGGCTGTAGTGGCATTTCATTTGAAAGAGTTGGTCTCCCAATTCTTTGACAACTGTCACACCTTTTAACATATTGCTTTGCATCCTTAAAGAGAGAAGGCCAATAATATCCTGATGAAAGGATTTTATAGGCAGTCCTCTTATCAGAAAAATGTCCGCCACAAGGTTCGTCATGACATGCCTTAAGGATGTCAGGCATCTCATCCTCCCGTACACATCTTCTGATCATCAAATCTGGCCCTGTTCTGAACAATTCATTAGAAATCCAAGAATAATGTGAACTATCCTGAATGATTTTCCTTTTCTCATTAGGAAATAAATGTAAAGGTAACTTTCCAGTAACTAAATAATTAGCAATATCAGCATACCAAGGGGTTTTGGTAGTTACTGCAAACAAATACTCATCTGGAAATTTATCCTCTACAGGAGAGTCCTCATTAGTGTTTTGGATTCTAGACAAGAAGTCAGCTACCGTGTTCTGTTTACCTGGTCGATCTAACACAGTTATGTTGAATTCTTGTAAAAGCAAAAGCCATCTTGTAACTCTACCATTAGTGACTGGTTTGTTCATGAGGTATCTAATGGCAGAGTGATCAGTGTGGACAAAGGTTTCATAGCCGGTTATATAGTGTCTAAACTTGTTTATAGCATGAACAACGGCTAGAAATTCCTTTTCAGTAACAGTATAATTTAACTCAGTAGGAGTCAAATTCTTACTTGTGTAATAAATGGCATAATGGATCAAATCCTTTTGTCCCAAAACAGCTCCTAAAGCTGTATCTGAAGCATCAGTAGAAATGTGGAAAGGGAGTTTCCAATTTGGACCCCTTAAAATGGGTGCTTCAGATATTCTAGTCTTTAAAGCTTCAAAGGCAGATTGACATTCAGGATCCCACTTAAATTCACAATCTTTAGTAAGTAGTTTGAAAAGAGGGGATGCTATCTTAGTGAAGTTTTCAATAAATCTTCTGTAATAACCAGTAAACCCAAGAAAACTTCTAACATCTCTTTGGCAATTTGGAACAGGTAACTTAGAGATGACTTCTACTTTAGATCTATCAACTTTGATTCCATCTATTGAGATATGATGTCCTAAAACAATCCCTTCAGTAAACATCATAAAACACTTTTCATGACTTAAAGAAAGATTTGTTTCCTTACATCTTACCAGTACTTTTTCCAAATTTGTCAAAGCTTCTTCAAATGTATTACCATAGACTGTGAAATCGTCCATGTATACCTCTACACAATCATGAATCAGATCTGAGAAGATTCCTAGTACAGCCCTTTGAAATGTAGCGGGTGCATTGCACAATCCAAAAGGGAGTACTCTATAGGCAAAAGTTCCCCAAGGACAAGTAAAGGTGGTTTTGTCTTGATCTTCAGGTGCTACCTGAATCTGATTGTAACCACTAAAACCATCCAAGAATGAGAAATACTTTTTACCTGCTAAAGTGTCTAGTACCTGATCAATAAAAGGTAGAGGAAAATGATCCTTTAAGGTTGCCTTGTTCAATTCTCGATAGTCAATGCAAACTCTCCATTTACCATTCTTTTTGGGCACTATAACCAAGGGAGAAACCCATTGGCTATCTGAAATGGGGTAAATGAAGTTTACCTTGAGCAATTTCTGAAGTTCTTCTTTCACAATTTCCCTAAGATTTGGATTCATCCGTCTTTGTGGCTGCCTAATGGGTCTGCTATTTTCTTCAATATAAATGTGATGAATACAAGTCTTAGGGTCGATTCCTTTCATGTCACTATATTCCCATGCAAAGGCAGTGGAATGTTTTTGCAACAGTTTAGTTAATTCTTCTTGTTGTAATCTTTCCAAGTTCTTGTTAATGTTTAATGTTTTTCCTGGAAAGATTTCAACTGTAGAACTACCAAACTCTTCCATTGAGAAGAGAGACATCTGTCTAGAGGAGAGATATTCAATATCTGCATCTAACTGAAACTGTGAAGAGTCATATTCTAAAGGTACCTCAAAATTTTCTAATGTATTTAGAATTTGACTGTCCTCACTAATCTCAGAGATGGTTAGAACAGGTTGAAGAGTATCCTCATCATCAATCCACTCATCTTCTCCTATTTCTGTTATTGCCTTTGCGGGAGGATACAAGTTGAATTTCTTGGTAGAACTACCATCTGATATATACATGTCTCCCGACCTACAACTTATGAAAGCATCAGTTGTGGCCAGCCAAGGTCTTCCTAGAATAAGAGGATGTCCTCCTAGATTGTTCTTGGGAGTTAAAATCATAAAATCAACTGGATATTCCCAAGAGTCTAGTGAGACTGGAATATCTTCCAATACACCATCAGGTTTAATGATTGATCTATCTGCAAGTTGCAACAAAGTAGGTGTAAAGAGAAGGTTAGGAAGTTTTAACTGATCCATGGTCTGTCTACTCATAATGTTGATAGCGGCTCCTAAGTCAATCAAGGTGTTTGGGATTTCAACCCCATTAATATGAGTTTTAACAATAGGGCTACCGGGATCTACATATTTTTGCATGGTAATTTTACCCATCATAATGTCTGCAATTTTTCCAACTAGATGTATCCTTTTGGTATCTCTGGTTCTTTTTATTGTTTTTTTCAAACTCATCTCCTTTATTGTCTTTGCTAGAATGGGAATCTCCTTAATGGCTGTTAACAAGGGAATCTTGATACAGACATTTTTCAATTCATCTAGAAAGCTATAGTCAGGCAACCAAATCTGCTTCTCCACTCCTTTATCAATTTGCAATCTTTCAGGAAAAGGAGGAATAGCTGAAGATGTGGGTTGCTCTACTAAGGGAGTTGATGCTTTTTCTTTTTCTTTAATGCTTGGGTTTGGAAGGGATACTTCAGAACCCTTATTGGCTTTGAGAGATTCTTCCTCAGAAATGCTTGGTTGTTGAGCACTTGTAGAAGGTTGGTCTAGGATTCTACCTGATCTGAGTTGGACCTCATTGAGAGGAACAACCATATAGGTAGGGAATGGTTGACCTTCCATGAGTGGTTGACCTTCCATCACATAAGCACTTTGAGGATTCCTATTATTGGGGTTTGGTTGAGGTTGAGAGGGAAGTTGATTTGGCCTCTGTTGAGATTGTAACAAGAGTTGAGAATTTTGATTTTGTGGAGGAGGTTGTTGTTGTTGAGGGAATGGTAATGACAATTGTTGACCTTGATTTGGAAGTTGGGGAGCTTGCTGATTTTGAAAGGATTGAGGATATTGATAGAATTGGGCAAATCTCCCATAAGGATTTTGCATTTGCATGCTTTGCAACCATGCTTGGAAAGGATTTTGTGGTTGTGACCAAGGTTGTTGCCAAGGATTCCAATTTGGTGGGGGTTGGAAATTCATAGAGTTATTAAACCCTTGATTTTGCTGCCCCTGCCAAGGTTTTCTTGCAACAAAACAAAGAGATTCAAGCGTACTTGGATCTTCTTGAAAGACTGCTTTGAGGCCAGGGATTGAAGGACATTCCTTGGTCTCATGGGTTTCTGAGCAAATTACACAGGTTTCCACAACTTGTGCTTCCAAGGGACATTCCCTTAAAGCATGCTTCTTTCTACACTTCGGGCAAAAGATAGTCATAGCCTCGGCTTCTGCTTTTTGTTTATTTTGAATCTTAAGGGTATCAATTTGTTCACTAAGACTCCCTAAGATGTCAGTTTTAAATTCATCTAGCATATTACCGATTTCAGCCCTACTCACTGATCCTGTTGCAGATTTATTTGCCCTAAGGAGAGAAGGATCTCTAGGCCCTTTTTGAGTTTTTGATTTGCCCCTTGAGAGATGGATACAAAGTTCTGTTATATCATTGAGAGAAAGTTGAGAAATATCCCCCTTTCCCATCATGTTTAAGATATCTATCCATTCATCCCTAATGGCTTTTAATAAGAGGGCTTTTAAGGTCTCTTCATCCAAGGTACTCATTTTTGCTCTTTTTAAATTATATTGAAATCTCTCAAGTAAATCTTCTAAGCTCTCATCTTCTTTTTGCACCATTTTAAAAACCTCATCCTTATGATTAGTAGGCATACAATAGTCCAAATACCTATCCAAAAAGGTTTGTTTCATTTCATCCCAGGTCCTAATGGATTGAGTAACTAACCCCATGAACCATTTCAAAGCTTGATCTTTTAATGTTGATGGGAACAGTTTGAGTTTCTGAGTATCATCCAGATAGTCATAGGTTCGACACACAACTTCAAATTCAAACAAGAATGTTTCAGGGTCCTCAGTTCTTAATCCATGAAAATTTGGGAGGACGGATGGTGATATATTTTTCATGGTGGCTCGGGAGTCCTCATCAACAATGGGAAACCCAAATGAATTATCCCCATCTCTATTTCCTCCAATGGGACCTCTACCTCCTCCATTGTTATTATTATTTCCTCCTCCTCCTCTACCTCTACCTCTACCACCTCCTTCTTCCTCTGCCATGATGATTCTCCTAGGGATTTCAAAATCTTCTGGTTCTTCTACAAAGGGTGAATGAGAAGAGATTTCTCCTTCCTCCTTAGGTGAGTCTATTTCCTCAATTACAATTGGTTTTCTTGTAGGAGAAAGAGAAGAGTCTCTTCCTAGTTCAAACTCAATAGAAGGTATAGGAGAGTCAACTCTTGGCTCTTGAATTTCAGGACTAGGAGTTTCGGTTGGAGATAAGGGAGGTGTCTCTTGTCTATCTCTTGAAGCAGATGGACTTGTAAAAATTGAACTTCGAGCTCTAGCTAAAAACCTTCCCCTAGAATCTCTAGCTCTATGCATGTCATTTTTTATTTTATCTTCAAGTCAAGTTAAATAGTTCTTTTTCTGATCTTCCAGTTCACTCTAGGTGCAAGAAGAGAGCATACTCAAGAAACTATTAAATCAATAACTTTCTCCTTTCTGATCCTCCAGATCACTTCAAAGTGCAAGAGGAGAGCATACTTAGATAGGCTATTAACTTCTTTCCTTGAAACTTTATATTTTTTTTTCTAAGAATATGGCTACTTAATTTCACTTCCCCGGCAACGGCGCCAAAATGTTTAGTCAATTTAGTGTTATCTAAATTGCTAGTATTTATTGTCAACCCGGGGCTCGTAAGCTGATGAAGCGAAGGTGTACTATATGTACTTAAGCAACCTCTTAGATTTTTTCTTATCGTTGGGGGTGTTGTTGTGGTTAATTATGTTCCTAAGATGAAGTGATAATTTATAAACAAGTGAGTGATGGTGTGTGTGTAGAGTGAATCCTAAATGAGTGAAAGTGTGTGATTTAGTGATTTCTAACTACTTGCTTGAAAGGAAATGCTTGAAAGGAATAAGTGAACTGAAATGACTTGAAATAAAATTGAAAGCAAATGACCACTTCCAATGGCACTAGACACCGTTCAAGCTGCTGCTAATAAAAGAAAAGAAAGTCACTTTTAAAACCCAAAAATAAAGATTATCTCTCTCTAACTCGATGCTTCAAAGCACATGTACTGTGTAAAGCACGGATAGAAAGTAGCTTAAGTTGAATTAGAAAAGTGAGAAAAATCTGCTTGAAAGACTAATGATAATGGTTTGCTCTTTCTAATTCTCTACTTCAGCCATATGTACTATGCAAAGTATGATTAGAAAGTAGTGAAAGAATAATCTAAGAAGCACTTTAAAATCAAAACCCTACTTTAAAGACTAGTAGTAATATTTTGCTCTTTCTAACTCTCTACTTCAGCCATATGTACTATGCAAAGTATGGTTAGAAAGTAGTGAAAGAATAGTCCAAAAAGCACTCAAAACTGACTGCAGGTTAGTGATATTCTGATCTTAAAAGATAACAGTTTATGATGAAGATCATTCATGTGTTAGCAGCTCTTTGAGAAATAAGATTAAAAATCAGCTATAAAAAAAAAAGCAGCACTTGAATTTGTCAACTTCAAATACCGTTAGTTTGTAAAGCAAACACACACACATAAAAATAAATCCCGGGCTAAAAGAAACCTACAAAGAAATAACACTGATCAGCTTGAAAGAAAGGAAAACAAGTAAATGAAACTATACATGCTTAAGGAAATGAATAAGAAAATAAAGAAATACTGCACATAAAATACTTTACAGAGGCTGAGATGAGCAGGGGCCCTCTATTCATTCAGCCACAAGAAAACTCAAAGATCTGGAAACTTCAAAACAGTGCTATGTTTATTCCTCCATTTGCAAAAAGTGTACAAAACAGAGTGCTAGGATAGCACTAAAAAAACAGAGTTCACAACGCTCTTAAATTTAACACAAGTTCAGAAATTACAACCAACAAAAGTCTGATGAGCGTACGCAGACGCAGCTATTTATAGAGGTTTCTAAGATAGCCTACTCGTACAGCTAATTAACTGAAAAACAACAAACAGTCATGCGTATTTATGGTTCCTGGACACATCATACGGCTGCGTGGATGAGTTTAATGCTTCTGTCGTCATGGGTAATGAATCCCATGTTGGATCATGTCCCCTGCCACTTGTAGAACGTGGACAAGTCACCGTTTAAGATGACGTGACCAAGCAGCTCACAATCACCGTTAAACAGCCTTGAGTTGACCGTAACTTGACCAGCTTTGACCATGGGTAAAGATGACGTGGATGGCTGGAAAAATGGAACAGGAACCTCGAGCACGTTGATACCTAAGTGCCCATGTGGCTCATCTGGCAAACCGACACGTGGAACATTGCGTTTAACAAAAAGGCTGCAGGATCTTCAGATAGCTGCAGGATCGTCAGATAGCTGCGGGATTCCTGCAAGTAAGTCAAAATCTAAACAAATAGTCATTCATTAGCAAAACTTGCTTGATCATGCTTAATGACACCTAATGTAATGATCTGGGTGGTTTTATGGTGAAAATGAGGCAAAAGTGAAGGAAAGATAAGGAAAAACTGAGGAAAATGGTAGACAAGTAGGTGTAGAATAGAGGCTCTACAGTATGTCCCATTAAGAGGTTGTAATGTAATTTTTCATCAATTGCCTAAAATTCTATCGAGATTGGTTTACCAGCTAATTCTATTGGCAAGGAATTGATAATTTCATAAGGCTTAAATCCTCTTCCATCAAAGGCTTTGAGTGTCGTCAGTGACTGAGTAAGAGAAGGGGAACCTAAAGCTTTCCAACATGACATTGACATGATTCAAGTATAGGCACCTTCACCCACAATGGTGTGGAAGACATTTTTGCCTCTAACAACAACCTTAATCATAAATGCAAGTTCGATTCAAAGTTTAGTTGTATAATTCTCATGATTGAAAACAAGGAGACCCAAACCTTAGGAATCTATGCCTCCAATGACTTCTAATAGAAACTTCATCTAAGAGAGACAATTCTACAAAACTTTGAGAGTAGACGTAACTAAAGGATCTTGAGCTAAATATTCAACTATATTATAATTTTTTTCATCTCTCACATGGGGGTTAAATGATTATTTATGAATCACTCCTTTGGGAGGTCTAATGGTAAGATAAAGAGAAGGTTTCTCAATTTGGAGACGACTAGATGTGGGTGGAGTAGAATTGCAAGGTTGATCAATAGCCTTTCCAGTTGAAGGATTCGGATTACCATAATATTTGTTTCTAGTGGGCATCAAGACATCTTTCTAACATATAAAAATAGTGTTTTGAGAAGAGGAAGATGGAATTTGTGCAACCACCTTTGCCTCCTGGTTTGGGAATGGATTTGTCAACATCGAAAGTGTAGTGGATGTAACTTTCAAAAATTGATTGATTTATCCTCGATGTGGACAATAATGATTAAAATTATTATCATTACTGATGAGACAAGGGTAACAAGGATTATAGTTCTCATCAGGACACTAATTCTTCTTCTTATCCTATGGAGGGTTTTCGTGTTTGTTCTTACCTTTACCATTTTTCTTACTTCCAGGTTGCTAATATTTTCCTTTCATATATTAAATGATGTTAACCTCAGAAGAACTCATAGGAGAAGGATTAAAAGGGCTTTGATTTATCAGAATTGGAGCAGATTTCAAATTAGTTTGAGTAGAGATTTGAGCATTGATTGTTGACCAAAAGAACCAATCACACCATTAGCAGCATGTGATTCCTTTGAGGGATCAGGTGGAATATTATGTGAAGTTCACGGAGAATAAAGTAACTTGTCATAGAGCGTACTAGATTGGGTATAAATCAAATCCAAACATTGAGCATGAGAAATGACTTGCTCTTTAGTAACAACTCCGCCTTTGGAAACATCCTTAATTATAGTAAAAAATAGGGATTTAATGAACCATTATGCTAACAACTAATCATAAATATAATTTTTGACCAAACAAAATTGACTCCTCCACTCATATGTATGATTAAATATATGATTTGAGTCAAATTTATTTAAAGAGGTCAAAATCTCAATACTAGTTTCATAATGGATGGATAATTGGAAATGGGTTAGTGACATCGTTTCCAATGCACTAAAGTTGTTAAATGAAGCTATGGGTAATTTAACATGGTACTTAGCTACCGAGCCAATAAGAGTTCACTCAAAAAGTCATAAACGAATGGAGTCATCATTTAAGGAGTTCAAAGAACACCACAAATGATAGTTCATGACATAATTTGATGAATATTCTCCAAAATTTCATTGATTCGGATCGTTTAGACTACCACTAAGGAGAATCGAAAATCAGATCATTCATTAGCTAGGAGAGATTTGGTAACTCTAGCGTTTCAATGAATGATAATTTCCTATTAAATTTTGATGGAGGAGGTTGACCTTATAGATAAAGGTTAACTGGAAGTGGAGGGTATCCTGGATACGATGGAATTGGTTGAGCTATGAGAACTTGCATTCCACCCAGATAAGGAGGAGTTTTATAAACAGGAAGATAGAGATCAGGTTTATGGGAAAAACTAACTTTGGATATGTTTTCCTTGATAAGTTATTTGTGGTATAGTTGTTTGGCCAATGGGAATTTGTTAGATACCTTGGAATGGCTGCCCAGATGGAATTTGCATCATTCTAATACTAGGTTGATTAGTTGTCACCTATGACATGCTTTAAACAAGTTGGTAAACATGCATCTGTGGAATATTCTGGCCAAGTGGGTTAAATGGAGTTTGTAATACACCTTGAATAGGCTAGATAGACAGGATTTGAGAACTTCTCAGTACCTTTTGACTTGGTTTTAGTTGGGATACAAGTTGAACAAGTTGATTAATTTGAAGTGTAACTTGGGTAGGTTGAGGTATGGATTGAACAGATTGACAAGTAGGAACCTAAGGCATAGTCGGAGCAGGTTGAGAAGTCAGTATTTGAGTTAATTCCAAACTAGGTTGAATAGGTAAGGTAGGATTCGAAGGAGTAGCAACCATTCCTGAAAATGGAGCACATATAGGAAGAGTACTCGAATAAAGAAGAGCACCAACTTGTAGAATTTGATCAGTAGATGGGAAAATTCTAGCAATGAGTTTGCCCCTACTAAAGGATAAGGAGTGAATGGAGGAAACTTCCCCCCAGGAGGAGGGTACCCAGTATATGATGGAGTAGGCTTTTGTAGGTTCCCTAATCCACTTAGAAACGCACCATATTGCTGCTCCAAAGGAGGTTGGGGCACAATAGGTTGAAAAATTTGTGAGGTACTTGTTAAGGAGGGGCCAGATGTTGTTCCAGATGAATATTGTAAATGAGAAGCCCAAGGACTAGTCCCAGCATAGAAAAGGTTTCAGACAATGAATGGTAGCTAAATGGCAGTAATGGACCACCATACAAGTGAGTTTCTGGTGATGTTGTAAACATAAAGGATGTCGTAACTTCAGTCAATTCACTCATGATAACATATGCAGGTTCAGAAATCATTGCTAACTCAGGCATGGTTATAGTTCTCAAAGGAATTTGTTGAGGAAAGTTCAAAGGTCAATTAAAACAAGGAGTTTGATGTAAAGGAGCTTGTATTTGAGTATTAGAGGCAAATTGGTACAAAGGAGAAAAATCCTATTATAATGGTATTGAAATAGAAGTTTTAGGGCTAGGATAATCCTCTTCAGTAATGTCTTCTATGTTCAAAATAACAAGTGGAACTTGTTCTCCGTTAGGACACAAAAACATAGATTGTGGTTGAGATAAAGGTAGAGAAAAAGAATAATAATTTCTTGTAGTATTCAGTTCAGTTATTATGTGGTTCCTTAGGTTGTAAAGTGTATGAATCTACAAATTCAAGTTCTATGACTTCAGGTTCTAATGTTTCAAGAGTTCTAGTTTCAACTGCTTCAAACCCACCTGTTTCCAAAGAGATAACTTCAAGTTCGGTACTAATGGGAAGTGATTATTTTGGTTGATTAAATTCGAATGTGGTTCCACAAGGGCTAACTTCTGATGTACCAGGTTCAGTAGGTTATGTTTTATTGTTCTTACGATGACCAAGTGTTGCTTATGGAGGTAGAGGAGGAAATCTTTGCATTCTATGTAAACGAAGGGGGTGTTCAGGGTGTTCTTTCATAATGGATTAATTAATTTTAGAAATTGAAAACACAAATAAAATAAAAATGGGTAACTAGGAAAAAGTGTTTACCAAGCCACTGTTAACTACAATATATTGTTTCTGGTACGTGCAGGCAATCTCCCCGAATGTTGTGTTTGTTGTGTCAAAATTAACAAGGTGATTGACTCGGTTACCTATGGCAAGATTGTAACCTAGTGGGGACTTGCAAAATATACTTGGAGGTATGTGGAAGCACAGTCCGTAGTAGTGTTGTCTAATGCATACTCGTATGATGGGGGCATTCTGATATACTCAAATATATGTGGAGAATCATCCTATATACCCAAATCTACATGGAAGAATATTCCGATATACTTCAATGTACATGGAAAGCCAACCATCACCATGATGTAGCGCTAACAAGTAATGGTAGCTCCTAGTTTAACAAGTTGAAACATGACTTCTAGCCTAGACCACTATGTGTATCATTAATGTTCCAAATTCTCCTTAAGTTAATTGAATAAATTTTAAAGTTGATCTTGATTTAAGATTCAATTTCAAGGCTCACAAAAGGAATTCCCCTGAACTCCTATGATGCAACTAACATGATTAAAAGAACTCTTTCTATTCAATGAAGATACATCTAAGGGAAGGAAGGATTTTCAATCAATGATGCAATAAAGAATGATGCAACAAACATGAAATTCCTAATTAAGATCTTCAAATGTACTACTCCAATTTAATTCAAAGCCCTAAAGTATGAATAAAATGAAAAATTTTCTTTTCTTTTCCTTTTCAACTTTCAAATGCAATGAAAAATGAAATGCGACTAGATTATTAAATCAAAATCATTCACACAGACTAAAAATTTAATATGAAATTATTTTATCAAATCAAAAACCAAGCCAAGTGATCAAAAACCCTAATTGACAATAAGAAACAAAAACAAGCAAACTCTCATCAAAACGCACTCACACTCAAATTTAAACAAATTGTTGGCTTTACAAATACATTGACCAGTTCAAAGACTCAAGAAAAATCATTGCAATCAAAAGATAATTTAGAGCAAGGCATAAAAATGAAAAAAATAATTCATTCTACAAGAACTAATGTAGGCTACATACATGGGGGTGTCACTCGGGGAGCAATACCATACCACGTGGGTTCATATTGGGGGATATATATTGAGGAAAATATGGCATCATATATTAGGGGATATATAGGGGGTAAAGGATTTTTATATTGGTAGGTATAAAAAATCGACCTTAAAGTTAATGAAAAAATATAAAGGGGTAGAAATAAATATAATGAAAAAATGGATACCTATAATATCTAGTGGATGTAGGGGTTTTTTAAATTGGGAAGGTGTATTGTGTTTGTATTGGTAGAGGGTTAAAAAATGTGATTTTTAGGGGTATTTTCCAATATGTAGTCAAATTAAGGGTATTTTTTAATATGCCATGAACAAACATGATAGGTCATAGGTTCATTGAGTGAAGCCCTCATGGCTATATATGACAACCAATGTGATTCATCGCACTTACGGAGAGATACTAGTGTGTTGAGTCACTCTACCTCAAAATAGAAAGTGTGTTGGGGTTGAATTTGCTTGAAAATTAAAAAATAAACATTACCAAGCTCATAATTATACTTTCCTAAGACTAATAACTATCTGGACAAGTCAAATTGATTCATTTTCAAGGGTCCTAAAATACTAGGAAAATGAAACCACTAAAGGACATCACGCTCCCCAACAGAGTCGCCAAGTTTTTTTACGGATCCCTCTGCAGATAGAAAACAAATCCCTATATCTAGTGGCTTGATCTAGAAACAACATACAGAAAAGGAATATTATTTCCTCATAATTTTAGAGTATGGAAGAAATACTTACCTGGAATTCAAGCCAATATCTCCTCTTCTCCTTGCTTGTAAACTCCAACTCCAACTCCAAATGCTAAAGGTGGAACTTGCAAAACAACTAAAACAAGCAAGAGAACCAAAATATAAAAATAACATATACTAACATCTCTAAACATTGAGTCAAGAAGGCATTTTTATACATACACATTAAATGAGACATAAGTATAGGAGAAAAAGAACTTTTTGTATTAATGAATCTAGGAGAAGATACAAGCCTTTCAGATCTTGACCTTCTAGATGTCTCCCAACTATGTTGTCCTTGCTTTGCCACAAATCAATCCTTTAATCACAACTAAAGTGCATGGATGGATAATGGATCCCTAGGAACAAAGCAACAACATGAGGGAATAACAAAGAATCTCCAAAATCCAACCCAAACTCTATGCGAAGCAATGAATTTATAGGGTAAAAGAGGTGGTTTGGGATTTACCATTTTAGGACTTAGATCCACATTAGAGGGACGATATTTATATGGATAAGAGATAAGACCTCATCAGTAGGAGTTTGAGAGCTAATCCAACAGTAAATGGTTAAAACCACATGGGAAGCTTCTATAAAGAGAAGATTCAAAATTATTTTTCATTTTACAAATTCTAGAGGCCATCACACTTGTAGTGAAAGAAACATGCATTGTTTAGTGCAGTTTCTCTATGTACAAGTTTCAACAATGCAGTTTGCATGAAGGTTATGTGTGATGGGGCTAAAATTTTTGGTTTTGAGTTGTTTAATCTAGAATTCTTTTAACTTTTGGAGAGAGGATGCTCTTGGATTTACAGGGTATGAATACAAAGTGTCAATGGATGTTGATTGATCTGGTTTCAAGTCCATTTGATTGGATGTGAAAAAATGACATGTAATACTAGTTGTTGGCCTTAGCCTTTGGTTGCTCCCTCATTTCCTCCTAGATTAAGTCATCCTATATCCTAACAAATGAGTGTTAGTTCTCTATAGCACAAATTCCTTAGATGAATGGATCAACATCACTGGGAAACCATTCACTGCCACATTCACTAACTCTACATCATTCACCTCTTCCTCCATTCTTACAATCTGAGCATAAATATTTGTGATTTTTATCAAGTAACTTTTCACTATGTCATATCTACTCATTTGCATAGACTAGAGCTTGTCCCTCAACATCATTTTCTTGTTAACAGTCTTTCACTACTATACACCCACCAAAGCATTATCTCCTTGGATGACTTATTCTTAGAGAAGTGAGGCATCAAATGGTCCTTCATTGTATCCAGTAGTACCCTTTGTGCCCTTATATCCCTCTTAGATAGGAAAACTTTCTCCTTTTCATATTCCAATCCCAAGATCACATTCTTAATAATCTCTCAGAGATCATTTTCCTTGAGAACCATGGTAACCCTAGCCTTCCAAGGTAGAGAAATTGAGATTTCATATGTCATGTCTCCAAATTTAACACCCATTATAGTCATCTTGATCAGATCTTTTTGAATATATGTGTTAAGTCCTTCTAGCATTCTTAACTGAAAAAAATATGCCTAGTCCTTTAGGCACCCATAACTCCCATACAAGCTCTATTGGATGTCCCTCTCGACTACTACCATCTCTATTATATACTTCTAGCTCATTCCTCTCATCAATTTTCACCCTCTCATTTCTAGTATCTTGTTGTGTCGCTTCTCAACCCTTGCAAATTAATCTTGTCAATGACTCAATACTCAAGGTTCTGCTCTCCACCCAATAGGCTTCCCTTCTTGAGTTTCCTCAGATCCTAACCCTATTCTTTACTTATGATTTGTTCAACCCAATATTTGAGAATACATTCATAGCATCTCCTAATGGTCAACTCCCCACATGGCTTCACTAGCTCTATAGCAATCTCTAGTCTGCAACATCACCTACGCTAGACCCCATTGCTCCCTTTGCATGTTGAAAACATCTCAATGGTATTTTCCTATAATGTAAGACAAAATGGCCTATTATCTTCTCTTGACAACATACTCAGTATATTCTTTGTAGCTAATATCTATCCTTAGCCCCATAGGATGTCAACAAGACATGTCCCCTGCACCCCGCAATTACTGCTAACACCTCCCATTATGCATGCTCTCACCATCTAGTCCTAAATCCCTTCATTATTTGTCTATGCTCATAGTCATTTTATTCTATAGTTATCATTATTTGTGTGATCCCATGCTACACAAATTACTTGTGCATTATTTGCCTCGATTTTTCCTACTACATAACCTTGCACCACCATTCACACACAAAATGTGTAAGCCAATTAACCCTAGTGGCGGGCCTGACAACCTCGAGCCATTAAAAAACCTTGGATGGGCCTATTCATGGCCCACTCAAATATCTCAATTTTTTAAATTTCATTTCGTTTTTTTTCTTAACCACTTTACAACATGATCTTTTTCTTGCAAAATAATTTTCCTTGGCCACCATATACGATGAGACCTTCATATGGCCTAATTGTTTTTTAAATATGCACCTCGTATGATCCAAACTTGAATCCAACTATGATTGTACAAACTTGGCACCCTGAGATCAACTTCTTAGAGTTTTGGCTCTGATACCATGTTAAATTCTAAACCTAAAACACAATAATTTGTTCCTAGAAAATTATTATAGATCAATTAAACAAAAACACAACTATGTTCTTAACACGATTATTTAGAGGAAGCACAATTTTCAACCAATATCAATCACATGTGACACATAGTTCTTCATTAAATAAATAATATGAACCTGCTTGGGTTTGTGTTTTAAGATAATGACCCAATTAAGGAATATACAAATAAAACATACCATGGATCCGATATAGATGATTAGGTCCTAGATATATCCTTGATCTACGTGGTTGATCTAGATTTTCAATATTGTACTCATGCACCTTCCTCAGACTTGGGAAACTAAAGTATCTCACTCCTCACTTGACAAAAAATGTTTCTTAATGTCTTATTCCACTATACGATGTGTCCTCCTCTCCTTAATCTTGCCTTTTTAGCTTTTCACTGAGTTAAATTCCTTAAACTAATCTCCCAGGGTATGGATATCCAACATTAGATATCACTTTTCTTGAGATCAATGATTGAGATTAAAATATGATCACTAAGGAAAATACTTTACTTTTTCTAAGTTTATTTTGTTCAGTAACAAATATAATTAATTATGTCTTTTACGTAAGTTAGACTTAAGCTAAGTTGTAATAGAAACTTGCTCTGTACTTTGCAAGTGTCGTAAGGATATTTTGGGTGATTTCTACATGATAGACACTAAGGTCTATGTAGAAGCACCTATTTGATATACAAACATAAACATGTAACTACTTTAAGTTTTGGAATCACAATATCATCCTTCTTATCAAAGGAGATGAAATAGAAAAATATGGAAAATAAGAAAACACAATTTCCTTGTTTATAGGAGGATGTTCCCATAATAGAAATAAAAATAGTTCCTCAAATGGGATATCTAAATCTCGATAAAAAATTGTAAAGGTACGTTGGAGATGTGGAAAAGAATGGAGTTACAAGAAATATTATAAATCTAAAATTATGAAGAAAGGAAAGGGATTTAATGATACTCCTTCTACATAAGTAGAAAACCTCTTTATATGAAGGAGGGATGTGTACTTGGATTATTTAAGTGCACATGTAGATCATGAGGCATGATTAATTGATTTAGGGGCAACCTTTCATATGATTCTTCCCAAGAAGTGGTTTTCCGAGGATGAAAGAGATATTGTTGGTAATAATTTCCTAGGGGATGACTCGATAGACAAAATCATAGGGCATGGAAAATTCAAGTTGAAGCTCACGGGTGGAAGGATTAAAAGGCACCCTAATGATTTTCACATCCCAATATTGGACAAAAATTTGATTTCTATAAGAAGTTTGATCAATCTAGTTGTGAAGACAATGTTTGAAAATGATACCTATAAGATGGTTCAAGAGCTATAGTATTGCTAAGAGGAGTTTGGATTGGGACTCTATATAAGCTACTAGGAATAACTATTAGTGATGGGTGCAACAACTTGATGTTTCTAAAAATGGACCAGAAGAAGGAGAGACTCCCGCAGTGTCCATAGAAAAGACTATGCAATGGCATCAAATATTGGTTAATATCAAAGAAAAAGGTGTTTGAATAATACATACTAATGGTATGGTAGAAGATATGTATAATTGATCTCTAGATTTTGATTTCTGCAAACATTTTTTATATGGGAAGTAGAATTAGGTAAGATTCTCCTATAGTGTTAGGAATATTACAGTTAGTGAACAATTATGTGTTTGGACATGTGTTGGTTCCATCACTAGGTAAATTTGTGTACTATGTCTCATTTATAGATGACTTCTTGAGGAGTACATGGATGTATATTCTCTAGAATAAATTTGTAGTTTTTGTCAAATTCAAAGAATTGAAGGCTCTTGTGGAAAATCAGAAAAAGAAGAAAATCAAGGTTTAGAGGATAGATAATGGTGGTGAATTATGTGGGAATGAATTCGAATGATTTTGTAAGAAGTGTGGTATAGAAAGGTAGAATACTACTCCATACACAGCTTAGTGGAATGGAGTCGTAGAAAAGTTGAATATACCATTGATGGAGAAAGCAAGGAGCATGTTTAGTGGTACCAAGTCAGGTTAGGAATTTTGTGAAAGAGGCAAAATACATTCTGTGTTACCTAGTAAATAGATCACCCTCATGAGAGTTGGATGACAAGACTCCATATGAGGTATGGACTAGTGAGATACCCTCTCTTAAACATATTACAATATTTTTATATGATGCTTATGTACACATTCTAAACTATAATAAGAGAAAGCCAGATAAGAAGCTCAAAACCATATCTATGTTGGATATAAAGATGGTCTGAAAGGTTATAATCTTTGGAACCCAAAATATATGACGTCTATGTATAGTAGAGATGTGGTATTTAGAAAAATAAAAGATATTTTCAAATAATAAGTCTTACCAAGGGAGAAATAATCAAAGAAGAGGGAGTTTGAATTTAAATATGATGAATCAAACTCTACAAAAGAACAAGGATCAAAAGAATAAGAACCACATACTCCATTATTGAGGAGATAAATTTAGGAAATAAGGAATATAGAAAGGTATACTCCACCTTGTTTTTTTTTGAAAATTTATTTTTATTATTCCTAATGATGATCCTAGAAATATTAGGGAGGTGATGTATTTGGAGGATGGAAAACTCTAGAAAAATGCCATGGTTGAAGAAATGACAACATTAGGCAAAAATGAGGTTTGAGATCTAGTGGAGTTTCCAGTTAGAAGAAATCCAATTGCTAGCAAATGCGCATTTAAGAAGAATTTTAATGAGTAATGAAAGGTGGAGAAATAAAAATCTTGGTAAATGGAAAACGGTGAATCCCAAGTAAAGGGAATTGACTTTGGTGACATTTTTTCTCCTATTTCCATGTTAAATTCCATTATATTGATTTTATTTGTTGTTGTTGCTTTTGATTTTGAAGTAGAAAATATGGATTTGAAGACAACATTCCTTCATGGGGATCTATAATAAAAAATATACATGAAGTACTAAAAACGCCTTGTGGTGAAGGAAAAGAAAGAGTTCATATGCAGGATGAAAAATTCCCTCTATAGCTTAAATGAATCGCTAACGATGCGGTATCAAAAATTTGACACTTATATATTGGGACTTGGCTTCACAAGGAGCAAAGCATATCATTGTCTATATTTAAAATTAGTTGGTGATCATTTTATTGATTTGATCTTGTATGTGGATGATATGTTGTTGATTGGAAATGACAAAGAATCCATCAAGGAAGTGAATTTACTTAGTTGTCCTCTAAATTTGAGATGAAGGATCTTGGTGTTGCAAATTTAATTTTAAGAATGGAAATTAAAAGAGATTGATCCAACAAGAAACCTTTATTAAATCAAAGTATGTTGAGACAATATTGAAAAGGTTTAATACATAGGAATGTAAACTGATAAATGCCTCTATTTATGTAGGTTTAAAGTTACATGCAAATTAGTGTCCTAAGACATACTACAAGGAAGAGAACATGTCCTGTGTTTCATATGCTAGTGCAATTGGAAGTTTGATATATGTGATGGTTTATACTAGACTGGATATTGCACATGCAATGGGAGTATTAAGTAGGTATATATCAAAGGTAGGGAAGGAGAATTAGACATCAATAAAGAGGGTTTTCAGGTATTTGTGTGGCATTATTGGCAATCGATTTTACTATCAAGGAAGACTTGGATTGGACTAAGTGTTGTACATACATATATGTTCTTATGAAGAGTGGGCTAGAAATATGGATCATAAAAGATCTATAAGTGAGTATGCATTTAACATGTTGGGAGGAGTAATTAGTTGGATGAGAAAGAGACAGTTTGTAGTGGCACTCTCAACTACATAGGTTAAACACATGGCATAAAATCATTCAAGAAAGGAATAAATATGGTTATAAATATTGTTTTTAGGTATTGGATTTGTGCAACAAGTTGAAAGGATAGATTGTGATATTCATAATGTATTTTCCTTGTTGAAAAGGCCAAATTATCAACGAAGACAAAAAATATTGATATTCAATATCACCTTATGGAAGATATGATTGAAGACAAGAAGGTGCTACTGGAAAATGTGGACACTTTGAAGAATGTTGCATATTCATTAACAAAATATGTGATCATAGAGAAGTTCTCTTTTTGTAGAGAAACAATAGGAATAATTGACATGGATTATTGATCATGTACTCCCACGATCCCTTATGTGCAAAGAAAACAATAAGTGGGAGAATGTTGGGTATGTGTTATATTCCTTACATGACTACTTGCATGTTTTATATGTTGTTCTAGGTGAAATAGTGAAAAAGTCACCTTGTGTGGGTGTTTAGAGGCAGTGTGCCTGATTTTTTTCGGTGGTTTTTTGCGTCTATTTTTTTTAGTTTTTGGCACACAATTTTAATGTTAAACAATTTTGTGGTGCATGGAGGTTTAGCCTATGACTTTGTAGTTTTTTCAATTAACTATGGCTATCATCTAATCCATGGTAAACTGATTGGCAGTTTATGGATTCCACGATATGTATATGTATATGTATGTATGTATGTGTATATATATATAATATATATATATATATATATATATATATACATATATATATATATATATATATATATATATATATATATATATATATATATATATATATATATATATATAGATATATATATATATATATATATAGAGAGAGAGAGAGAGAGAGAGTATTGTAATACTATAAAGATGAATATACTAAAAAATATTTATATTTCTCCTAGCTTTCATTTCTAGGGTAAAATGTTTGTATTTATGTTTGTGTTTTTCATTGTATATGTTTATCTTTTTAAGATTTTGTTTGCAATGATTAATTTTATGGGGTTAAATCCTACATCTTTGCTCCTCAAAAATCAAGGCATAACAAGTGAAATCAAAGACACTGAGATGTCTCACTGAAGGAATGTGGCCATACCACATTTCTTATGGAGTATTATTTCTAAGAGCTTGATATGGAAAACATTTTTTCATAAATATTTTACATAGAACCACATCATCCAAAAACATCAACTTTACATTTTTGAAAAACATCATGGAAAAAACTATGTTTAAGATAGTTTTGTTCATTATTTTAGCTACACCATTGTGTTGAGAATTGTATGGTATTATGGTTTGATTTTGAATCCCATGTTGCGAAACATAGTTTTCAAATTCATTAGATGTATATTCTCCTCAATTATTAGTGTGACGAGAGAAAATATGTGATTGTCCTTCATTTTGAATCAACACATGGAAATTTTTAAAAGTTCCAAAATATTGAGATTTATATTTCAATAAGTACACTCAAGACATCTTGGTATAGTCATCAACAAAATACATGATACTATTTATTTCCATTAAAAAATGGAATAGGGATGGGGCCACATAAATTAGAATGTATTAGTTCAATTTTTCTATGTGCCTCGGAAGTGGACTCATTGAAGGGTTGTTTGGTATGCTTTCCAAGGATAGAAACATTACATTACTTTGGTTTCCTAAGAATAGTAGAAAAAATATCAACACTATTATTTTTCAATAAACAAAGTTTGTCATACTTAATATATTCAAATCTATCATGCCATAGAAGATTAAATGACAATGTACATTCATTTTGACGAGAGTGATATGCAGAACTTTGTGCATGAGTAGATGTCACTTTCAACTTCAACAATGTTTCATCCTCCACTCTAGTGATGGCAACCATGTTGTCAAAAACCTTTTTTATTTGAAATTTTCCATCAAATATATGAATTGAGTGGCCTTTTTGTTAAATTTTTATAAGGGACAACAAGTTCCTTCACAACTTTGGAAGATAAAGCACATCATGTAGAAGAAAATATAAGAACCTAGGAAAGTTAATCATGATGGTGTTAATCCTAAAGGTTTAAGACTTCACAAAATACACTACACCATCTATATTGTCACTAAATTATGAAAAAAAGTGTCTTTGGAAGGTTGTGACATGTTATACCTATGTCAAGAAGCCACTCATCTATCCAAGAATCAAATGAAGTATGAAACAAATCTTCAGTCATTTCAACATTGCAATGAAAAAATATGTCATAAGTAAATCTAGGTGCTTTACATTTTGTTTCATTAGTGTTTTACCTTTGCCTTGTTTCTGATTTTGTTTCTCTTTAATTTTCCCCTAAAGGATTCCACATGTTTTTGTATCATATCCATTTATGTTGCAACAAATACAATCAGATCAGGTTTTTCTCCTTGATTTTGTTTTACCCCTATCTCCATAATTCTTTTTCCCCATCATCTTTTATTTCCATTTTCTTTAGGAGGATCATGCAATTGATTCTTACCTTTTTGAGAAATGCACACACGTTTTCTAGT
The DNA here is from genome assembly GCA_031772625.1 of Pinus tabuliformis. Taxonomy (NCBI): domain Eukaryota; kingdom Viridiplantae; phylum Streptophyta; class Pinopsida; order Pinales; family Pinaceae; genus Pinus; species Pinus tabuliformis. Next base: position 605,165,001 of record CM062819.1, read on the forward strand.
GTGTTGTGATGTTGTCTTCTTCTTTCCAAACATTTTATTATGTTTTGCAACTCTTTCCACCAAAGAGTAAAATGTTTTAGATTTGAGTCGGTCACTAGCATGCAAGGATTCAAGGTAGAGATAATATGTACAGTAGAGGACCATAATGAAGACCATGAAAAGAAGGTCTATATTCACTCTAGTAGCATTTATACCGTGCATGATGGATTTGATCTCAATGACTAAAACGCAAATCGTCATCCTTCAACATCAAATTGAAGAGCTTAAACAAAAATTTGGAAAGGCAGAGGAGCCTAAACACAAAATTCACACACAAAACAAAAAAGTTGCAGTTATTCTATTGATCACCCAAAAACTTGATTATTACAATGAACCCGATGAATGGTATTTAAACCTTTTCAACTAGAAACTCGCCTAAAATAACTTGACATGCAACCACACACTAATTTCGTATATCACTTGAATTGACTTTACTCAACACTCAGTTAACTAACTCTCTAATTTTATCCAACTCCTCATGTGGAAATAATTAGCTTATTTTAATGCTCCCTCTTAATTACGATTACTAAACTAACATGAATCATGTCAACTCAAAAACGCTTGTTGGTCTATGTCTCAGCTAGGGTTACAACACCCAAGTTTATTCTATGATATTCAAACACATCCTTTGCTAATGACTTAGTGAATATATCAGCCAGTTGATCACTAGATTTACAAGGTTTCAAGTGAACTTCTCCATTGATCACAAGTTATCTAATAGAGTGATATCTAGTATCAATATGCTTACTCTTCTGATGAAACACATTATTCTTGGATAATGCAATCGTTGAGGTGTTGTCACAATATATTGTTGTTGATCCTTATTGTTTCTACTTGAATCCATCAAATACTCTTCTTAACCATACTGCTCAATATGTTGCTGATGTTGCTGCTACATATTCAACTTCTGCTGATGAAAGTGTCACAATAGGCTCCTTCTTAGATGCCCATGCTATCACGCCTAAACCAAGATGGAACATATAACCAGAAGCACTCTTTCTATCATCCAAACTACCATTGAAATCATTATTTGTTTATCCAATCAAATCCTTCTTCTCTGTACTTGCATACATTATGCCACAATCTCTAGTTCCTGTTATGTATCACAGAATTATTTTTCCTTCTCTCCAATGTGTGTCTTTTGGTGTCTCCATAAATCTAGAAATCAAACTCACTCCTTGCATAATATCTGGTCTTGTAGATGTGAGATACATGAGGTTGCCAACCAATGTTTTCAATATAGTTGGATTGACATCTAATCCTTCGTCATCCTTTCTTAACTTTCCACATGTTGCAATTGGTGTAGGGACACTTTTGCAATTATCTATCCTAAACCTTTTTAGCAAATCTTTGGCATATTTATTTTGACAAATAAAAATTCCCTTTTCAGATTGCTCAAATTCTATGCCAAGAAAATATTTCATGAGACCAAGTTCTGTCATCTCAAATTATTTCATCATGGCTACTTTAAATTCATCCAATTAAAAGTCACTTGTATAAATCATGTCATCAACATATAAGCAAACAATAAAAATATTTCCATACTCATTTACCTTTGTGTACAAGGTAGGCTCAATGTTTCGTATGCAAAATCCACTCTTAATCATGTAGATATCAATTCTGCTATACCAAGCTCTAAGCGCTTGCTTCAGTCCATAGAGTGCTTTCTTCAACCTGTAAATTTTATCTTCTTTACCTTCAACTTCATATCCTGGGGGCTGTTGCACATAAATTTCTTCTTCTAGAATTCCATTCAAGAAGGCTGATTTCACATCCATTTGATATGCTTTCCACTTGTTTTGAGCTGTTGTGACCAGAACTGCTCTTATAACTGTTTTAAATCTGTCAATTTCACCTTTCTCATTCAACTTTTTCTTGTACACCCACTTCACACTAATGAGATTTTTTTCCTTTGCTAAAGCAACCAAATCCCATGTCTCATTCTTTTCAATAGCTTCAATTTCCTCATCCATGGCTTGCACCCTATTTTCATCTATGATTGCTTCTTCAAACGAAGATGGTTGAAATGACAACAATGAAAAATTTGAACTAACTTCCAAATCATCATAAATATATTTCAAGCTTATCATCTTTCTCTTACCATTGCTTGATTCATCACCTGATTAATTGTTAGGAGAATCTCGATCTGTTGATATGCTTGAATATCCATGCCGCTCAGAAAATCTTGGAGTCCTTATTGGTGTGTCTATGTTTTGTGCCTTCACCTGTGATTCTTGTTACTCCTTTTTTGCTACATCGTCTACTTTCATCAGTGGAACTTGTGCATCAATCATTTTGTCTATACTACCATTCCATGACTCTTGTTCTTTGAACACAACATCTCTGCCAATTATGGTATTCTTGGTGATAAGGTTATACAATTTGTAAGATTTTGATTACTCAATATAACCTGTAAATATGATTTTTTCATTGTTATCATATTATTTGCTTCTTCGATCCTTAGGCACATGTGCATAAGCTACACATCCAAACACTATGAGATAAGATATTCTAAAAGACATACATGATCATGCATCTTCTGGTATTATGTTCATCACACTCTTTGTAGGATATATGTTTATCACATAAACAACACATGCAACTGCTTCTACCTAATACTCATTAGACAAGTTTATTCCTTTGAACATGCTCCTTGCCATATTCATAATGGTTTTTTTCTTTCTCTTTGCTACACCATTATGTTGTGGTATGTATCTAGTTCTAAACTATTTTTTGATTCCATGTTGTTTGCGGTACTCATGGAATTCCTTGGAATCATATTCTCCACCACGATCTGAACTCAATACCTTAATCAATTGATCACTTTGGTTCTTTGCTAAGGCTTTGAATTATTTGAACTTTGCAAAATTTTCAGAGTTCTGCTTCAAGAAGTAAACCCAAGTATTTCTGCTATAATCATCAATGAAAGTGAGGAAGTAACAACTTCCACCAATTGATTGTATCATCATCGGTCCACACAAGTCTGTATGCACTAGCTTAAGAGGTTTCTTTTCTCTGTATGCAAATCCCTTTTCAAAAATTTCACTTTGTTTCTTTCCCAAGATGCAACACTCACAAGTACTAGTAGGTTCTTTGATGGGAGGTAATCCTCTGACCATCTATTTATGTTGCAACAATCTTAAACCAGAAAAGTGCAAGTGTCCAAATCAAAAGTTCCATAACTAATACTCAGTAGAACTTGCGACTGTAAAAGAACTGACTTAATCATTGTAATTCATAACTAGAGGAAAGAGTTTGTTTCTCTTCATATGCAACTTTGTTATCCATTGCTTACTTTCAGGCTTGTCATATATAACACATTCTTGTCCTTGAAAGATAACTCGATATCCCTTCTGTGTTAATTACCCAACACTTATCAAATTATTTTTGAGACTAGAGACATAATATACGTTTGAGATTGTGTTCGGCTCCCCCTGCTTGGTCAGAATGTTGACCACTCCTTTGCCATCTACATCCATAGCCTTTTCAGTCCCTAACTTTACCTCTTTCTTCACAAATTGATAAAAATTTGCAACACAATTCTTATTGTTTGTCATGTGGTTACTCTAACCACTATCTAATAGACACACATTATCAAAAGGTTCATGCATGGTATGGTAAGCTAGGAACCTAGAGTTAGTACTCTCTGTAGTGACATTAGCTCTCTGATTCCCTTGCTCAGCTAACCTCTTCTTCCAATCACGGGAATAGTGACTAAATTTATTGCAATAATAACATTTCACCTTTGATTTGTCAACTCTTTCATTATTGTTGAAGCTTTTGCAGCTGCTTCCACTTTCATGTTCATGCTTTTCTCGACCATCTCTCTGGCCACCAAGTCTTTCGCCTCGTTCTCTGCCTCTCGACCTACTTCTTCCTCAACCTCTATCTCTTGAAATAGAAACCTGACTTTTGAAAGTGATCTCCAAAGTGGAATTCTTATTTCTATCTATCATTGCCTCATGTGATAGAATTGATCCCATTAACTCATCAACTGTCAGTGATGTCAAATCCTTGGCTTCTTATGTCGTTGCTTCCACAACAACAAATTTGGTAGACAAAGATCTAAGGACCTTTTCAAGAACTTTTTAATATTTAATTTCCTCACCATAAAGTTTTAACTAGTTTACGACAGTCATGACCCAATACATGAAAGAATCAATGTCCTCTGTCTCCTTCATCTAAAGACTTTCAAAATCTCTCCTAGTATTACGCAACTTAAAAATATTGACTTTGGCCATACCTTTATAGCTTGTCGCGAAGGTATCCCATGCTTCATTTTCTAAAGATGTGATCATAATCTTCTCGAATACTGCTTGGTCCACTCCTTGCTGAATAAACTACAATGCTTGTGCATTCTTCTTCTTGTCTTTCTTTCATAGATCCCATTGCATTAGTGAGAGCTCGTTTTTTTCATTCATCCTTAGGTTCTCAAAACCAAAACTAGACATAATCCCAAACATCATGAGCGTACAACTTGGTCACCATCTTAGTGGCCCACACATCCCCGTAAATAATGGGAACCGGGGCTCGAAATTTCAGAAAGCCATCTTTCTTGGAAAATCTCCTTTTAAAAACTTGACAAAACTCTAATTTTATAAAAACCCTTATAAAAATTTCTTTATAAAAAAACACACCTAACTAAAACACTTAATTAATTTTTTTTAATATAATTTTTTTTTATAAAAAAACTTCATATAAGCCCTTTTAAAAATACTTTTTATATTATATATCCATTTTTTCAAGAAATCTATTTATACCAATCCTTTGAAAAATCGACATGAGGATATAAGAGTGTTTTGATATAACTTAAAAGGAAAAGGTGGTTGATGTAGGAGCATTCAGTTCAACATTATCATTGTATTTTAGTAGACATAGGGGGTCTTGTGTTTCAAGGAAATTGGTTTCCTAAGTATTGAATTAATGTAATTATTAAGAGTTTTGAGTGATTTTAATGAGAGAAACTAGAATAGGATTTAATTGAATACGGTGAGGCATAATTGTAAATATTCTCGAATGTAGGAGAATATGAGTGATTTAGGATAGTTGAGAAAACTGAGCAATTTGAGAATTGACTGTAAGCCTCAGATTAGGAATTAGTTCATGATTTTGTGGATTGAGAGAATCCTTAGGGATGAGAAAGAGATTTTAGGATTTTGTTGAGGAGTTTATGGATCTAAAACCATAAATTGGTTTTAGAAATCCTTTGTATAAATGTAAGCCTAAAAGGCATGATCAGAGAGAGAGAGAGAGAGAGAGAGAGAGAGAGAGAGAGAGAGAGAGATTTACTTGTGTTTGTAAGACTATGGGCAGATGATGAACAAAGGTCATTAATTAGAAGATCAGGCCGAGGAGAGACAAAGTCTCAATATGTAATAATTTGTTTAGGTATTTATATACAAAGAATTCCATTATGAGTGCGTAGATGTGTGATTTGAGTGTTGATTGATAATTATGTGTCTATCAGAGACTCTGCATAATATATGTATGCAGGTTGGGTTGAAGCGAATGTACAGAGGAGAAAAATTACAGTGGAAGGGAATGGATCATTGAATCCATTCAAAGAGCCAATTAATGTTTTGGAGTAACAAGAACTAAAGAAACTCGCAGAGCTAAGTTCAGGAGGAGTCGCGGAGTTGAATGTCGAAGATCCCAGAAGAAAACCAAAACCCACAGAAAACACTGAGAAATAGTGTGAAAACTAAGTAAAAGGAGAAATGAGAAGTGAAGAAACGATGAACAACGACCATTGGATCTTGAAGATCAATGGCCACGATCCAATCACGGAGGAGATGGAGGAATATTGCATCGGTGGGTTTTTTTAAACAGTGAAAGCAAATTTTGGGGAGCCTCAAAATCATAAGTGGTATTGAGCGTGGGACCCCCGATCCCATTAAGCGATCGACACATGGCAGCGAGGAGGAGAGAGGAAACCACTTATCGGGCGGTTAATCCTCATGCATGTTGCCTGACTGAAATCTTTGTGAGTCGTTAGATCTGGCGCGAGTAAATGGATGGCGAGGATCAGTGGTTAATTTCATTGATCAGAAGTAATCCCAATCATTGGATCGGAGGATACAATAGACGGTTGAGATGTAATCACATATTGCAAGGTTAGGAGGTGAAGGATGGTGTGATGGCCGATAGCGATAATCACTAATCAGAAGTCGAGTGTTTCAGAGATTGGAGCAACAAGGCGGAAGGGCTTGGTATTAACAGACTTGGCGAATATTATGGCTATGGTTATATAAATTTTGAAGTCTAGCTTATATGGTGCATAGTGGAATTTTAATGTATATCCTTTGTATTCAGTAAAGTATTGTGCTGAGTCTTTTAATATAAGAGGGTGGTTTAATTGTTCTGATAGTCGCATATCGGAGTCGGAGGGGTGATACGAGCACATATGTGGTAAGACCATGGTAACTGCAATGAGCAATTACGATAAAGGAAATACTTGATAACTGTGCAAATGCCGAGGATTGGGGAAAAGGTATGGTTTACGTTGTTTGTGTGTTATCTATTATAAAGGGGGTATAATGGATTAAAGCACGATAAAAGGGTTTTAATGGGTTTCCAATAATATCCCAAAGTTAAAAAGGGGGTTTGTATATATGTGTGGCCACAAGGATTTATAAAGGTTTATAAGGCTTAACCAGTCTCGATAGGAAGGGGATGAAGGAAAGGCTTTAATAAGGTCATACATGAAGATTAAGTGGTGATTATATTCCCAATAATGAAGGTTTAGACTTTGGTTAATCTATTTACATGTTTCCACATGAGTTCTAAAGAAAGGGGCCTTAACCATCACTATTACTAAATTTTTGACCTGGTAGGTCATATCTATTCTTGGGAAAATGATTTATGCCTAGGGCTACATGCACATTGTGTGTAAAGCAGGGGTAACCCTGCGTCATTTTGGTATCAAAGCTGAACAAAGAAATTATGTGTGAATTTTTTTTGAAAGAATTTAGAATAGAGATATGTGGAAAGTTGTGTATGCAGGCAAGGGAGATCAGATTCTAATTTGACAGTGAAGCAACCAGAGTAAAGCTGGGAGATTGGTAAGAGGAATACTAATCTTGATATTCTTTCATTTTGATAGAATGTTCAGACTTTAAGAAAGTAGAGCAAGTGATTTATGGCCAATGAATCTGTATAATTGAAATTGTGAAATGTTTGAAATTGGGATTGGAGAAGAACAATTATGTTCCTAGAGGCAGGTGATTAAGAATTAAGGAGAGATTGCAGAAACCTAAAGAATCTACAGAGATGTTTTGAAGATTGATAGTGCAGCTAATGAAGTATATCAACAAAAGGAGATCAAGTCTTAAGAAGCAGTAATGAAGAAACTAGAAAGGAATTCTGAGTGGAAGAAAACTCAGCAAAGGAGAAATTGTTGCCAGTAGTTAAGCTTGCAAAGATAAAGCTGGAAGACTAAAAAAAGAATCAGATTCTAAATCTGATTGACAGTAGCTGAATGTTGCGAATTTGTGCAGTGGAAGCATAAAGATCTGTTGAAACTGATTTGCAGGAATGGTGAGATCCTAAAGGTAGGTGAAGGCATGCAAATTTGTCTAATGATTAGTAGATATTGAATTAATGATATTTAGAGTAGGATTGTAATAATTAAATTGTAAGAGGGACTTTGTAAGTTCTTGAAGTAACAAAGTTTAAAAATACAGCTGAAAGCTAGTGAAAACGACAGTCCATTCAAAGGTGCATGTGAATGGGGAGACAAGATCAGACAGAGATCTTGAAGGTAAGATGATATGGTTTTATTTTAGTTGGATTTGAATATTGAAAAGTTGTAGTCTTTGCATTGCTGAAAAAGTATGTTGTAACTCCCAAAAGGCAATTCCACAAAGGATGTGGGTAAAATTGCTAAGAGATAAAGGAAGTTGGTCAGAGTTTCTAAGTGAAAGCAGAATGTGGCAGAACCTTGAGGAATTCCAACAGAGATTGGATAAAGAGGACATATGTGTTCTTTGAAAGTGTAGATGAGTTGAAGCCTAGTAGGAGCAAAGAGAATTGCTCAAAGGAGGTTCCAGAGATAGAGAACCAATTGCTTACCAAAAGACTGAGTGAGGAGAGCTTGGTGAGGTAAGTGGTAGCAGGGCAGACTTGCTGTTTTAGAGGCTTATTGTAGCTCATAGTGAGTGAGTGAGGAACTCATAGAGATGAAGGGGATGTTGACTAGTGACAGTCATAACAAAGGTTCTGAAGGAAGCCACAACCGAGGATAGAAGAAGAGAGACGCCAAGGCAAATGGTATACATAGAGAGTTAAGTAAAGAAGAATATGAGAGGGAGAAGGCTAAGATAGCATTTCAACTTGAAGTATTAACGGAAATGTTGCAAAGAAATGAGATGGAACATAAATATGGTTATGTCATGAGAAGGAAAGTGAAGTGGCAGAGGCTACAAGAGCAAAGCAAACAACAGCTAAATATGCAGTGAATAAAGGAGCTCAAGGAACTTGTACAGATTTTAGATGTTAAATTGGAGACAGAGAAGCTCGAAAGAGTGGAGCTACAGAAAAAGGGGGATGTTGAAGAAGATGTTAAAGTTTCGATATGTGAACTAGAACGATGACCGTTACTTTTTGAAAGTGATGAAGAGCCAAAGGAGTTGGATCATATGAATTATTCAAAGCAGCTAGAAGACTTGATGACTAAAGCATCAAATGAGATCGTAAGGTCTTGTGATTTTAAAACTAATGATTTGTGTATGATTGCAGGTTTGAAAGAAGATAGGCAGTCTTTTAAATTTGTCAAAAACATGAAAGAATACCTTCTAGAAGATAAAAGTTTTGAAGCAGAATATGACAAGGAGACTGAAAAAGAAACAGTTCACTACAGTGGACAAGTGTTGAAAGACATCATTGAAATAGATGATGAGATGGAGAGACTACCTGACAGTCTCAAGAGTTCATTGAGTTTGAATCAGCATACTGATATGCTGACAGAAGAAGAGAGACCAGAGCAGCATACTATAGTGTTGCCAAAGGAAGAAGAGGTGGACAACCAAATGGAAGAAGAAGAGGAAGAACATCTACTAAAGGATGTTAAGAAAGGTTTAGCAGAGGAATAAGGACCATGTGATGATGGATCAATAGCAAATGAAGTCATGGGAGATTGTGTAAAATTTCCAAAGTTCACTCCAAGTAAAATCATTGAGTTATATAGAGAATTAGACTTTCAAAGAAGAAAGTTAGAAGAGCAGAGGATAAATGTTCAAGATAGATTACTAATGAAGGATGACAAATAAGTTGTCATAAATAATAATCAAGAAGAGGTTAACAGGTGCAAGAAATAGAAGCAGGAAATTATTCTGAAAGACAATATAGTAGCAACAGGAAAGGTACAAAATAACAGTAAAGAAGAGGGTAAGGATGAAAAGGAGGCGATCAGAATAAGTGAAGAACAAGCAATAATGAGAGTTTAGAAATCAAGATATGAAAACAGTCAGCAGACTGAGGATATACTGGATAGAGAAATTGAACTAATAAGAAGGTTAATGATGAAGGTGTTTCAGAGAAAGACAACAGTAAGAAAAGAGAGGAGTAACAACAAAATGAAGACAACCGCAGACTATGAAAGCAGGGCAAGTGGAGCATTACAGCATAAGGTATGGAGACCAGGAGAACAACAGCAAACAACAAAAACAATAGAACAATTGACAAGCAAAGACAGGTTACAAAATAAATTCTGGGATCCAGGAGGAAACAATTATCCAGACTTATGACCAGGTGGTCATAAATTTTCTTACTTGGGTAGTCTGATGCAGGAGCATTCAACTCAACATTATCATTGTATTTTAGTAGACATAGGTGGTCTTGTGCTTCAAGGAAATTGGTTTCCTAAGTATTGAATTAATGTAATTATTAAGATTTTTGAGTGATTTTAATGAGAGAAACTAGAATAAGATTTAATTAAATATGGTGAGGCATAATTGTAAATATTCTCGAATGTAGGAGAATATGAGTGATTTAGAATAGTTGAGAAAATTGAGGGATTTGAGAATTGATTGTAAGCCTCAGATGAGGAATTAGTTCATGATTTTGTGGATTGAGAGAATCCTTATGGATGAGAAAGAGCTTTTAGGATTTTGTTGAGGAGTTTATGGATCTAAAACCAGAAATTGGTTTTAGAAATCCTTTGTATAAATGTAAGCCTAAAAGGCATGATCAGAGGTTAGAGAGAGAGAGAGAGAGAGAGAGAGAGAGAGAGAGAGAGAGAGAGAGAGTGAGAGTGAGATATTTAGTTGTGTTTGTAAGCCTACGAGCAGATGATGAACAGAGGCCATTAATTAGAAGATCAGGCCGAGGAGAGACAGAGTCTCAATATGTAATAATTTTTTTAGGTATTTATATACAGAGAATTTATTTCTGAGTGCATAGATGTGTGATTTGAGTGTTGATTCATAAATTATGTGTCTATCAGAGATTCTGCATAATATGTGTATGCAGGCGGGGTTGAAGCAAATATACACAGGAGAAAATATATAGTGGAAGGGAATGGATCGTTGAATCCATTCGAAGAGCCAATTAATGTTTTGGAGGAATAGGAACTAAAGAAAATCACAGAGCTAAGTTCAGGAGGAGTCGCGGAGTGGAATGTGGAAGATCCCAGAAGAAAATTGAAACCCATAGAAAACACTGAGAAATAGTGTAAAAACTAAGTAAAGGGAGAAGTGAGAAGTGAAAAAATGATGAACAACGACCGTTGGATCTTGAATATCAATGGCCAGGATCCAATCGCAGAGGAGACGGAGGAATATCGCATCGATAGTTTTTTTTAAATAGTGAATGTAGATTTCGGGCAGCCTCAAAATCGTAAGTGGTATTGAGCGCGAAACCACCTATCCCATTAAGTGATCGACATGTGGCAACGAGGAGGAGAGAGAAAACCGCTTATAAGGTGGTTAATCCTCATGCAAATGGCCCTGTTGAAATCTTTATGATCTGTTAGATCTGGCATGAGTAAATGGACGACGAAGGATCAACGATTAATTTCATTTATCAGAAGTAATCCCAACCGTTGGATCGGAGGATACAATGGATGATTGAGATGTAATCACATATCGCAAGGTTAGGAGGTGAAGGATGGTGCGATGGCCAATAGCGATAATCGCTAATCGGAAGTCGAGTGTTTCAGAGATCGGAGCAACAAGGAGGAAGTGCTTGGTATTAACAGACCTGACAAATATTATGGTTGTGGTTATATAAATTTTGAAGTCCAGCTTATATGGTGCAAAGTGGAATTTTAATGTATATCCTTTGTATTCAGTAAAGTATCGTGCCAAATCTTTTAATATAAGAGGGTGATTTAATTGTTCTGATAGTCACATATCGGAGTCGAAGGGTGATATGGGCACATATGTGGTAAGACCATGGTAACTGCGATGAGCAATTGCGATAAAGGCAATTCTTAATAACTGTGCAAATACCGAGGATCGGGGAAAAGGTATGGTTTATGTTATTTCTGTGTTATCTATTATAAAGGGGGTATAATAGATTAAAGCATGATAAAAGGTTTTTAATGGGTTTCCAATTATATCCCAAGGTTAAAAAGGGGATTTGTATATATGTGCAGCCACAAGGATTTATAAAGTTCAATAAGGGTTAACCAGTCCCGATAGGAAGGGGATGAAGGAAAGGCTTTAATAAAGTCATACATGAAGATTAAGGGGTGATTAGATTCCTGATAATGAAGATTTAGTCTTTGGTCAGTCTATTTATATGTTTCCACATGAGTTCTAAAGAAAGGGGCCTTAACCATCACTATTAGTGAAGTTTTGACCTGGTAGGTCATATCCATTCCTGGGAAAACGATTTATGCCTAGGTCTACATGCATACTATGGGTAAAGCAGGGGTAACCCTGCGTTAGTGGTCCACGTGGTTTCATAAAAGGTTTGGAACAAAGACTTTTAAACGGGCCCCCATGTGACCCTAAAAATACATGTCCCTCAATGAAGCTTTGCAACGATTTTGATCTGTGGAGCTTGAAGAGTATTTTTTTGAAGTCAAGTACTTTAATAAATAGTATATGCCTTATTCGACTTGGGTCAAAATAACCCAACTACTTCACTTGTCGGAAGCGTTGCATTGCAAAAACTTGTTGTTAAGTTTGCATTCTTCAACGCAAGTTATTAGAGAGGGAGAAGGGCGTTGATTAAAAAAATTAATTATGTAATTATTTTGTCACTCACTAATGATTTAACAATTTTGTAAATTAAAAATTTCACTGATTTTTTGTTACTTGCTCATTTTTTTTATTGTTTTTGCGGGCTCCACGAATTTTATGATCTATCTTCGGCTTCGATACCACTGGAAATGCGGAGGAGCGTAAATACAAATTTTACACACAAAACTTGATTATTACAATGAAACTTTTTACTCGCTTAAAATAACTTGACATGCAACCACACTAAGTTTGTCTATTACTTAACTCGAATTGACTCAAGGCTCAATAAAATCACTCTCTAATTTTAGCCAATTTCTCATACGGAAGTAATTAACTTATTTTAACATTCATCACATGTTATAATTGAAAATATTGATAATACATGAATATCACAATCAAATTGTAAATAATAACACAATACCTTATAAGACCTAGATTTGAACTATGTTATGAATTTAATTTTAGTAAAAGGGTATAATATATATTGAAGATAATAGTATCAAATTCTATGTATGGAAGATTAGATGTGAACCAATAAAAATGTAAGAATATATATGAAATTAGATATGGATAAATACCGCACAATGATTTCACAAAGTTCTCTACCGTCGTTAATTATAGATCCAATATATACAATAGCATCACTTACGAATCAAGTATCACACAATAAAACGTTATGCTAACATTCTCGTGAGAGTTTACCTAATAGCCTTGCTACTTCTTGGATCTTCATAGCCTCAATGGAAAAGCTTTTCATTACAACTCTCTCCTCCTTTCTTGGCTATCGCCATATATTAAATAAATATAACACCATCCAAATTACCAATAAAAAATAAATATAATTTATATTAAATTAAATTATTAAAATATTAGTGTGAAAAATTTTATTAATTTGAAAATTTATTTCACATAGTAATTTTTTATGCAAAAAATAATGATCGCTATATTGAAATTTTCATCGTACACAAAAACGACTAGATTTTTTCTATTGTACAATTTGAAAGTATCTTGATCTGAAAATGAATCACTTGCAACTTACAAGAACCCTTAAGATGTAGATATTTGAGAGCTTTGTGTTGTGTGATTTCAGATGACAATGATTCTAAATGACGACATCCCTTGAGATCCAAAAATTTCAGATTCCTGAGTTCTTTCATTTTACATGGAAATTATTTAGCCTTTTAAATCCACTGAGATGTAAAAATTGAATGTTTGAAAGATTGCCAATGCCTGAATGGACATATTCAATTTGAGTATAGTTCAGACCAAGAAATTCAAGTTGTTTCAACTGCCCCAATGATTTTGGAAATACCATAACTAAAAAAAAATTGAATAGAACAAAACATGGAGCAAACGACTTCTCTTCTCAGTATTACAAATCAGTTAAATAAGATTACATAGGAAACATCAGTAATCGGTCACTGGAGCTAAACTCGATTTGAACTGGACTAAGTGAAATTGAACTAGGACACTTGGAGGGACGGTTTTTACACCTAACAAGTGGTTGGAATTAGAATTTCCAACACTCCCCCTTAATTACAACCACATAAAAATTTAGTTAAGATGTATGTTGGTCTATATCTTAGCTAGACTTACAATTAAAAAAAATTGACTTCAAGTACATTTACTTTTCTTATTCTCTTCTTTCAGATCCTGTAGCCTCTAAATTGTTTCAAATATTTCTCTTCATTGCATCCTTCAAACCTTAGTTTCTTCATTTGTTGATGTCCCGTTTTCCACTCTTCCAGGTTGTCTAAGAATATCCTGGACTTCTTCAAAACACAACTTGTATGTGGGTTGCTGCCACATATTATCTTTTGTAGTGTGCTTTTCACCATCAATTTGTTGCAACATAAGACCATAATAAAATTTCATCTCTTTAGGACTCCAATACCTGAAAATTTCATTAATTTCTTCAACATGCACGTTGTCTTCAACATTCATTTCTAGAGCTTTTATGCAGACCTCATCTACACATGGTGTTGCAAGCCATGCTTCAAGGAAATTTAACTCTTCTCCATAATCGTTATGTGTACCTACACATTGAAAATCAACATTAGAAGTAAAAATATTTACATAACCACATTGGTTATGTTCCTTCTTCTTTGCCTCTTCTTTTGTCTCTATTTTCTCTTTGTGGGCTTCCTTCTTTGCCTCTGAATTTATCTCTGTCTCTGTCTATATCTGTCTCTTCCACTTGATTTTCAAATTCAAGGGGGATTTTCTCACCAACTAACATCATGTCAATATGATTTTTTTGTTGCATCATCTGCAACCTTTCATCTTTAGCCAATAATTATTCATCAAAATTTACATCAACAATATTAATTGCTCGATTCACCATAGCATATACTGCTCCAATGGAAATTTCATTGTCATCAACAAGCTCTGTTGCTAGATTCACCAAACTTTAATCAACAAGATCTGTTGCTGGTTTTACCAAATCTTCATCAACAAGCTCTCTTGTTGGATTTACCAAACTTTCATCGGCAAGCTCTGTTGCTGGTTTTACCAAATCTTCATCAGCGAGCTTTGTTTCTAGATTTACGAAACTTTCATCCATTTGTGGTTGTGAACAGTGGGGTTCACAAGCATCTATGTCCTCTTTCTCTCTTGATTTTGCAACTTCTTCATAGACATCATCCACTGGTGGATGAGCATAGTGGGATTCAACAAACTTTTCATCTTGTTGTAGATTTGATGTTATAGATCCACCTTCATCTTCAACTTTAGTGCTCCCCCTGATCTACGTGGATATTGGTGGCCACCCACCTATTCCATTTGGACCCCCAACACTGTCTCTTTCAGTTTTTTTGTTTCCTTAATTGTACCACAATTTACTATTTTTGACAGCTTTTTGGGACCTGAACTTCTAGAGTCATTTTGAGACCCTAAACAATGTTTTTATGGAAAACTGAGAGACTGAAACATCCCAATCCACTTGGTAGGTTTTTTTTCGCCCTTCTCTTTGAGAGCTTCAAAACAAGGTATTATGATAGCCAAACGGAGATCATATCCAAAGTTACGAGCCCGGAAAATTGATGTACCAACTTACCCAAACGGGGCCCAAAGTTTTGGTGCTTCATCTCCTAAGGTTAGGTTTTTCGATATTTAGGGTTTTCCATTGTTTCTCAATAATAAATAGGCCTTTGAGCCTTATTGTAACTCAGTTCAAAGGCATGTAGCTGCCACATCTCTTCTCAAAGATAAGCTACCATCGCCTGAGATAGTCTCATTTCCATTATGTTTGTAAGCATATCTCATTATTTGATATTAATGAAAGGAAGTGTTATTTTTGTTGCATCTTTGTATTTATGGTTATATATGTAATTTGTTACGTTCATGTTTAAGTTCGGATTAGTGGTATCAGTGTGGTCTATTATTTCTTTGTTTTTCTTTGCATGTCCCCAACGAGGTCAGGATATAAGGAGTTAGGGCACGATTTGGTTGAACCTTTGCAAGATCAGCCTCGAAAATCCCGATGGCCTCCCATTGTGGATGAAAAGAAAGATGAGATGGAAGGAGATCCTATCAAAATCTTGCTCGAAGAAGCTCTCAAGCAACAAAGGAACATGATGATGGACAACTTTGCCTAGATCCTTTAGTGACTACCCAGGGGCGACGCGTCTACTTCCAGCAGCTACTCTGGAAGTGCCACACCCTTTAAGGTACAAGTTAATTTTGACATTCCCATATTTGAGGTTCAGATAGATGTAGATGTCATAGATAAATGGTTAAATCTGCTAGAAATATATTTTTCTATTCATGATTTTTCCGGCAGGGAAAATATCACTTTTGCACTTCCCAAAACTACCCTCCATGTCAAGGATTGGTGGGAACCTACTATGAGCAGAAGGATGAAATTACGACCTCACTGTTTTTAGCCGCACCCACTTGTAATTCATTCCGGGATGCCATTAAGGAGCAGTACTACCCTATCGGAAGCTATAAGGATAAATACATAAAGTCGACCATGCTGAGGCACGGAAGGGACCAAGACATGCCGAAGTTTACCAATAATTTTTATACCCTTCGCACAAAGTTTAGTATCAAGGATTCAGAGTGGAATTTGGCACTCAAATACCGCAGTTGCCAACACAGGTATATCCAGGATGAGATGGAGTTCTTAGACATCTAGTTGCTTGTCACAGCATACCAATACACTGTTAAGATCGAGCAGAAGTTTAAACAAAAGAAGCGAGAGTTTGGATCTACGAATTTGAAGGACAAAGGACAAAGCCAAGGTGGGGTGGCCGCAGACAACCCATCAAAGCTACAAGAAAAAAACACCACCACGGAGTCAAAGGACACAGGAAAGTGGTGTGAGTTCCATAAGAGCCCCACTCACAACACAAGTCAGTGTCGGACCAAGCACACTCGTGGCTGAGTTGAAGTCTTCAGAATTAGATGCATGTTCCGACCCTGACTCAGAATCCGACAAGAGGAATGACAAAGGGAAGCAGATTATTTATGTGGAGCCCAGTGCCAATGTTTCCACCGCTAAGATCCAGAAGAATGAGTTCGACGATCCAGAGGAAGGGGAGGGTCATTTTCACTCACAAATGTGGGTGAAGGGTCTACTGCTGCAATTCATTGTCGACAATGGCAGCTAAAAGAACCTCATTTCAGCAGAGGTTGTGAAGCGGCTGGGCCTATTGACTATACCACACCAGCAGCTGTACGACATTGGGTGGCTTCACCAAGGACGAGACCTCCGAGTGAGACAACAGTGTTGCCTTCCCTACAACATCAAGCGCTTCACAAATGAGGTATTGTGTGATGTTGCTCCTCTTGACGTTTGTGATGTATTATTAGGACAACCATACTTGTGGAAGCGACATGTTGTATATGAGTCTAGACATCGCTCTATGATTATTTATTTAGGTGATACATTATACAGGATACCAGAGGTAGCCCCACCTACCACCAACTATTTGATCTCTGCCAAGAAATTTAGTAAAATCATATCCCAGAATAGAAAATTTATTTTCTTTCTGGTTCACTCTCAAAGTAAGGGGAAGATCATAGCCATATCCATGGCCCCCGAGAAGGGTTCCTCCACGTAGAAGAAGTAGTTGGATACGATCATGAAACGATACAAGGACATCTTCTCCTCACCCATAGGGGTACCATTGCAATGTTAGGTCAAGAATTCGTTCGATCTAACTCTTGGAGCACCTCTACCCAACGGGCTAATATATTTCAAATCCATTGTGGAAAATTCCAAGTACAAGCAACAACATGATCAACATTGGGTGCCACACAAGTTTCAGGTGGGCGACAAAGTCTGGTTACATTTGGAGAAAAAATGCCTTACAAGAGCCAATCAGAAACTCAGACCACTCTGATATGGTCCTTACACCATTGCCAAGCTTGTGGGAAACAATGCTTTGGAACACAACATTCCTCCATTCCTTAGCTTGCACCGAGTGTTCAATGTGGACCACCCTCAACCATGCTTTCCACCATTGCTAGATAAATCAGACGTTGCAGAACATCTCACACCAACAGAGATAAACTCAGACTGCATGGAACATGCCACCACTAATCGGATCATGGAAACACAGATCAAGAGCACTCCCCAACAAAAAATCCAACTATATCGGGTTGTCAAAGTTGGCCAACTCGTTCACAAAGTAAAGTGGCTCAGTAGGGACCAAGTTCAGCAGATGTTTCCCCATCTCATGGAGGCACTCAACATAATGGGGACCATTGCTTCCTAAGGGGGACGAATGATCCAGGTGGATATTGGTGGCCACCCACCTATTCCAATTGGACACCCAACACTGTCTCTTTCAGTTTTTCATTTTCCTCAATTATAGCACAGTTTATTATTTTTGGCAGTTTTTCAGGTCCTGAACTTCCAGAGTCATTTTGAGGCCCTAAATGAAGTTGTTAGGGAAACAAGAGAGACCAAAATCATTACAAATTAGCTTCGCCATTTGTTTTTTGACTTCTCTTTGATTTATTCAAAACAAGGTATTATGATAGCCAAACAAAGATCGTATTCCAAATTTATGAGCCCAGGAAGTTGATGTACCAATTTACCTAAACAAGGCCCATAGTTTTGGTGCTTCATCTCCTAGGGTTAGTTTTTTGGATGTTTAGGGTTTTTCATTGTTTTTCGATAATAAATAGGCCTTTGAGCCTCATTGTAACTTAGTTCAGAGACATGCAGTTTCCACATCTCTTCTTAGAGATAAGCTACCATCACCCGAGCTAGACTCATTTCCATTCTGTTTGTAAGCATATCTCATTATTTGATATTAATGAAAGGAAGTGTTATTTCTGTTGCATCTCTGTATTTATGGTTATATCTGTAATTTATTACATTCATGTTTAAGTTCAGATCAGTGGTATCATAGCGGTCTGCTCTTTCTTTGTTTTTCTTTGCATGTCCCCAACAAGGTCGGGATATAAGGAGTTAAGGCTCGATCTGGTTGAACCTTTTCAAGATCAGACTTGAAAATCCCGATGACCTCCCATGGTGGATGAAAAGAAATATGAGGGGGCAGGAGATCCTATCAAAATCTTGCTCGAAGAAGCCCTTGAGCGACAATGGAATGTGATGATGGACAACTGTTCCCATATCCTTCAGCAGCTACCCAGGGGCGATGCATATACTTCCAACAGCTACTCTTGAAGTGCCATACCCTTTAAGGTACAAGTTAATTTTGACATTCCCATATTTGAGGGTCAAATAGATGTGGATGTCGTAGATAAATGGTTAAATCTAGTAGAAGGATATTTTTTTGTTCATGATTTTTCTAGCCAGGAAAAGATCACTTTTGCACTTCTCAAAGCTGCCCCCAACGTCAAGGACTAGTGGGAAACCTATTGCAAGGAGAAGGATGAAAGTACGACCTCATTGTTTTTAGTCACAACCACTTGGAATTCATTCCGGGATGCCATCAAGGAGCAATACTACCCTGTCGGAAGCTATGAGGATAAATACGTAAAGTGGACCACACAGCGACAGGGAAGGGACCAAGACGTGCTGGAGTTTACCAATATTTTTCATACCCTTCACACAAAGTTGGGTATCAAGGATTCAGAGCAGCATTTGGCACTCAAATATTGCGGCTTCCTACACAAGTACATCCAGGATGAGATGGAGTTCCTGGACATCTCCTCGCTTGGAACGATGTACTGATAAGCTATTAAGATCGAGCAGAAGTTTAATCGAATGAAGTGAAACTTTGGCTCTGCGAATCCAAGGAACAAAGGACAAATCCAAGGCGCGGTTACGAAAGACAACCCATCGAAGTTGCAAGAAAATAACATCGCCATGAAGTCAAAGAAGGAAACAGGAAAGTGGTGTGAGTTCCATTAGATCCCCACTCACAACACAAGTGAGTGTCGGACCAAGCAGTCACTGGTGGCCGAGATGAAGGCTTCAGAATCAAATACATGTTCCGACATTGAGTGAGAACCTGACAAGAGGAATCACAAAGGGAAGCAGATTATTGATGTGGAGCCCAGTGCCACTGTTGCCACCACCAAGATCCAGAATAATGAGCCTAACGATCCAGAGGATGGGGAGTGTCTTTTCCACTCACAAATGTGGGTGAACGGTTCGCCATTGCAATTCATTATTGATAATGGCAACCAAAAGAACCTCATTTCAGGAGAGGTCGTGAAGCAGTTGCACCTACTCACAATACCACACCTGCAACTGTACAACATCGGATGGCTTCACCAAGGACGAGATCTCTGAGTCAGCGAGCAGTGTTGCCTTCCCTACAGCATCAAGCCCTTCACAGATGAGGTAGTGTGTGATGCTTTCCCTCTTGATGTTTGTGATTTATTATTAGGACAACCATACTTGTGGAAGCGACATGTTGTATATGAGTCTAGACCTCACTTTGTGATTATTTCTTTGGGTGATACGTTATACAGGATACAAGAGGTACCCCTCATTCTACCACCTCTTTGATCTCTGCCAAGAAATGCCATAAGATCATCTCCCAAACTAGGAAATTTTTCTTTTTGGTTCGCTCTCAAAGTAAGGGGAAGATTGTAGCCACATCCATGGCCCCTGGGAAGGGTTCCTCCACATAGTAGAATCAGGTGGATACGGTCATGAAAGGATACAAGGACATCTTCTCCTCACCCACAATGGTATCGTTGCACTGTCACATCAAGAATTTGTTCGATCTGACTCCTGGAGCACCTCTTCCCAACGGGCCGATATATCACCACTCCATTATGGAAAATGACAAGTACAAGACATGACATGATTAACATCAGGTGCGACACAAGTTTTAGGTGGGTGACAAAGTCTGGTTACATTTGCAGAAAAAATGCCTTTCAAGAGCCCATCGGAAACTCAGACCACACTGATATGGTCCTTACACCATTACCAAAGTTGTGGGAAACAATGCTTTAGAGAATAACATTCCTCCATTCCTTGCCTTGCACTAAGTGTTCAATGTGGATCGCCCTTGACCATGCTTCCCACCATTGCTAGACACATCCAACATTGCAGAACAACTCACACCAACAGAGATGAACCTAGACTAGATTGAACATGCCACCACTAATTGGATCATGGACACACAAATCAAGAGCACTCTCCAGCAGAAGATCCAACTATATTGAGTTGTCAAAGATGGCCAATTCCTTCACGAAGCCAAGTGGCTCACTAGGGACCAAGTTCAGCAGAAGTTTCCCCATCTCATGGAGGCACTCAACGCAATGGGGACCATTGCTTCCTAAGGGGGGACAGATGATCCAGGTGGATATTGGTGGCCACCCACCCATTCCACTTGGACCGCCAACACTATCTCTTTCAGTTTTTCGGTTTCCTTAATTGTACCACAGTTTACTGTTTTTGGCAGTTTTTCGGGTCCTAAACTTCCAGAGCCATTTTGAGGATCTAAATGATGTTTTTAGGGAAAACGGAGAGACTAAAAGTCCCTTAGAGTAGTGTGGCCATATTTTTCGGCCTTCTCCTCGAGATCTTCGAAATGAGCTATTATGATAGCCAAATGGAGATCGTATGCCAAATTTACGACCCACTAGAAGTTGATGTACCAATTTACCCAAACGGGGCCCACAATTTTAGTGCTTCATCTCCTAGCGTTAGGCTTTTTGATGTTTAGGGTTTTCCATTGTTTCTCAATAATTACTAGGCTTTTGAGACTCATTGTAACTCAGTTTAGAGGCATGTAGCTGCCACATCTCTTCTCAGAGATAAGCTACCATCGCCCTAGCTAGTCTCATTTTCATTCTGTTTGTAAGCATATCTCATTATTTGATATTAATGAAAGGAAGTGTTATTTTTGCTGCATCTCTTTATTTATGGTTATATCTATAATTTGTTTTATTCATGTTTAAGTTCGGATCACCACCTTACACCAAAATTTCTCTAAAGGGTACCCCAGGCCTCCTTGGCTGTCTTGGTATTTGAAATCAAGGGAAACCTCTTGGTTTTTCACATTTGTTTATTGTCTTCACACATAAGTGAACATTGCAAGTCCAACTCTCTTTAATCTATTGTCACTTCCAGCTTTTGCTTTTCTTAAAAAATTCTTTCTTTGAGCAATAAATTTTCAATTTCACCATACACTTTTTTTTTTACTTTCCCATAAATGCTTCACCTTCTCCTTTTTTTTTAAAATTACATGCGCTTTTTAAAAAATCTCTTTAAAATTTATGCGAAGCATATTTAGTTGTATACCACATAATGCCTCTCAAAAACTTGACCAAAGTGGAGCTCAACTTTATTTTAATATAATGAATGACTCGTGGGTCTTCAAAAATTTTCGAAATGAAAGTCATTTTTAATAAGCCCTTTTTGAAAAAGGCGAGATTCATGTTTTAATAAACTAGGAAACACAATAATATCCTCATGCTTTCAACGTAATTGAATTTTTTTTTTTTTTTGCCTTTGACCATGCTTCCAACCAAACTTCATGTGTTCTTTGTGACTTGTGCTCCCAATCGGATTCTGTTTGTGACTCGTGCTCTGAATGAGTTTTTGTAACTCGTGCTCCCAATCGGATTCCATTATTTTCTCTTTTGTTAACGCTCTATGTAATTAACAGAGGCTGCTTTGGAGGTAGAACAGTGTAGTGAATCAAACTAAGGCGTGCTATTGCAATGTCGTTAAGTTAGTAACACTAACGTTATTCTGGTGCCTTCTGTGGGCGTTGATAATGCAGCCTTCAAGGTTATAGGGTGCATTAATACAACTACCCAAAATTTCTAAAAAGTATATGAATTTGAGCTTAACTTTATTCAATCTGTGTTGTCCTTACCTTCACTAGCTTAGCCATAGCCGACTTGTTCATTCTCCTACTGCTTCTTCGCAGGTTTCCTCAAACTTAAATTGCTATCTCAAAGAGTTATACAAGCTCGCCTCTTCTGCTCTCACTTCACCCACGATGCTGCTCTCAGAGGGAGTCTTGTGCAAACTAGCATATCTTTTCCTCTACTGCTCTCAAGGAGTCTCAGGTATGCTAATCTCTCATACCATGATAAAAATTGAATAGAAAAAAACGTGGAGCAAAGGACTGGTCTTTTCAGTATTAAGAATCAGTTAAATAAGATTAATTAGGAAACATTGGTGATAAATCACTGAAGTTAAACTAGACTTAAACTAGACTAAGTGAAACTAAACTAGGACACTTGGAGGGACAGTTTTGACACCTAAAAAGTGGTTGTAATTAGAATCTCCAACAATAACACGTTAGAGAGATGAGGTTAAGCAAGCTTCCATAATCTCTTTTAATTCAAGATTGTGTGTTATAACTAGGCTAACCAATTTTGGACATCTCAATTCCTTGTTTGGTAGAGACGTAATATTGCAACAGAAAAGGAAGAGCCTCCTACAATTATTCTGAGTCTCAATGTCAGGGAAAAGGGCGTCGATGTTGGGGAAATGATGAGTTGCCATGGATACAAAATTTTCCTTCGTCTTTGCCACATAAATTTCCATGTCGCATGCAACATCATCATGAAATCCAAATGTAAAGCCCCAATAACTAAATCCACCAACTGCTCACAACTGGAATAAGGAACGATCTGCAAGTAACTTTACGTAGTTGTGTGCAGTATCCATCAAGGTGTCCACATATTTGCTCTTTACTATACCTTCTGCGATCCACATGTGCGATATAATGTGCACCAGAGTGTAGCAATCCTATAGAACAACCACACAACACAGAAAATAGGTTTTCAAATGAGCATGGGGTAAACTATCGTAGCTCAATCTCAATCGTTGATACAGATCTCGATCAATTCAAGGATGAGTAATTGGAAAATTTGAATCCGCTGTCTGAATTTTCCTTAAAACAAGGTTCCACTCATTTACAGCCCTGTTGCCAACCATTGTTGAGGCTATGACATTTATAGCCAAGGGAAACCCTTTACATTCCTCCACGACGACTTTGGAAATACGCTTTATCTCCTCAGGCACATACCCGTCTTTGAAATCTATTTTGCAAAACAATTCCCAGGCTTCCTCTCTCGACAATGGCTATATTTGCATGGACTAATTTGTATTCATTTATGGAAGCAGGCCTCTATTTTGAGTAGAGAATACAACTTTTCCCCCTTTCTTCTCGCCAAATTCCACGACCAATTCTTTTGCAGTGACTGTGCTACACAAATCGTCTAAACTTAGGAAAAAAATTCTTTATCCTGAGATGTCTAAAACTAGGAAAAAAATTGAGCAACTGCGACCCAAATCACATGATAAAAAACACCATTTACCTTGTAGTTGTTGTAGACTTTTTTTAGCAATGTTGTTTTTCCAACGCCACCCATCCCACATACAACAAATATTCGATCATGGGGAGCCTCTGTAAGCCACCGCTCAAGTCGTATCTCAGTAAGTCTAATTTCCAACCCTACCAATCCGTTGTCTGGTTCGTCTTGAAGCAGTAGATTTGCCTTCATCAAAAGTTGTGTTCCACTTTTGGCTTTTTGTAGAGAGTTCAGGATTGTAAAGGAGGCAATTAATATACTGTTGCTACCTTCGAGAGAAATCGATCAACTGTCTCTCTTCAAACTTCGTCTTGCATCCTTACCATATAATTTTGCAGAGATTAAAGGGGCATCTTTTACGGATCTTGAAATTGATAGCTAACATCAGAGTAAGAGAGTCTTCATATGATTTAGCTGCCCTTCCAGAAGCCGATGTTTCTCATGCAACAAAAAAAGCGCTACTGACCGTATTGGCTGCCACTCCAGTGATAATAACAGTCATTTCCATTTTTTTTGGCTTTGCAACAGAAGAATCATGGGTCTGAAGGGGCTAGAGACAATCATATATAAATCTGGACATACAATGAGATACAAGGCAATGGATACATAGTCATTAGTCATTATTAAAAATCCAAGCTAACTTGACTTATTATGGTTATTTATAAATCATATATAAATATAAAACTACAGAGGATTGATATACGAGTAAAATCAGGATTGATATATTAGTAAAATCAACAATGGGATACACAAATGTCATTTCTTGTTAAATATCCTTCCCAGTCATCCAACATCATTTCTGGCTAAATATCCTTTGATCTTTTCCTGAAATATGTAAATTGGATTTATAGATTTTCATCTCACAAATAATATTAAATTTGAAAATAAATCATTAATAATAACAATTTAATACAAATAAAAACTTAGTAGAAATATTTAATTTTTAAAATTTTAATAATTGTGTAATCTAATTTTTTTTCAAGTCTGTAACAATTTTTTTTTATAAATATTAAATTGAAATATTATATATTTATATGTATAGTTTTTTAATTTATATAAGTCTTCAGATGATTAGCATGTTTAATTTGGTTTTGAGTAGCCATTATTGAGGGACCTTTAAGTTGTTAAAATTATTGAGGGACCTTTAAGTTATCAAAATCATGAGGGGTCCTCCCCATATCATCCCTTAGCATGATTGGAAGTTTATCCACCGAGTTTCCAACTAGTAACCTTTACATCACAAAGTACTTTAACAAAACACCTTATCATGAATGGAAATATTAACATTTATTTTTTTGAATTTTAATTTTAAAAACTTAAAATTTAATTAACTTAAAATATTTTGAAGATAACAAAATTTAAATTCTAAGACATATTGGAAATAGCTGAAATTTTAAAGTTTATTTTTTTTTTTAAATCATAAAATAATTAATAATATAAATGTGTTAATGAGGAGCTCATTAACTTAATCAGATTTTCACAAAATTATTAATGATATTTTTACATTTTCATATATATAAATTTTACATTAAATTTACATATAACTACTATTAAAATATTCAATTATTATAATAAATATTATCCATTTTCACCTATTTATTAATGTTTATATTCTATTCTAATCAAATCAAATTAGGGTAGGAAATAATACTATTCTTGATTTCTCTTACATCCTTGTAATATATATATATATATATATATATATATATATATATATATATATCATTTTAACATTGTAATCCATTTTAGTTTATTTTATATTTTAATAAAAATAATATTTTTTATATAAACATATCTATTTCAATAGGTATAGACTTGGTCCACGAGGTCTTGGATAGACAGTGACTGGTGCTCTGTTAAGGCACTCCTTGATGCGAAATCATTGGTTCAATTCCCCACCCCGATCGAGGTGAAAATATTGGACATAATGAAGATGTAGTCCTACGAAGCTTAAAAGAAAAGATAGTATAGACTTGAAAATAAATATAAGTAGATAAATATTAGGATTTAGGATTAAAAAAGTTTCTCTTTGAAACTCTAGTCACTATTGGTATTTTATATGGATGTATATCCAAAGACTTGTGGAGGAAGATTGAAGAAATCCAAAAAAAATTTATAACCTACAACCTTAGGATTAAAGGAAAAACTAATCCCTATATGTGCTAGATTTTCTCCATGATCCAGGTGGCTCGAGACACATGCAGAAGTCCCAGAGGACTCAGAAATGGTCAAAATTCAAAGTGGCCAAATTGCTCCCAAACCAGCACCAAATCGAAGTGCGTGTCACCCTGATTCCAATGGTGTGAACAACACTCAAATCCGAGCTCATATGAGGGAGAAAGAGCGAGTCAAAGTTGGGCAGTGAGTCAGGTTTAAGTGTCCTACAAATTCACCGTCAACCAACGTGGAAACCTAGCTACCGAAAGCGTGCAAATTTGTTGGATACTTAATTTGTCTAATATCCCTTCTATTAGACGAAATAAAAAATGACTGTTATATTTTAAAAATAAAAAAAAATATAAAATAGGGGTGGTGGGCCACCACCCCCACCGGCTGATTTAAATATATTAAAAAAACAAATTTTTAATTAAAAATGGCCGACGGGCCATGACCCCCGCTAGCCTCTACTCCATTACACAATGGAACATTAAATATAAGCGGTGGGCGGGCCACCTCCGGTGGACTCAGCCCATGCCCCCACCAAAATAGAATGTATATAAATATGGGCTGGCTTCATGGGTAGCCCAACCAAAAACATCCAACACATAACCATTGTTTAAAACCCAACGCAACGTGCCATATTTAAATGCCATGATTCCAACCATATTAATTCAAAAAAATGAAAATCCAAAAATATGGAACGAAAGGCAAGGGGTTCAACCTTGTGACCTCCACTGGCCAAACATAGCATGCCACCATTGAGCCATGAGGGCCAGCATTGATAGATCTGCCCATGAAAAATATTTAAACATTGTTGAACAGTGCAACGAGAGACTGAGGACTGAATAGTGGAACACAGTCGAAATGGGGGCCAAGGAAGAGAGCAAATTTCGAGAATTTTTTTTAATTAATTGAAGGTGGAACCATGAGCATGGAGCAGTGGCAAGTGGAACCATGATGGAGCCCAACTTTCAGGAGGGCGAAATTTTTCCAGTGTCCAAATTGGAAAAACTTTATGTCGGTCCTACACCTCTCAGTGACACGAATCTGATGGCGCAGATAGAATTTTGATATGAGAAATAGATCTTCGAATGACCTAGAGGAGGGAATCCTCGAGGAATCTAAGGGGAATCTAAAAGATTCCGGTAGCCCCAGATTTTCACTTTTTCATAATTCAGAAATTTGATAGTTGATTTTACATTATTCGACGCTAAGAATCTGATGGTGTAATCAGATTTTCCATTTGATCATTCCATTTTTCGGCCACTTTTCAAAGTGTAGTGTAGGTGTCAGCATTCAATGTGTGAGCAGTCATTTTCATGATATTCGATGCCACGAGACTTATGGTATAGCTAGATCTAACATTTTATCATCCTCTTCTTTAGATAACTCCTTGATGTGAGGTATATGCAATGTGATCATGTACTTCTTTGTCTCTTTGCTTGAGATGCATTTTGCTGTATAGATCCACGTTTGATGTGGGATTGAGATGTACTTATTGTCATGTTTTGATTGAGATCCCTTTGTCACCATGTTGACAGGATACTCATTTGTCTCCATGTATGTTTGAATTGAGATCCCTTTGATGCCATGTTGGTGGGATGCTCATTATTCTCATACATGAAATTATGTCATGCTGATAGGAGTCCTTTTGTAAATGAGAGTTCCTGCAGCGAAACATCTCATGTAGCCAGTCTTGCATGAGGGAATATTCCTTGCATGATAGAGAAAATGCATTCATGTACATCATCACTCTTTCCAACACTTAATGCAACATCCTATACCATCTTGACACTAGGGCCCGAAGACGCAATCCCTCCGGGACGAACTCCGTTATCAACGTCTCATGTTTATGATTTTTTGGCTATCATTATGTTTCCATTTGTTTAAGCATGCATATATGTTCATTTATGCTCTTATAAATGAAATTCTCATAACATCATGGAAGTAAAAGATCTTGGTTAAATCCGGGAGTTGAGTCAACTCGGATCACTCCGCCTCTTATTAGTCCCTTCCAAGACAGGACTCTATCAATCAATTTGTTGTTGAGCACTATTAATTTAGCATTGACCAATGCAAGTTATAATGTTTAACTTTTAAAAACAAATATTTATTTTTCAATATTATTGAAGAAATTTTTTTTTAAGCATTTGATTGCACCATAAATTGAAGGTCTTATTGTAGCCTTTGTATAATAAAATGACATGTGGATAACTGCCTCATATTTTTTTTTTCCATAATTTTTAAATGCAGTTGCAATATTTATGCCATGATGTTTAGATATTTGTGCAATAAATTTTCATTGTTAATCTCGATAGGAAAACCATATAAAATTAAATTCTTCAAAAATAGCTCATACTCACATAAATAACATATTTACCATTAACTATTTGTATAAAATATAGATAGGAACAAGATGTAAATAAATATACTTACCAAGAGAAACTTCCCACCCTTATTTATGTGTCCTTCAACACTTTAACAAGTAGGAGTAGAAATGTAAATGTCAAGACTTACCTGTGGTTACTACCGACCAAAAATTTATCCAAGTTCTTTTCCCTTTGTATAAAACTATTTTTTCCACTTCATATATTAATTTGCAAATGTTCTAAAAGAATAATTTCCACTTGAGTGACAGGGACTACCTTGCCCTTCAACACTCGCTCTTACATAGACTTTCTAGGATATGTGTACACTATTACACTATAACAATATTCATAATATCATCTATTAAAAATTACAAATAAGTGTTATTTTTTTATGTCTCCTCTTTAATGAGCCTTCTTCATTAAATTAGTCCTTTCTCATTCTTTGCCTTTGTTATCCTTTTTCTTCATATTTAATAGTTATTTGGTCTTCTTCTTTCTTGATATTCTCTGTTATCATCTTGTACCTACATAAATATTAGTTGAATTCCATATGAAAGAATCATCGTCTACTAGAATAAATGGGTTGTCAGTCATTATATCCACTAGTTCTCAAGGAAACTTCTTCTCATACATGCTTCATCAACCATTCTTCCATTAAAATTTTGCATAGATATCCCTGTTACTCTATATCACCACTATCACTTTCACCATCCTCAATCTTCTGGGTTCCTCACTCAATTGTAACCTTGACGTTGATGCTCCTACATCATACTCCTGAGGAACAAAAACTCTTCATGGATAGATGTCCATGGGTCCTCTATCGCTTGCAAACCTTTTCCTCATAGATATCTCTTTTTTTTCGTATCCTCAATGATAATTTTATTCCTACACAAACCCTTTTTTCATGACTTGAAATCTACCTCATTGCCTTCTCACTAAGATCGATGACTCTATTAGGTGTAGAATACCTCAAATTGGTGGTTCTATCCACATATAGTTTCTCTATTAATGATATGACATCCTATTTTGGTTTGTGCTTACCACAATAATACTCAAAAAAATTATTTTACATTAGTGGTTTTTCACCACGAACTTTATTGACTCAAGTACACAATTTCAAAAGTTTTTAATCTCTAACCAATATCATTATTAAATGACATTATCCAACTACTATTTATTAGGGATGTATTCCTTCAAGGATTTATTGTATATAGCTCTCAAACCCACAACAAAATACTTTTATTTATAACTCATTTTGTTTTCTATTTCATCGTTAACCATGCTTCTATTTTTTTTTTTTTCCATCTTCAACTGCTTCGTCCTTTTGATTTTCTTCATCACTATCCAATTTTCTTGCCTATTGTTGCATATGTGATTTGTAAATATTTGTGGACATTCCACTTGACAGATCATCACAACAAATATGATAAATTTTACTTAAAAATCTGAAATCTACATCATGATAGTTTATTTCTCTTTACATTTCTAGATATGTAAGCTACTCATTATTGTGTATGCATGTTGATTATAATTACACAAAAAAATATAGCAATGAAATAAAAACTCACAAACTGCGATTGACAGAAGATATATCTTGGGAAACCCTTTCACGAGAAAACCTAGTTGGAAGATGAGGTCGCTTTGCTCTCTTTATTTGAATAGAAAATGGATGAAAGTACAAAGAAGGCATGCAGTTCGTGGGCTACCACAATGAAAAATTACTCTATGTTTTTTCTCTCCCTATCCCTCTTAGCTACTCTATTTTTCTATGCAACAAAATGCACTTGAAAAGAATGGAACCCCTTCTCCTCCTAGTGGCCCATTTATAGCACAACCTCATAGCCAACTAGTAGTTAGATTTGACTCCATTAAATCTTAACCAGTGTTACAATATGGACTATTCTAGAGGATTCTTCATCATCATCACGTGTCTAGCCCATTTTCCATGAATAATGGGGGCTGACATGGAATCCCTTCGAACTATGGTGGCCAAAACAAAAAGGTCAACTTCCGAGTGGAATAAATTTTCCATAGGGACTCCAACTAAGTTGATTCTTGCATTTTTGGAAAGGTATTTGTGTGTAGAATAGGAGAAAAGAGTGTAGCACTAAAGTTTCAAATTTTACCCCTTAAAAAACACTCTTTGATGCCTCAAAATCCTCCCAAAATATTTTATGCCCTAATTTTCCAAATTGGATCTTGCTGATAAAAATGGTCCTATGAGCTGATTCCTCCACTTTTTCCACCCTAAAATAATTGAGATGGATGAAAAACAATATAATTATCAAATATGAATCACTCCCATTTTTTGGGTACTTTTAGTCCTAAAATTCTTCCACTAAATGATGTGAGGAATTTTTTCCTCCACCTTCTCTTGGGTGTGCCATTTAGCTTTATCTAGAAGTTTTCATTTCAACCCAATCTGTCAAAGTTATTTTAGTTCTAAACCTCTTATGAAAACCTATATCTTATGTCATCTATAGCTTACTTTGGGCCCGCAAGTACCGTAGTGGCTGGTGATATATGTGGATTATTATCTCCTTTCCCATTAGATAATTCTTCCACTTCTTCACAGATTACGCCATGGCATAAACTTCCTTATCATAGGTAGGTTAGTTAACAACTGGCCAATGAAATAATTTAGAATGGTAAAATACAAGCCTTCCTCCCCACATCAAGATAGCTCCCATAACATACTCACCAGCATCTATCTCCACTTGAAAGGGCTTATCCATGTTTGGTCGTGCAAGAACTAGTGTTTAACTGATCTTCTTATTTAACTCATCAAAGACACTTTGTTGACCCTTTCCCCACTCGGAACTCTCATCACTTGTTTTTATGGCATGGAGTGATGTTGCTACCACTAAAAAGGAGGCTATGAATTTCCTCAGGTATTGTGTCACCCCAACAAAACTTCTAACCTCAGAAACATTAGTAGGCACTAGCCATTTGATGATGGTCTCCATCTTAGCATGATCTACCAACCATTTCATGATGGTCTCCATCTTAGCAGGATCTATCTTTATCTCTCCTCCACCTATCACATACCTTAGATACACTAGAGACTACTGTAAAAACTCACACTTCTTGATATTTTCTAGAAATTGGTGCTTCTTTGATGACTCCAACACCTATGTCAAATGTGTGATGTCCTCCTCTTAGGTAGAACTATATACCAATATATAATCTGAATAGGAAATAACAAATGAATCTATAAAATGGTGGAACATATCATCTATTAACCTCATAAACATAATTGGTACATTGCATAGGAAAAATGGCTTGACTACCCACTCATACAAACCTTTCCTAGTTTTGAAGGTCATATTCCAAGTATCTTATTCTCTTACTCAAAATTGGTGATATTTAAATTTTAAGTCCACCTTGGGGAAGTATTTCCCTTGCTGCAACTAGTTCAAAAAATCATCAATCTTGGGTAGGGAGTACATATTCTTGAGTGTGATTTTCTTCAGTGCCATGTAATTAATACACATCCACCAAGTCCCATTCTTCTTGGCATTATGATGATGGTTGACCCACATGGTGGTGTACTCATTCGAATGACACCCCATTCTAGTAGTTGTTACAATTGTTTCTTCACCTCACTTGCTTATATAACAAACTAACTGTACAACCCAATGTTTAGCGAGGGAGTCCTGAAATATCTGGATCTTATGCTCCACTTCCCTCTTGGGTGGTATCCCTTTAGGTTCCTAGAACACATCCCTGTAAGCCTATAGAAAATCTTCTATTTTTTTTTATGTTTCTTAATACATCCCTCCAAGGATTCCTTTGCTCTTACTGACTCTTCTACAAGATGATTCTCTGTTAAAAACAATAAAATAAACTTCTTGCCATAACTGATCATTTTATTGGCTTGGTTGGCATTTACTGGTGATATTTTTAACTTTCCTTTGTGCATATTGATGGTGAACGATTTTCCATCATTGCCGAGCTGATATTGGTTGGCTCTGCACATGAATATTGCATATTGCATGTACATGTAGGGACTTCCAAACACCACTCCACATACATCGAAGGGAACTACATTTAATTCTACTTCATCAATAAAATAAACATGGGTAGCTAAACTAATTTTACATTGTTTTGTTATCTTTAACTATACTTCCTTGTTTACCAATCCTAATTAGTATAAGCTTGGATGATCACGAACTTCCAGTGCAAATTTGTTTACTAGCTTTACTGAAATGAGATTTGGATGTGATCCTAAGTCAATGACAGCATTAATATGTATCTTCCTTACTTATATCTTTATGTGAAAGAGTTTGGTTATTTTTTTATCTTCCTATTACTAAAGGCTATTGAGTTTGCTATAATTCAAAAATGAGTCCTCTACGTACACTTGAACAAGAAGTTAATACACTTACATTCTAAAAGCACATATGGATCATCTCAATGCACTACAACATCAAATTAATAAGATTACATGCTAGGAAATAGGCTCTTTAGGTGAACACTATGATGAATTCTCTTCCAAGCAGTATGTCCAACCCCACCATAATTGTCAAAAAAAGGGGTCTACAACAACAATATTCACTTTCCAATGGTTTAAAGCATGTCTTCAACATAGAAAACCAACATTATTCCTGATATTTTCTTGAGTTTTTCTAAATTTATTTTGTCTACTTTGATTTTGTTTAACTCTCATAAGTCTACATTCTCTTAAATAACGTATTTAAACCAAACACTAGTAATATTTTGTATCTTACTATATAAAATTTATATTAAACCATTTTTTTCTACAATATATAGAATTTAAAAATTTTCAATGATGGTGGATATCCTTTGGCTATATGTATATATATATCATATAAGAAATATAACTTTACATATATACATATATATGTCTTTTCATTTTATTAATATATAATATATAGTATGTTAATGTATATTTATATTTGATTTTTATATATATATATATATATATATATATATATGCAAATTTTCCTGTTAATCAATTCTACGTATCTTCTTATCTATATATTTTACCTATTCCATAATGTTCGTAGCCCCTTTAGATGCAACATCCTTTTGTTGCGATAATTGTAGACAACTCTCCCTTTTTGGTAGTGATACTACATCTCTGCCAACAAATGAGTTGTATATCCAAAACAGGTGACTAACTTTGGTATGAAAATTTGAATTGGAAGTGATTTTAGAAGCATTCTTTCTTAAGCTTGTGCCTTTGAGGGTGTTACATTTAGGTGAAACACAACTACAATTATTTCCAAGGTCAGTGTGGCAACTGAAACAATTCGAATTTCAGTCCCTACGAGATATTTTATGGGGGCATTATCCCTAGTTTTGCCTCTAGCATTGGTTGTTGGGGTTTGAACATTTTGTATTTGTAGGTTGGCCACCTTTTCACGTCATTTACAGTTTCCATTTGGGATTTCTGTGTTGTGCATGCCTTGGGGTTTTATTTGGTCGGGCGTCCATGCTAATTTTTTTTAAATCTCTTTGTGATGTGGTATGATGCTTGTTGACCTAGGGCTTTAAACATTGACTCTCCTTTTTCATATCTTTTTGGTTGGAGCATCTTCTGGCAGTGCTAGAATGGTGTGTGGATGGTCATTGTTGGGGTATATATTGTGCTCTTTTTGGGGTTTCTTTGAGGGGTTTGTGCAACATGTATCTTGTTTTCAATCATATGTAACAAGGATTATACTGGAACATATCATATATGTATGATTATGTAAACATCTTTTTATTGAATAGAAATTTGTTGGTTTTTTCTTTCTTGAAAAAAAACAAACAAAACAAAGAAACAACCAAACACAAACTATTGAATTTCTTGGTCTAAATCATACTAAAATCGATGATGTGCATTGAAGCATTGACACTGTTTCAAACAATAAGTTTTTACACCTCAAGGGATGTAAATGGTTAAAATCATTTCCATGTGAAATGAGAGATCTAAAAAAACTCATATATTTGGATCTCAATGGATGTTGTCATTTAGAATCATTGCCATATGAAATCACAAAACTCAATGATCTCAAATATCTGGATTTTAAGGGTTGATGTAAGTTACAAGTGATTCCTCCTAACATCAAAACGCTTTCAAATTGTCAAATTGTACAATAGAAAAAGAGTGTCTTTGAACTAAGAAATTTTAATATAAGAAGGATTTTATCATATTTTTTGTTAATGAAAATTTATTATATTATAGATACATCTTAATCATAAATTTAACATGTTGCAAGAGGGATAAATCTCTTCAGATGCAAACCTCTTTTAGAATGTAAAATATGAAAAAAGTTACATCCTTTTATAGATCCCAATGAATTTTGTTTTCTCTCTCTATATATAATGTGTATTTTTTCATTTTTTAAATTGTATTTTTGAATGCTATATTAAACTCATTAGTACAAAGAAAAATTATTGGATTTCATGGAAAATTGGCAAAAATATATATATACCTAAAAAATATGAAAATGTAAAATAGTGAGACTACTTCAAACATTTTACCCATAAAATTTATTTTTTGTTGTTTCTTTATAGGACATATACAAAAAAAAATTAAACAATATATAATATATGCATAGTTGACATTAAAATATTTTGCGTAACATGTGTATTAAGACATTTTATCTATAGACTACATTGTCCACATTAATTTTTTTTGGTTATTAATATATTTTCAAGTCTATGTCAATATTACTTGATCTTGGATATTACAATATTTTATGAGTAACCCACATTAAATTTGTTTATTATTATGAATAATTTTAAATTTCACATATTATTTTTATATTAAGAATTGAATGAATTACACATCTCCTTATTATTCTTATTAAGAATTATTTGATATTTTTTATTTTATTTTTCAACTGTTAATTACTTATTTTTGTGGACATTGAATATCTTATTTGTACAACATATATATATCTTCAAAAAATGTATTTAAATCCTTGCCTGAAATATTCTAGAATGTATAAGGTTTAAATATTTTATTCACACTTTTTTACTGTTAATTACTTTATATCTTTTTAAAGTTGATAAGAAATTATGTTAGGTCTTATGATTAAGTGTGAGTGAAATAATTTACCACATTGGGTTGTAATATTAACAAAAGGTTGAGTGAGGGTAGTGAGGTTGGGATTATTAATGGGTAGTGAGGTTGGAATTATTGATGTTTTGTAATGCTTTCAATTAAAACTAACTACGCGTGTATTCATTTTTGTTTTCTATTATAACTGACATTGCTTTCCTATATAGAGAATATTTTATTTTTATTTTAAGAGGAACACATGTCAACTACAAATTGAGCACAAAATCACATATTGCTCGTGTAATTCACTTCTTGGGTCTAGAATACTTGAGCTAACCTTTGGGACAATAAAATTTTGGGCATTTAGTATAAAAACTTAACAGCACAACATAATTACTATATTCTAGAGTGTCAACATGTTAACTTACAAGATTAAATCTTTTAGGGCCAATAACAATTATTCCACCTCATTACTCAAACTAAACTCAATTTATATTCCATATAAATAAATAAATAATATAAATATTTTGTTAATTTTGAACTGAATATATATATAAATAAATTTATTAATGACTATTATTTTGGTCAAACTTGAATTTATATTTTTTATTAAAAAAATTCTTTTTTTAATAAAAAAATATAAATTCAAGTTTCAACCAAAACAATAGTGAAATTAGTGTGCCCGAAAACGCTTCCTTATTCCACGAAGGAAAACAAAAGATGTAGTTATACCTCCCTTTCTGTGATTATTGGAGGAATGAGCGGTGTAATTAGTGACCAAAACCCCCAAGGTCTCTTCGTGCTGAGAGAGAACGGAGGCTTTGGGAAGGGTAGGTCAAAGTTGTAGTTAAATAGATCAAAGTTGTAGTTAAATAGAAGGGATGAGCGGTGTAATTAGTGACCAAAATTCCAAAGTCAAAGTAGGTATTGGAAGGGTAGGTCAAAGTTGTAATTATTTACGGAGACTCCAGAGTTTCGGCGGGTCGGTCGCAAATGTTTCGTCCGCTTATTGGAATGATGAGAGGAGGTGTAATTCTTGACGGAGACCGCTGAAGACGAAGTGGTGTACTTATTCGCCCGCTTCTGTGATTGTTGGAAGGAGTAGGTTTAATTCTCCATGGATACCAAAGTTTCCGCGAAGCTTTCTGCATGGTGAAGAAAACTGTACAGAGGTGGCCTAAAGTAACCATTCGTTTCCTATCTTACAATAGGAAGAGGTGTAATTACCACATCTACATTAATAAATCTGATAGGTCATAAAAGTATATCAACCATATATACAACCATATTCATAAATATGATTATGACAAATATATTAATAATTATTAAATATCTCATAATAATTTAATGTTAACATAATATATATTAATATATAATTATAATAATTAGATTTTAGTATTATTATATTATATTATAAATAGAATTATAATAATCAATATTATTATATTATAATTATAATATTAGTATTAGTACTTGGTTTTAATATTGGGTTTTAGTATAGGGCTTTAATATTAGATTTCTAATATTTGAATATTAATATAAGTAAGAATAAGTTAAGATTTAACTAAATGAGTAAGTTTCAATTAATATTGAAATCTTAATATTAAACCTAATATTATAAATTGTAATATTACAAACTCAAGATTAAGATTAGAGTTTCAATTACTATTATAAACAATAAGATTAATATTATAAGTCATTTGTAAGTCTCACTAGCATAGCACTACCGGTTGAGGATGACCTTGTTAGCAATGGATAGAACCTTAACCTCATGGACGTTGTTGCGCCCGTGCTAGGAGAAGGAGACATGCAAAAATCTACTCAACAATTTAGTGTAAGTAGAATATAATAATAAAATAAAACAACCTTATGCTCAACCCCATAGTCCACAAGATCCCTTGTTCTATGGAACGTTTTACATAGAACCAACTAAGAGATCCTTCCAATCCCAACTTAAAAAACACATCACTGACACCTACATAATTTTATATCCAAATCCACCATGATCAATTGGGATATCCTTCCAATCCCGACTTAAAAAACACATGGCTAATGCCTACATAACTTATATCCAAATCCACCATTACTGAATACTCCCATAAAACTAAACTCCATATTTGTTTTGATAAGATGTTGGTCTCTACCCCTTTTCATTCAAACTGAATCATTACGTAAGCCCTTGAAATCTAAACCACACTGACAACTTCAATCTAGATAATAGATATGAGTTAAGCCACTCTTCAAAACCTACTATCCATTTTCTATCTTCCAGACCACCTTGTCATTCAAACCTTATTCTCTGAGGATTGTAACCCTTCCCCCTCACCTTTTCTCCATTCCCTTTAAATGATTTTTAATTATTATTCCTAAAAAAAATTAATACTATCTTAATTTTAATTAATTTAATATTTTGCATAATAAATTCAAATTTCAAAATTACCTCTATCCTATATTAATCCTAAATTCATTCTACCCATAATATTCCTTCTATATTTGACTCCCTCTTAATCTAATTTATGCTTTCTTAACCTATTTAATTTTAATCTTTATTAATTTTTATTCAAACCATTATCATACAAATTATTAAATCTCTTTAAATTACTATTGTTTTAATGCTTTTAATTCAATTACTAATTATCCACTATCAATTCCCTTTAACCAGATCTATTAATTTTTATTATTCTATTTTTCCTTTCCAATATAATTAACCATGGTAAATTATTCTTTTAGTTTTTAAATTTGACCTTGATTCATTTTCCCCTGTAATGTTTTGATTTTATTTTTTTAGTTTAATCAAAATATTTTGTCTTATTTTATTAATATTTTTGTATTTTGTTATATCAATTTATTATTTTATTAATAACATTTTGATCATCTTTAAATTATATAGTTAATTCTAATTTCTTTAATATTATCTTTTTAACCTAATCTATTATTTTTTATTATTATAGACTATTCTAAATGATTGGTTTGCAATTTCAATTTATCTTTTTTCTCTTAAAATGTTTTTATTTTATTTATTTATTTACATTATATTATTATTTTATTTTATTATTTTATTATTGTATTTTACTTATTCTAATCTAATTCATCTTTCCTAAATTATTAATTAATATAATATTAACATTTTCCTTTTTCTCACATTTACTAATAGTCATATATTTTTCTAACAATCATATCCTCTATGTATTTAATCTTGATTTTGTACTCTTTGTATCAATATTCTTAGTATTTTTCCTGAAGTGAAGTGTTGGTCTTGTACTTTTTGTATCAACATTCTTAGTTTTTTCCTGAAGTGAAGTGTTCACTCGAAATGTGGGACACCTCAATGAGAACACACATTGTTCCAAAAAAATCTCCCAACATCAAAATGTTAACTGTGAAAACCTTCATGCAATTTTTTGTTTCTGCTTTTACATAATATTTATCTTAACATGTGATTGAATTAGAAAATACTACTAACTTTATGTAAATGATAAAGAAATCAATTTTTTTGAAACTTAAAACATATAAATCTATTTAGCCCAATGGAGGTGAATGAATGTGTTGAATTAAATGAGGATGGCGGGGGTTGGTTAATCCCACAAACCGATATGACAACTCATGATGAGCCATAAAGGAAAGTGGAGGGAGGGGCATTAGACACCCAAAAACTTCGAGTAGAAAGTTTGGCTATTTATATTTCGGATGGTGGCTTACCTCCGACAAGTAGTCCATCTGGTTATGCCAAAAATTGGAAGTTGGTGATAGGAACATTGTGTATGCACAGGCCACCAACTTGTGCATGCCTATTAGCTTAAGCATTGTAGGGAGGAAAGTGCATGTTGTATCGTGGAGTGGTTCTCCTAGTGAGTTCGAGACACTGAGTTGCAGAGTTTGAGACCCTAGTGAATGGTGGGGTGAATAATTTCTTAGAGGTTGAGTTGTCGAGGTGCAGAGCAGATATCTTTTGTGCAATCCCTCTATGGATACCTGAAGGGTGGGACAGTTTCTTCTGGTTTTTTTGGGAAGTATCATTGCACTCTATCCTCTCTCTAGGAATCCCAAGGATGTTGGATATTCCGAGGTGGTGGCCGTCAAATTCTTCTATGTTTTCTCTATTATGCACTTGTGGATATCATATGATTTTTAGTAGTTTCATGTGGGGCATGTTGTTGATTTTCACCTAGTGGTTTCCTTGATTTTAATTGTGTGCTTTTGAGAAACTGTGTCTTTGGCTCCCACCCAAGAACATATAATTCTCTAGTTGTGTGCTGGTGGTTTTTAGGGTTCCTGAAGTGCACATGTCCTATACCATTATGGCATGGTTGTACTGCATGGGAGGGGTTTCAAGGTTCTAAGAAGTGCATGGAGGTATCCCTAGTAAACTAAGGTGTCTAGGAGGTGGTATTTAATTGATCTTGGTGTTTGAGACCCTCTAAAGGAATGTTTCATCAGAGAGGGCGCACATGGCATGGTGGGTTTCTGCATGGGGAACTTGCAGGTTGCGGTGGCAGGGTGGGTGTAGTAGACGATGAATAAATGTGTGGACACGGGTTTTGAAGGTGAATTAGCATAAGAAAATTTACCAACACCTGTTATTGTGAGTGAGCCTCCTACTTTGTAGTCAATGGAAAGACAATTGCAAAATGTAACTACACTCCTAGTGAAACTAGGGCAATTAATATATGTTGATTGGAATGAGGTAATCACCTTTATGAATGACTTACAAAACTAAAAATGGGAAATGTTGGATATGAGGATTCAAAGGCGTATTCACGAAAGGCTGAACCTAATTGAGGGCATGATTGATCAACCAGAGTTTCATGTACATGGGGGCCCTAGACCCCTAGACCATCTTAACGTTGCACAAGCTCTAACTCCTCCCTAGAATCAATGATAACGATTGCCTATATATGTATTCCTTTTGTATTTTGGAGACTTTATGTGTTCTTTATAAGGACTTGCTATAGTTTTTGGCAGCTGGATATTAGTTTTGATTTATCTCTCCTAGCCGACAAATCTAGTTAGAATGAGGCTGAGAGAGAAGGGTGTTTCTTCAAAATCTTATGTAATATTTTTGCGAATTAATAGAAGTGGTTGATGAAGAAAGAAAAAAAACTTAGATATCTACTTATATAAAAAAATTGCATCGACGATGTCAAAAACATGATTTTGTTAGAATCAGCTTAGATCCATCTAACATCAGATCTATCATACATCGAGAGGGATCAAATCCCTCGAGGTGAAAACCTTCTTTTTGGAATGTACAACTTGAGGAAAGGTTTGCACCTCAAGGAATTTGATCCCTCTTGGCACATGATAGATTCGGTGTTAGATGGATATAAGTTGGTTTGATCTAGGTGGATTTTGATGGCCACCCACCTATCCCATTTGGACCCCTGCATCTGTCTCTTTCAGTTTTTCAATTTCCTTATTTGTAGCACAATTTACAATTTTTAGCAGTTTCTCGGGTCCTGAACTTCTGGAGCCGTTTTGAGGTCCTAAACGACGTTTTTTCGGAAATCTGGGGGCAACATCGGTCCTTGGACCGATGTTGCCCTTCCCAAAGTGGTAGTGCTTGGATATATCTTTCTAATGAGCTATTGTATGCGTCAAACGGAGATCGTATGCCAAAGTTACGACCCTAGGAAATTGATGTACCAATTTACCCAAACGGGGCCCACAATTTGGTGTTTCATCTTCTAGGGTTAGGTTTTGGGATGTGAAGGGTTTTCCATTGTTTCTCAATAATAAATAGGCCTTCGAGCCTCATTGTAAGACAGTTCAGGGGCATGTAGCCGCCATATCTCATCTCAGAGATAAGCTACCATCACCCTAGCTGGTTTCTTTCCATTTCTATTTGTAAGCATGTTTCAGTATTTTACAGTAATGAAATGAAGTATTACTTCTGGTGCATCTTTGTGTATAAGGTTATCTCAGTATTTTGTTGTGTTCCTATTTAAATCTGGATCAGTGGTATCAGAGCGGTATGCTTTTTCTCTATTTTTCTTTGCATGTCCCCAACAAGGTCGGGATATAAGGAGTTAGGGCTTGAACTGGTCGAACCTTTGCAAGACCAGCCTCGCAAATCCCGACAGCCTCCCATGGTGGATGAAAAGATAGATGAGGGGGCAAAATATTCTATCAAAATCTTGCTTGAAGAAGCCCTCGAGTGACAAAGGAACGCGATGATGGATAGCTTCACGGAGATCCTTCAGTGGCTACCCAGAGGCGACGCATCGGTTTCCAAAAGCTACTCTGGAAATGCCACACCGTTTAAGGTACAAGTTAATTTTGAAATCCCCATATTCGAGGGTCAAATAGATGCAGATGCCATAGATAAATGGTTAAATCTGCTAGAGGGTTATTTTTCTGTTTATGAATTTTCGAGATGGGAAAAGATTGTTTTCGCTCTTCTCAAAGCAGCCCCCCACGTCAAGGACTGGTGGGAAACCTACTGCAAGTAGAAGAATGAAAGCACAGGCTCACTATTTTTAGCCAAATCCACTTGGGATTCATTCTAGGATGCCATCAAGGAGCAGTACTGCCCTGTCAAAAGCTACGAGGACAGATACATAAAGTGGACCACGCTGCGGCAGGGAAGGGACCAAGATGTGCCAGAGTTCATAAACATTTTTCATACCCTTTGCACACAGTTGGGTATCAAATATTCTGCTCTGCATCTGGTACTCAAATACCGCAGCTGCCTACACAGATACATCGAGGAAGAGATGGAGTTCCTGAACATCTCCTCGCTTGGCACGGCATACCGATATGCTATCAAAATTGAGCAAAAGTTTAAATAGAAGAAGCGAGACTTTGGATCTGCAAATCCAAAGCCTAAAGGAAAAAGCCAAGGCAGGGTGACCCAAGACAACCCGTCGAAGCCACAAGAAAAGAACAACACCATGAAGTCGAAGAAGGACACATGAAAGTGGTGTGAGTTCCACAAGAGTCCCACTCATAACACAAGTGAGTGTCGGACCAAGCAGTCGCTGGTGGCCGAGTTGAAGGCTTCCGAATCAGATTCATATTCCGACTCTGAGCCAAAACCTGACAAGGGGAATGGCAAAGGGAAGCAGATCATTGATGCAGATCCCAGTGCCACTGTTGTCACTGCCAAGATCTAGAAAAATGAGCCCAAAGATCCAGAGGAGGGGGAATGTCTTTTCCACTCATAGATGTGGGTGAAGGGTTCGCTGCTGCAATTCATTGTCGACAGTGGCAGCCAAAAGAAACTCATTTCAGCAGAGGTCGTGAAGCGGTTGGGCCTACCGACTACACCACACCCACAGCCATACATTATCGGGTGGCTTCATGAAGGACGAGATCTCAAAGTTCACCAGCAGTGTCGCCTTCCCTATAGCATCAAGCACTTCACAGATGAGGCATTGTGTGATGTTACACCTCTAGATGTTTGTGATGTACTATTAGGCCAACCATACTTGTGGAGGTGACATGCTGTGTATGAGTGAAGGCCTCGTGCTGTCATTATTTCTTTGGATAATTCATTATACAGGATACCGGAGGTAGCCCCACCTATCACCACCTCTTTGATCACTGCCAAGAAAGGCAGCGAGCTCATCTCCCAAACTAGGAAATTCATATTCTGTCTGATTCACTCCCAAAGTAAGGGGAAGATCGTCACCACATCCATGACCCCTGCGAAGGGTTCCTCCACGTAGCAGTAGTAGCAGCAAAGGAATACTGTCATGACAGCAAACAAGAATAAATTCTCGTCACCCACAGGGGTACTGCACAAGCTTCCGGTGGGCAAAAAAGTTTAGTTACATCTGCAGAGAGAACGCCTTACTAGAACCTATCAGAAACTCAGACCACTCCAACATGGTCCTTACACTAGTACCAAGGCTACGGGCAATAATGCTTTGAAGCACAACATTCCTCCATTCCTTTGCTTGCACTAAGTGTTCAATGTGTACCGCCCTCGACCATGCTTCTCACCATTACTGGACACATCCGAGATTGCAGAACAACTCACCAGGGACCAAGTTCAGTAGATGGAGGAACTCAACGCAATGGGGACCATTGCTTCCTAAGGCAGGAGGAATGATCCAGGTGGATTTTGGTGGCCACCCACCTATCCCATTTGGACCCCCACAATTGTCTCTTTCAGTTTTTCAATTTCCTTATTTGTAGCATAATTTACTATTTTTAGCAATTTTTCGGGTCCTGAACTTTCAGAGTCGTTTTGAGGCCCTAAACGATGTTTTTTGGGAAATATAGGGGCAACATGGGTCCATGGACCGATGTT
This sequence comes from Pinus tabuliformis, assembly GCA_031772625.1. Lineage (NCBI taxonomy): Eukaryota > Viridiplantae > Streptophyta > Pinopsida > Pinales > Pinaceae > Pinus > Pinus tabuliformis. The sequence continues at coordinate 605,208,735 of CM062819.1, forward strand.
GCCCTTCCCAAAGTGGTAGTGCTCGGAAGATATTTCTAACAAGCTATTGTACGCGTCAAACGGAGATTGTATGCCAAAGTTACAACCCCGGGAAATTGATGTACCAATTTACCCAAACAGGGCCCACAATTTGGCGTTTCATCTTCTAGGGCTAGGTTTCGGGATGTGAAGGGTTTTCCATTGTTTCTCAACAATAAATAGGCCTTCGAGCCTCATTGTAAGACAGTTCAAAGGCATGTAGCCGCCACATCTCTTCTCAGAGATAAGCTACCATCGCCCTAGCTGGTTTCTTTCCATTTCTATTTGTAAGTATGTTTCAGTATTTTACAGTAATGAAATGAAGTATTACTTCTGCTACATCTTTGTAAATATGGTTAGCTATGTATTTTGTTGTGTTCCTATTTATATTCGGATCATGGTTCCAGTTGAAGGCAACAATCTCACATTTTTTTATTATCGTTATGTATATGTTTGAGATTAACTTCAAAATTCACATTATGTTTTCTTTGCTTGGCATGACCATATCATTCTCTTCTCTAATTTAGTTTGTGTTGCTTGTCTTGAATGGTTTGTGCATCTTTTTTTGAATGCTTTGAGTTGTTTATCTGCTTACGTGTTTGGATTTGGATGGTAGTGTTTGTGAATGTTATAATTGTTATATTAAATTTTTATATGTGTGTAATTGTCTATTAATAATTAGTTGGTGATGAAGAAAAGAGTCAATCCTTTCAATATTTTGCAAGAGGATTAATACTACACCTATTTGATTTAATTTTAGGTATCACAACTTCTGACATCTAATTAATTCTAATAGTGTTTCTCGTGTTCCTCTAGGTATTACTAAATATATGTTGATGAGTAGTCTTAATAATTTAATGTGTTACTCTTGGAATAATTTGTTTCTTTGTTAATATTTGAAATAATTTATTTGCTTCAAGAATATTTTGATGATTCTTTTTTATCTATAGTCTATTTTGCAAAGTCAAGAAATAATTCTTTTTGACTTTTTTAATGAGTGGCCAAATTTATAAAATCTTTACATCCAAACAATTATCACATCTCTTTCAAGAATATTTTGATTTGTTTTGATTTTATATGAATATATCTTTTCCTCTTATAAATATTTTGAATACATTGTTGTACGCAATTTTCTTTTTATTTTTTATTACTATTATTTATTTTTTATTATTTTATTATTTATTTTATTTTTTAATTTTATGCTATAGTTCATGGACACCTTGGTCAACGGGTGGCGCTACATCCATTTGAAAAATCTGGGCTCATCGACCCCGAAGGGAATCTAGCCCCACAACCCACTAGCAAGGCCTGACCCGAAGCGCTTCGGAGAGATTGGACCCTATGACCTCCCGATGGCGAGGCACTGATTTTGAGCAACTGAGATAACCCTTGGGGCTATTGTTCTACGCAATTATCTATTAGTAATTTTGAATATATGTAATTGTCTATTAGTAATTTAGTTGACGATGAAGAAGGGGGACGATTTTGTCAAGGATTAATTTTGACTTTGCAAGAGGATTGGTTCTTCACATCTAATTCATTTTAATTCTAGGTATCGTAACTTTTGATAGCTAATTAATTCTTAATAGTGTCCCTTTAGGTATTGTTAAAAATATCTTGATTTTTTTTTAATAATCTATAACCCCAATGTTAACGTCAAATACATCTAATGTAAGCAACATAGTTATCGATCAATCAATAAAATTACCTAGTACCCATTATTTTGAGGTAGAAAAAACCACCTAATTTTGAAAAGTGGTGATTCAGAATACACCTTTTTTTGGATCATATTTTTGGCACTTTAAATTTTCTCATTGACTTTTTCTTTTAAATGTAAGTGATTTTCATGTTGATTTTGAAAAGTGTTGATGCAACATCAACCCCTTTTTTTTATGAAGCATATTTTTAATGTTAGGATATTCCAACACATAGGAAATAGTTAAGTATAACTTGATCTAGTGTAGAGTTAGGTAAAGTGTGTTTCTTTACTATGTACTTTTGTAACTTACAATCCGACGGTCATGATATGTTCTAGACATGAAGTGATCTGACAGTTCATTCTCTCCTCGGTATTACCGACACTTGATCCATGGCTTAACACCCGATTGGTCCATGATCTCTATTTAAAGAGCATGGAGGGTCATTTGTACGTTACCGTCCATTAGAGAAGCTTATGTAAATTTTCATTTTTTTATTAATAAATTGCCTGAAGTGGCCGCATTGGCTTAGGCAGTGAACTATTTCCCTCTTTGAGGGTTTTAACCACGTCAACAATACTGGTGTATTGATTTGTGATCTGTTTGTGCGCGGTGTCTTTTGGTGTTTTGTTTGAGGAACTTACCCAGTAAATTCTTACATGGTATCAGAGCTATTTGAGGGCCGCATCCGTTGGTGATCCAAATCTGAAGCCAGTAGAACTGCACTCGACTGTCGTTTGCTAGATCTATTGTTATTGACTGCTTTCAGGCTGAGAGGATTGCTCTATTGTGTTAGGAGCATCTGTTCTAGTGAGGGACCCCTTTCGTTTGATGCGAAAAGGTTTCCGGTAGCCCTAGCTACGTCATTTTTAAGATCTGGAGGTATACAATGTTTATTTGCAGTTTTTAGTTATTTTCTCTCTGTTTATTTTGGTTTATTTAGCTCTTTGTTTTTTTATTACCAGATCTATACCTTTCATTTTTGTGTATGCTCTTTTCCCCGCGACTCTGCGCAATCTAAGCAAATCTGAAATATAAAGGAAGGATTTTTCTCATGCATATGCTATTTTCTATCGTGCCTTAGTGTGATCTGGGAAAATCAAAAACATTGAGGAAAATATTTAGTTTCCGGGTAAAGCTAAGTTCAAGCTATAAGGTTTGTTTTTTTTTTTTATGTCCATGTTGGGTTTTCTGTTTATTCTTTTGTAGGGAAAAAAAGCTTTCTCAAGTAAGCACGCACCCCAAAGCTTCAGTAAATAAAAAAAAACCCTTCCTCTTTTCCAAAAATTACTAACCTTTTAATTTAGCTCACTTGGTCCAAAGTGTTGGGTGTGGAGCATGACTATTTAGAGGTCTTTGTTTCAGCCGGATGTATACCCCAGGAATATTGTACACCCCTCCATGCGGGGGGGTGTGGGGCGGGACTTGTCCCCCCTGCGGGGGTCTAATCCCCCCTAGCTGGGGGGTCCAGGGGCCAGTGGTTCCCTGGCGAGGGTTCGAAGGCAGCGCCCCCGAAGCTAAAAACAGATGTAAAATTGCCTTGTAAAAGTATAGTAATTTCTAGTCAATCTGGCCTGTTCATTAGGCAGATGATCTGATGGTAGAACTTATGTTTAGTTTAGGGTTTTTTGCCCTAGAATGCAACCCCTCTCTTTGTACGAGGGTATTGTATTGAGGCTGTGTAATAGATGTGTATTGTCAAAGCGAGAAATAGATAGGTGACACTGTGAGAGAAAACAGAGGATATTACAACAGATCTGCTGTAGGTTGTGTCTCTCCATTTTGTTGGATAATAGAAAGGAAGGACTGGCTATTCGCGGTCGACGTAGCCCAAACTGGATGAACCACGTATATCTGTGTCTCTCTGATTTTATGTGTTTTTGTTTTTCCACATATTATATGTCTTGCATTTCTTTGTCATATATAATATTTTTCTAACACAAAGCTACTTTATGAGAGTAGAGGTCTTGAGTTCAAGCCTTTCTTTTTGTTGAGCTAATTAGATTAAGTTTGGAAAGGGGGCAACATTTTTTTAAATATAACATTATCATTCATTTCTGCACATTCCCACACTTCGTCGACATTTTCAACAACTTTTCTTCAAAAACCATGACTTCCTCATCCGAAAGTCGTTTTCAGAGCTGTTTTTTTTTAATCAGCCTAATTTTTCGATATCTTTCCATTGGAACACTTAGTTTCAGCATCTCTAGCTTTAGTTTCTATTAAAATGGAAATTCCTTGCCAAGTTATTCTTGACAGCACCAACTACTTCCAATGGTGCTCCTACATTGTGGATTTACTTAGAAGTAAAGGTCTTTACATAATAGCCTCAGGCCAAGAAACCAAACTGAAAGATGAAGATAAGGCAGACAAATGGGAAAATAGGCAAGATCAAGCATGTGGGTTGATAGGGATGTCTATTTCTCCAGATCTTAGATTCCATATTGTAGAACTTGATACTCCTAATGAAGCAATGAAACAGAGCACTAAATTTTTTGGAATTAAAAATGGACTTAGAGAACATCAACTCGAAAACGAGTTGCTTAGATTGGACCCCAATAATTTTTCTTCCATTGAAGATTTTTTGTCCAAGTTCAAGACCTTTAGACTTCTCTTGGAAGGTGTTAAGGTTAAGAAAGAATATGGTAACCTTATCTACTCCATTCATACTAAGTTGGGACTAGCCTACTCTGTGTTTTTTTCCACCTTCCATTCTATAAGAGAAGCCTTCATTTCTCAAGGACAAGACTACAAGTCCCCTTCCTTTGATGCCTTTTGTAATTCTTTAATAAAAGAACAAGAAAAACTCTTACATCTTGGTCTTCTTAATCTTGGAAACTCTTCTAAGAATGCCTTATTCGATCAGCAGCAACCAAATTCAAAGAATCGTAAGAAGTTGTATCCTAAAAAGAATGGTCCTAAACCAAACAAGGGTCCTAACCAATTTCAGTCTCAAAAGGAAAAATCATTTCAACAAAATGATAAGGAAAATAAAAACAAAGGGAAGAAGAGTGATAGACATTTCCACTTTTGTAATCGAGATGACCACTTAGAATCCAAATGCTTTAAGAAGATGGAAACCTTGGAAGCAGTAACGAAGAAGCATAACATCCATTTGGAGCACTCTTCAACTTCAACTTCATCTTTAGGAATAACACTTTCTGCATGTGGTTGTCAAGCATCTCGGTCTGGCTATGCACTAAATGTATCTTCTTCTTCTCATTCTCATGAGTGGCTTATTGATTCTGGAGCTTCTTATCACATGGCCAAAAACAAAGCCATGTTTTCTTCTTTAAATGATTGTAACACCAAAAATATATATGTTGGTGATGATAGATCTCTTAGTGCTGTAGGGATTGGAACTGTTCATATAGATAATTGTCAATTTAATGATGTATTGTGTGTTCCAAACTTATCCTGCAACCTTCTATCTGTATATCAGATAACTCATTCAGGTGAAGGTAAAATCGTTGAATTTTCAGCTCACGATGTTGTAATTAAGGACCTAAGAGATCCTAGACAGATTTTAGCTACTGGCATTGTTGATGATTCTACAAGGTTGTATAAGTTTAACAACTTTGGGTCATCAAATATTCCCTCGGTATTTATTGCTCATAGCGATGAAGTGAGCAAACTTTGGCATGAGTGATTTGGTCACTTAAACTATCGCTCCCTTCAGAATCTATGTAAAGAAAATATGGTGATAGGTCTTCCAATGGTATCTTGCAAAGATGGTGTTTGTTCTGGATGTGTACTCAGAAAACATCATCGGGATAGTTTTGAAAAACGTGCCTCTTGGCATGCCTCAACCCCTTTATAGCTTGTGCATAGTGATTTATGTGGTCCACTTCCAGTTGTTTCATTCTCTGGCTAAAAGTATTTCTTAACTTTCATTGATGATTTCTCCAGACGCACTTGGGTATACTTCTTAAAGCTCAAGAGTGACGTATTTAACATGTTCTTGGCCTTTAAGGCCTTTGTTGAAAAACAATCTGGACATCAAATTCTTAAGCTAAGATTTGATAATGGTGGAGAATATGTTAACAACAAATTCATCAACTTTTTCACTGAGAAAGGAATTCAAATGCAACATACTGTTCCATATACTCCACAACAAAATGATGTAGTTGAAAGGAAGAATCGCACCTTAAAGGAAATGGCTAATTGTATGCTTCAAGCTAAAGGACTTAGTCTTAATTTTTGGGCACAAGCAATTAACTGTGCAAATTACATAATAAATCGCACTCCTACTAAGGTTTTAAAGAATATCACTCCAGAAGAAGCATGGAACTCAATTAAACCAAATGTAAGTCACTTTCTTGTTTTTGGAAGTGAAGCATGGGCCCATATTCCAGATGAGAAACATATAGCTTTAGAACCAAAGAGTGAAAAATGTATTTTTGTTGGATATTCTGAAGATGTCAAAGGATATAGACTTATTCCACTTAAGCCCAAAAATTTTATCATTAGAAGAGATGCAAAGTTTGTTGAAAATATATCGGCCTACGAGCCTAGTTTAGCGGATGTGCCACCTCTCTCTATCCCTTCTACTTCTGAAAATATTTCTTCTTCAAATGATGACAGCAAGGATAACAATCCTCCCCCACCTTCTCAGGATCCTCCTTTAGCTCCTCAGCTTCCAAAATGGGTTCGTGCTACTCGGGATCCAGCAGGTGCTCTTGTTGGTGATCCTACAGATCAGCGTCGCACACATTCTGAGTTCGATAGAGCCTCTTCTTTACTAGTTCAAGCTTCAGCGAATTATGATCCTGACACCTTTACAGAAGCTTCAAGCCATCCAGATTGGGACGCAACTATGAATGAAGAATATTTTTCATTATTGGCAAATGATACATGGGATCTTATTCATCTTCCAAAGGGACGAAAACTTGCTAAGTGCAAATGGGTTTACAGAACCAAGTATTGCCCAAATGGAAAAGTTGATAAATATAAAGCTGATCTTATTGCTAAGAGTTTTTCACAAGTTGAAGGCATTGACAATACTGAAACCTTCTCCCCTGTTGCCAAAATGAACTCTATCTACTTTTTTCTTTCCCTTGCTGCCTCTTTCAAATGGGAAGTCCATCAGATGGATGTTAAATCTGTCTTCTTGCATGGAAACTTGCATGAAGAAATCTGTATGGAACAACCTACTGGCTTTATACAAACAGACTCCAGCCTTGTATGTCGGCTTAAGAAATCCCTTTATGGTCTCAAGCAAGCCCCTCGAGCTTGGTATGCCAAAATGGATAGCTTTCTTTTAGAAACTGGCTTTTCTAGGTGTCATTCTGACAATACTGTCTACACCAAGAAAGTGGGCAAGTCTCTTATCATTCTTGTTCTTTATGTTGATGGTATTATCCTTACTGGTAGCGATCCCAACCTTATAAACCATGTGAAGTCCAAGCTTAAAAAGAAGTTTGAAATGACAAATTTAGGACACTTGCATTATTTTCTTAGTCTTCAAGTCTTGCAACCCAAGGAAGGTATTTCCCTTTCCCAATCCAAGTATGCTTGTGATCTTCTACGCCATTTTCACATGGAAGACTGTAAGCTAGTCCCTTCTCCCTTTCAGTGTGGAGCCAAACTTTCAATCACTTGTACTTCCCCTGAAGTTGATGCTACCTTATACCATCAACTTGTAGGGAAACTTTTGTATCTGACCCATACTCGTCCTGACAATTTTACATATGTTTCTCTAGTTATTTTTAGGAGAAAAAGTAAAGAAACTCTAATGTTTAAGCATTGACTGCCATAAGCAACTCTAATGTTTAAGCATTGACTGCCATGCACTATGGACACACAATCTTCTGTGATATATATACATAAACAACAAAAGAAATACTCATTGTCATGACATCCTAGATATCACAGTTACCTCAAGGTGTCACATGCCTCGTTAACCCATCAAGAGATTGCTCCAGTTTCTCAATTAAGGATAGCGGTGTTAAAGATGTCTTTCGCCTTTCATCGAAGGTTTCAACACAGGGTCATGTTTTGTGGGCCCCATGGGACTTCGAAGCTCTCGCAACCTAACCCCTGAAAAAAGTAACGTTTCCATACAGTTTGAAAGCTCCCAAACACACTCATAATTTTTTTTCACCTCAAAGATATTTTTGAATAAAAATTTATAAATTCAAATTTGAAAAAAAATAATAGTAAAATTATTTCACAAAGAGACAAAAGACAAAAGATGTAGTTACTCGTCCCCTTCTTGGATTATTGGAGGGATGCAAGGAGTTTCCTTATTCCACAAATAAAAACAAAATAGGTAGTTATTCGCGCGCTTCTTTGATTATTGGAGGGTTGAGATGATGTGTAATGATTGACCGAAACTCCAAAGTCAAAGTTGTAATTATTTACGATGACTCTAGAGTTTCGGCAGGTCGGACACAAATGTTTCGTCCACTTATTGGAAGGATGAGAGGAGGTGTAATTCTTGACGGAGACCGCTGAGGACGAAGTGGTGTACTTATTCATCCGCTTCTGTGATTGTTGGAAGGAGTAGCTTTAATTCTCCACGGATTCCAAAGTTTCTGCGAAGTTTTCTGCGTGGTGAAGAAAACTGTACAGAAGGCTGAGTGGTGTAATTAGTGACCAAAACCGCGCATAATTGGAGAGATGAGTAGTGTAAGTACTGACCAAAACCCCAAAGTCTCTGGTGTGCTGAAAGTGATTATTGCAGCGATGCGAGGCGTAATTAGTGACCAAAACTTCAAAGTCTCGGCGTGGTGAAGACTAAGCAAAGGCCTGGGAGAATTACATATCTCTTTATTATTCTTATTAACAATTATTTGATATTTTTTATTTTATTTTTCAACTTGTAATTACTTATTTTTTTGGACATTGAATATTTTATTTTGTACAATTTTATTTCTATATATATATATATATATAATTTCTATGGACATAAATTAGTAAACATAGATATTCAAATAATTTATTTAAATTCTTGTGTGAAATATTTTAAAATGTATAAAATTCAGATATTTTATTCACACTTTTTTACTTTTAATTATTTTAAATCTTTTATATTTATATTTTAATTTTATTAATATATAACATTTTAATATATATTTATATTTTATTTTATAAATATAGACCCCAAAGTCTCCGGAATAACAAAAGCCCAAAGTCTCTGACGTGCGGAGACAGAACTAAACCCCAAAGTCTCTGGCGTGGTGAGACAGAACTGAGGTCAAAGTTGTAATTATTTGCGGAGACTCCAGAGTTTCGGCGGGCCGGACACAAATTATTCGTCCGCTTATGTATTTATTCGTCTTGACAGACACCGCGAAACTCTCGGCGTGGCGAAGACGAAGCAGAAGCATGGGATGGAGACCTTAAAGTTTGGGCGTCGTGGAGGGGGGCCTGACACAAATGTAACTAGAAGGATGAGTGGAGGGTTTTCTTTACTTTCTTTCTGGTCTAATAAGCAAGAATGTAATAAAAAGTCTATGAAACTAAGAAAAAGCCAATATGAAAATGTGAATATAAAGCCTGAGATAAACATTAAAATTAAAGAAAAAATCAATATGGTCTGGATAAATAGTACAAAGGTCGGCGATGAAAGTTTGAAACAGCGAAAAGGTGTAATTATTCGTCGCCCAATGGAGGTTTGAAAAAGGGTAAGGGAGTAGATATTCGAGATCTGTAATAAGTTGGAGGTGATTCCTCTTGAAATTATAATTCTCCCAAATTGTCAAATTCTACAATAAAGAAGAAGAGTCTTAACGTACAATGATTTTTTAATACAAGCATATAGTATATTTTTATTAATAAAAAATTATTAGGAAAATAAATATTCAAATTCCGGGAGTTTTTGTTGCAAATAAAATTAGTTAAATAAGTTTTTTTTTATAATTTCCAATTAAATATATATCATATTTATATTATTTTTTAAATGTGATTTTTATAAAGTATTAATTATTTGTTGAATTTAAGTTTCTCTGATCTATATCAAATTTTTAACAAAATTTATTCAGGGGAAATCACATTTATTAAAAAAAATTATTTATTAAAAAATTATTTAGATTTTTATATATATATTATTGGAAATAAAATTAATTAAATAAGTATTTTAATAATTTCCAATTAAGTATATATCATATTTATATTATTTTTATAAAATATTAATTATTTATTAAAAAATATTATTTAGATATTTATATATATTCTTGTTATGGATATCATTTTTATATTTAAAAAAATTATTTAAATAATATTAATATTATTTAAAAATTTATAAAAAATACTATTAATTATAAATAATTTATTATATATTAAAATAATAATTTTAAAATATTTGTAGCTTAAGAGGGCAGTGTAGTTGGGAAACACCATGTTATGAAGTATTATGTAAATCATGAAACTCATAAGATTCAAGGTTCAAATCCCCATAATCAAGCTCACTAGCGATGACATCGTGTTTTGTTAAGGCACCCCATGGTGAAAATGTGACCAGTTCGAAACGTCGCAGGCAAAGATCTTGGCATGGTAGGGTTCTCGATGGGGAACTGGTGGGTTGCGGTGGCAGGGTGGGTGTAGTGGACGATGAATAAATGTGTGGACACGGGTTTTGAAGGTGAATTGGCATATGAAAATTTACCAACACCTATAATAAGATCTTGGCGTGGTGGAGTTCTCCACGGGGAACTGGCGGGTTGCGTTGGTAGGGTGGGTGTAGTAGACGATGATTAAATGTGTGGACACGGGTTTTGAAGGTGAATTGTCATTAGAAAATTTATCAACGCCTATTATTGTGAGTGAGCCTCCTACTTTGTAGTCAATGGAAAGACAATTGCAGAATGTAACTGCACTCCTGGTGAAACTAGGGTAACAAATATATGTTGACCGAAATGAGGTAATCACCTTTATGAATGACTTAAAAAACTATAAATGGGAAATGCTTTACATGAGGATTCAAAGGCGTATTCATGAAAAGCTGGACCTAATTAAGGGCATGATTGATCAACTAGAGTTTCATGTATGTGGGGGCCCTAGACCCCCAGACCATCTTAACGTCAGACAAGCTCCAACTCCTCCCCAGAATCAATGATAAAGATTGGCTATATATGTATTCCTTTTGTATTTTGGAGACTTTCTATGTTCTTTATATGGACTTGCTATAGTTTTTGGCAGTTGGATATCTGTTTTCATTTATCTCTCCTAGCCAACAAATCTAGTTAGAATGAGGTCGAGAGAGAAGGGTGTTTCTTCAAAATCTTATGTAATATTTCATCGAATGAATAACAGTGGTTTGATAAACAAAAAATAAAAAACTTAGATATCTACTTATATATAAAAAAATCATTGACGATGTCAAAAACATGATTTTGTTAGAACCAACTTAGATCCATCTAACATCGGACCTATCATGCGCTGAGAGGGATCAAATGCCTCAAGGTGAAAACCTTCTTTTCGGAATGTACAACTTGAGGAAAGGTTTTGCACCTCAAGGAATTTGATCTCTCTTGGCACATGATAGATCTGGTGTTAGATGTATATAAGTTGGTTCCAGTTGAAGGCAACAATCTCACATTTTTTATTATCATTATTATGTATATGTTTGAGATCAACTTCAAAAATTGATTTGTTTTGATTTTTTATATATCTTTTCCTCTTATAAATATTTTGAATACATTGTTGTACGCAATTATCTATTAGTAATTTTGAATATATGTAATTGTCTATTAGTAATTAGTTGACGATGAAGAAGGGAAACGATCTTGTCAAGGATTAATTTTGACTTTGAAAGAGGATTGGTTCTTCATTCATTTTAATTCTAGGTATCACAACTTTTGATAGCTAACTAATTCTTAATAGTGTCCCTTTACGTATTGCTAAATATATCTTGATTTTTTTTTAATAATCTATAACCCCAATGTTAACGTCAAATGCATCTAATGCAAGCAACATAGTTATCGATAAATCAATAAAATTACCTAGTACTTGTTTTTTTGAGGTAGCAAAAAATCACCTAGTTTTGAAAAGAGGTGATTCAGAATACACCTTTTTTTTGGAGCATATTTATGGCACTTTAAATTTTCTCATGAACATTTTTTTTAAATGTAAGTGATTTTCATGTTGATTTTGAGCAGTGTTAATGCAACATCAACCCTTTTTTTTTCTGAAGCATATTTTTAACACTTCAAATTTTTTTATATATCAAGTATGAACATTTTTTTAAATGTTAGTGATTTTTATATTGATCTTGAAATGAGTTGATGCAACATCAACCCCTTATTTTAGAGGGCCTATTTTTGACACTTTAAATTTCTAATGTATTCAGTGTAGATAATTTTTTTTTAAATGCTTGTGATTGCGAATTTTGAAAATCATCATTTTTTAAGGCATATTTTTTACACTTAAAATTTTCTATTGTCCCAAGTATGCATTGTTCAAGTTATCTTATTTTTCTTCTTGGTTTTCATCCTAAAATGTTTGTTTTTAAGGGATTTCCAAATATGTGTTATAATGAAATTTTTAATTATTTTTGCAAAAAAAAATCATGACAATGTGGGACAAGTTAGGAACTTTGTACCAATCTAAGTCTTTGGTGAATAAACTATGGTGAAGGCTTTGTGGGACAAGTTAGGGACTTTGTACTAATCTAAGTCTCTAGTGAATAAACTGTTCCTACGAAAAAAGCTGTATAACCTGAGGATGAAAGATGGAGACTCAGTGACAGAGCATCTGAATGTGTTTAATATTGTGGTAAGTCAGTTATCATCTATTGATATCAAAATTTCAGATGAAGATAAGTGCCTTAGTTTGTTGTGTTCTCTACCAGATTCGTGGGATAGTTTGGTTATTGCAATAGGTAGCAATGCAACTGCCTTGGAGTTTGATGAAATAGTATCATTCTTGCTGATGGAGGAGATGAGATGGAAAAATATGGAGAGCCAGAATGGTGATGCCTTTTATGTATGAGGACGGTCCCAGAATAGAAACAAAAATAAGTCATCGAGTGGGAGAACTAAATCTCTAGGAAAACCTGTAAAGGTAGTGTGCTAGAAATGCGAAAAGGAAGGGCACTACAAAAGGGACTATAAATCTAAAGCTCCTGGCAAAGGAAAGGGATCTGATGATGCTTCTTTTGCAGAGGCGAAAACCACCTTAGATGAAGGTGGGGATGTGTACTTGGCTTCTTCAAGTACACATTTAGATCATGAGGCACGATTAATTGACTCAGGTGCATCCTTTCACTTCACTTCCCATAGAGAGTGATTCTGCGATTATGATAAATATGATGGTGATGATGTCTTCTTAGGGGATGATAGGAAGGCTAGAATCATTGGTCATGGAAAAGTAAAGTTGAAGTTACAAGGTGGAAGGGTTAGAACACTTTTGGATGTTCTGCATATTTTTGCATTAGCCAGAAATTTTATTTCTGTAAGCAAGCTGGATGATACAGGTGTAAAAACAGTGCTTGAGAAGGATACCTCCAAGAATGTTCGGGGGGCACTAGCATTGATGCGAGGAGTTCGGATTGGAACTCTATACACGATACAAGGTATCACTGTTGTTGATGGGTGCAACAGTTCTGTGGTTCGTGAAAGTGGAGCAGAAAATCTAGTGGTCTCTAGAGAGAAGACCATGCTATGGCATCAAAGGCTTGGACATATTGGAGAGAAGGGCCTTTGAATACTTCATGGTAAAGGTATGGTAAAAGGTATGAGTAATAGCTCTCTAGATTTTGGTTTTTGTGAAAATTGTGTATATGGGAAGAAGAATCAGGTGAGTTTCCCCTCTGGTGGTAAGAGGGCAAAACAGATATTAGAGTTTGTGCATAGTGATGTGTTTGGACCTAATAAGCTTCCATCACTAGATAATTCTGTGTACTATGTACCATTTATAGATGAATTCTCAAGGAATACATGGATATATTTCCTTAAGAAGAAATCTGAAGTCTTTGATAGGTTTAAAGAATTTAAGGCTCTGATGGAAAACTAGACAGAGAAGAAGATAAAGGTGCTAAGGACAGATAACAGTGGAGAGTTTTGCAATAAGGGATTTGAAGAATTCTGTAAGAAGTCTGGTATAGCACGGCAAAAGACTAATCCATATACACCTAAGAAAAATGGAGTTGTAGAAAGAATAAACAAAACGTTGATGGAAAGGAAAAGAAGCATGCTCAGTGGTGTCGGGTTAGGACAGGAATTTTGGGCAGAGGTGATGGAGACAACATGTTACCTGGTCAATAGATCACCTTCATCAGTGTTGGAGGATAAGACTCCACAAGAGGTATGTACTGGTAAGAAACCCTCTCTTCCAAATCTGAGGGTATTTGGATGTGATGCATATGTACATGTTCCAAAGGAGAAACAAACCAAGGTGGATAGTAAATCTGAAAAGTTCACCTTTATGAGGTAAAAGGATGGTTTAAAGCATTATAAGCTTTGGAACCCAGTAACAAGGAAGGTTGTGTACAACCGAGATGTGGTGTTTAGAGAGGTGAAAGATGTTATTAAACATGAAGTCCAACCAAAGGAACCTAAGAAGATCGAGTTTGAGATAAAGGAGGAAGAATCAGACTCTACAGCAGAGGAGGAATTAGAAGATGAAGAGCTGCAAACTCTGGGTGTGAGAAGATCAGTTTGAGAAAGAAGGCAACCAGAAAGGTATAATCCATCTGCTTTCTGTTCAAATTTTTCTTTATCTATTACTGATGATGATCCCAAAACTGTGAAGGAAGTAGTAGATTCAAAGGACAAAGAACTCTGGAAAGAGGCCATGGTTGATGAAATGGCATCTTTGTACAAAAATGAGGCTTGGGATCTGGTGGAGTTGTCAGTTGGAAGGAAACCCATTGGTAGCAAATGGGTGTTCAAGAAGAAGACAAATGTATAAGGAAAGGTGGAGAAATACAAAGCTTGGTTGGTAGCAAAAGGTTATTCCCAAGTGCCAGGAATTGATTTTCATGATATTTTTTCTCCTGTTGCAAAGGTAGATTCTATTAGATTACTTTTATCTGTTGCTACAGCTTTTGATTTTGATGTAGAACAGATGGATGTGAAGACAACGTTTCTTCATGGGGATCTGGAAGAGGAGATCTACATGAAGCAACCCAAAGGCTTTGTGGTGAAGGGTAAGAAAGAATTGGTATGCAAGTTAAAGAAGTCTTTGTATGGGTTAAAACAATCACCAAGGATGTGGTATCAGAAATTTGATACATTTATATGGGGACTTGGCTTCACCAGAAGCAAAGTGGATCACTGTGTGTATTTTAAATTAATTGGTGACCATGTTATTTATCTGGTCTTATATGTGGATGATATGTTGCTAGTTGGAAATGACAAAGAAATTATCCAGGATTCGAAGACCCAATTGTCCTCCAAATTTGACATGAAAGATCTTGGTGCTGCAAACTATATTTTGGGCATGGAAATTAAAAGAGATCGGGCAAAGAGGAAGCTTTGGTTAAACCAAAGGAAGTATGTCGAGAGAATATTGCAAAGGTTTAATATCCAGGATAGTAAACCAGTGAAGGTTCCTATTCCTTTAGGTGTAAAGTTATCTACTAAACAGTGTCCCAAGACACAAGAAGAGGAAGAGAATACGTCCCATGTTCCATATGAAATTGCAGTCGGTAGCCTGATGTGTGCGATGGTTTGTACTAGACAAGACATTGCACATGCAATGGGAGTATTGAGTAGGTTCATGTAAAAACCAGGGAAGGAGCATTGGACAACAATGAAGTGGGTTTTCAGGTATTTGCATGGCACTAGTGATTATGGTTTGTGCTACCAAGGAAGACTAGGATTGGACAAAGTTTTGGATATCTGTGGCTTTGTTGATGAAAACTGGGCTGGAGATCTAGATCAGAGAATATCTACAAGTGGGTATGTGTTTAACCTATTTGGAGGTGCAGTCAGTTGGATGAGCAAGAAACAATCTATTGTGGCACTATCAACTATAGACGCAGAATACATGGCATCCACTCATGCAAGCAAGGAAGCAGTTTGGTTGCAGAGACTGTGTTCAAGTATGGGGTTAGTATAGGGAGCTATAAGGATTGTTGGCATTATGGCACAGGTTTGGAGCTATGGCACAGGTGTTATCCTTGAAGGTAACTCACTTTGGTGACAGATCTCAGTTTAGGCTTTCAGAATGAAGGAAAAGACATATACATAGGTTCACCTAGACGAAGACGCATATACACGCGGGTTATACGTTACAAAAGCACGTATGCGTATACATGCACTTTTATGCAAGAAAAAGTGTGTACATGTTGGAGAACTTACTTTTGGTCTGTGGTATTTAGTCCTTGGTAATTGAACCTATGGTTTTGGGCCATAGTATCTCGTCAGAAGTGTTGATCCCAAGTATTGGGTCAATGGTATTGTTTTGTTATGGTTTTGGACCATGGTATTGTGAAAGGCCTAAGACTATAAAAGAGGAAGGAGATCATTTTGCAAATGACCATCTGAATTAATTGAATATCTGATAAAGTGCTAGATCTGGAATATTGGTAATTGGGTTATGGTGCAAATCTGGATCTGAATGAAGGAGGAACCTAAGCGCAAAGAGAAGGATAAGTTCTATTGATGGGTCATAATCTTAAGGCTTGAATAATAGTATCTTTGTATGATTTTGATCCATTATATGTGGCTCATGATTGATCTATGAATCTGGTAATCTGGGTTAATTAATGTCTAAATATTTGAAAGAGTGAATTATCCTTTATAGATCTGTACGCAGGTTCAGTGAAGCGAAGGTGCGTACACACGCTGGTTTTGTGAGTAAAAACAGTGTATATGCAAGTTGGTCCAAATGCAGAAGCATATGCACGCAGGTTTTTTGGTTATTGAAGTAGCGTACATCTCTTGATTTTTGTTCTAGCTGCTTCTGTTTATTGTTGCAGTGTTCTGGGTCTAGAATTTGGTGTGTGGTTACTGTTACTGTGTTTTGGGTACATCTGTCAGAGAAGTGTCTACTTGATTCAATTCTAATTGGTGAAAAGGAGATTGTTTGATGCAGAAATTCTTGATGATTGATTGATGTTCATGGATCCAGTCTGAAAATTTATGAAACATGGTCCCTCGAAGAAAGAGAAGGTTGTAGCCTTCTATAGGTCAGCACCTACGTACTAGTATCTTGGCTAGTGCAAGAGCTAAGGGGGTTGTAGCTCCCTTCTAGGAGAAGCTGCAGAACGAGAGAGGGTTGTAGCTCTCAGCAGGTTGCAGCCTGCGTACTGGTAAAGGATTGCACCAGTATAGAATCATTATAAAAAGAAGTTTCTAATTAAAAGGAAGATAGAGACGAATTGCAGCAGGTGGTTTTCACCCACATTGGGTTTCCACCTTATATCTTGTGTTCTTGTGTGTGATTGTCTTCTGCTCTGTTTCACTGTTTCTCGTTACTGTTTATTTGGTTCTGATACACAGATTAATAATCAACATCTGTAAGATAAAGTAAATTATAAGTTTGCATGGTATACGCGGGTTTCCTTATATGTAGTTGCGTATATACGCGATTTTCACTAACTGAAGTAGCGTATATGATCTGGATTTGAAAAAGGAAATAATTGACTTGATAATACTGATTCACCCCCCTCTTAGTATTATTTCCAACAATTGGTTTCAAAGCAGGTCCTTCTGAAGAAGCTTGATCGCATGAAGGAAGATCCATCATCATGAGCAACTAGGAGAGAGAAGCATCTATCAGGCCACCAATTTTTGATGGGACCAACTTTGTCTATTGGAAGGTAAGAGTCACAGCCTATCTGCAATCTCTTGGTATAGAAGTTTGGGATATCATAGATACAGGGTATACTTTTCCATCCACAACTCCTATACATTCGGCTGGTAAGAAGCAATATGAAACAAATGCAAAGGCTGTCAATACTCTATTAGGATGTCTATCTCAATCAGAATTCATCAAGGTTATGTAGTATAAATCGATAAAAGAAATATGGGACAAGATTGTTCTGAGCTATGAAGGAGATGAACAGGTAAAACGAGCAAAACTTCAAACCCTCAGAATTCAGTATGAAAATCTCAGAATGGACAATGATGAAAGTGTGGCTAACTATTTCCTTCGTGTAGATGAGATTGTTAATTGTATGAAAAACTTGGGTGAAGAAATAAAAGAGGCTGTTGTGGTTGAAAAAGTTCTAAGATCTTTGTCCCCTAAGTTTGAATCAAAAGTTTCTGCAATAGAAGAAAAGGGGAATCTACAGAACCTTACCATGTCACAGCTACACGGAATTCTAACTGGTTACGAAATGATGAAAGGAGGACCATCAAACAGGAGAGAAGATTCATTCAAGGCTTCAGGCAAAGGAGATTACTATGAGTCAGGACATATGTCAGAAGAAGAGGAAGAATCAAATTTTGTCAAGAATCTTCAGCGGGGTGCTGGAAGATTCAAACGTAAGATACCTTTCAAATGCTTTGCTTGTGGAAGAGTCGGTCACTATGCTGCCAAGTGTCCTCATAAAGATAAGCTTGACAAAGGTAAGGAACCTGTTAGATGGAACAAGAAACAGAATGTAAATAAGAAAAGCTATTACACTCATGAAGATAGTGATGGACTTTCAAATAGTGATGAAGATGAACAAGGTTATAATTATAAACTTTTAATGGCTTTTGAAGATGATGATTTTATGGATGCTATAAATGAAGAAGGTCTTTATAAAGAGATTTCTAGACTCAAAATTTGTTTAGAAGAAAAGAATTTGATCATAGATACTCTACAATTCCAACTTGCTGAAAAGGAAAAACATCATGAAAAGTCAGAATGTGAAATTGTGGGACTTAGAAAAGAGATTGAGAAAACAAAAGCTCTTAACCTAAGATTTGTTAAAGAATTCGACACTTTAGATGAGATTATCAAAGTGCAGTGTTCTCCACTAATCAAGACAGGTCTAGGATATAATGAAGAAACAACTCAAGCACAGGAACCATCTACCTCCAAAAGTTATCTTGATGCTGCAAGGAAAAGTGAACAAAGGCCAAATAGAAATCACCAGGTAAATCAGGGACAATTCACCTCAAGAATGAACAAAGACTATCAGATAAATCAGGGGAAATATACTTTTAGAATGAATAGAAGATACAACCAGCCAAAGGTAAAACCTTCTCAATCTGCCTCAAGAATGGATGTCAATAGGAACTACAATCATTTGGCTGGTAGATTTGATAATCACAAGAGTTTCTTCAATGGACAATGTTTTTCTTGTCATAACTTTGGTCACAAAGCAACTTAATGTGTTGCCTATAAGACAATCATGACTAGAGAAGCTCATAAACAGAGGAGTATGACTAGAATCGTGAAAAGGACCTACAATAACTTCTTTGCTCTTGAAAATGAAATAAAATGTTCTGTTTGTAACAATTTCGGTCATGAAGATTTCGAATGCAGGAGCAGGTTTCGGCAGACAACTCAGAAGGAGCAAGCCTCAAGTGCCAAATCATGGAGAATAAAAGAACCACAACTAGAAAGATGTGGTATAGCCTTATATGCGGAAGGGCAAGAAAATCAATGGTACATCGACAATGGATGTTCGAAACATATGACAGGTGATAAAGAAAAACTTCAGTCATATAGTGCCTTAGAGAAGGAGAAGAAAGTCTCTTTTGGAAATGACACCCCTACTCTCATAAAAGGTAAATGTTATGTTCAGTTGAAAGAAAGGGTCAAAGTTGGAAATGTCATGTATGTTGATAGCTTAAAGCATAATCTATTAAGTGTCAGTTAGATGTGTGATCAAGGAACTGAGGTAATATTTCGATCAAATGGATGTAGTGTTCGCGACCTTGATATAGGAAAAATAGTGATCAAAGGCATAAGAACTCCAAATAATTTATACATATTCAAAGAAGAACAACATCAATGCTATCTAAGCAAGAATGATGAACACTGGCTATGGCACAGAAGATTGGGGCATCCTAGCTTCTCACAGATAAGGAAAGAATGCAAATACCAGGCAGTTCGTGGTCTTCCAGACATCAAAATTACAGACAGTACAATATGCAAATCATGTCAGTTTGGTAAGCAAACCAGAACTAACTTCCCTGAGAAGGAAGGATCAGCCAGCAGGCTGCTTGAACTTGTCCATACTGATGTATGTGGTCCATCTAGAAAAAGGTCACCTCGAGGAGAAGAATACTTTATATTATTCATTGATGACTTTTCTAGGATGTGTTGGATAGGACTTATGAAGCACAAAGGCGAAGCCTTTGAAAAGTTCAAATTATTCAAAGCCTTGGTGGAGAACGAATCAGATCATAGAATCAAATGCCTCAGGTCTGATCGAGGAGGAGAATTTACCTCAAATGAATTTTTCGATTTTTGTGAAGAACATGGAATAAGAAGCGAATTCTCTACAGCCAGGACTCCTCAGCAAAATGGAGTAGTGGAAAGGATGAACAGAACAGTTCAAAAAATGGCTCGTGCTATGTTTGATGAATCTGGAACTCCCGCAACCTTCTGGGGTGAAGCCGCATTTGCTGCAGTTGTTATTCTCAACAAAACAAATGTCCGAGTGAATAGCAATCAAACTCCTCATGAGCTCTGGTATGGTGAGACTCGTTCGGTAAAATATTTCAAAATTTTTGAAAGCAAATGCTATATCAAACATACTGATGAAAATCTTGGCAAGTTTGAACCTAGAGCAGATGAAGGCATTCTCCTTGGTTACTCTCCCCACAGCAAAGCTTACAAGTGTTACAATAAAAGGCTTGGAAAAATTGTTGAAAGTATTGATGTAGTAGTTGATGAAGAAGAAAACACTCCTAGGCAGGTAAGATCTGAAGATTTCGAAGATGATGAGGACTATCCTTCAACATCAAATCAGACTTATGATGAAGAAGAAGTTGAAGAGGCACCAGAAGAATAGATAAGGATAGAAGATAAGACTCCATCCAGATACGTTCAGAAGAATCATCCACAATCTCAAATTTTGGGGCAGAAAGAGGTAGGTATACAAACAAGAAGAACAATTGCAGAAGCCTCAAGCTATTTGGCATTGCTCTCCTCCACTAAACCACAAAATGTAAAAGAGGCATGCAAAGATGAATGCTAGGTCAAGGCAATGGATGAAGAGCTTGAGGAGATTGAAAAGAATAACACTTGGGAGTTGGTTCCTAGACCAAAAGATAAGAATGTCATAGGGACAAAATGGATATTCAAAAACAAGTTGAATGAAAATGGGGAAGTTATTAGAAACAAGGCCAGACTTGTTTGTAAAGGGTATGCTCAACAAGAAGGAATAGACTTTGAAGAAACTTTTTCTCCCGTTGCTAGACTTGAGGCCATCCAAATGTTCCTTGCTCTTTCAAGCTTTCAAAAGTTCAAAGTATTTCAAATGGATGTGAAATCAGCTTTTCTGAATGGAGACTTAGAAGAAGAAGTGTATATTGAGCAACCAGATGGATTCATTCTTGGAAATGATCCAAAACTTGTATGCAGACTTAAGAAGGCTCTCTATGGTCTTAAACAAGCTCCAAGGGCTTGGTATTATCATCTGGACAAATATCTTCATCAACAAGGTTTCTCAAAAGGATCAGCAGATAGCGATCTTTATATAAAAATTGAAAATAACAAATTGCTAATACTTGTTGTGTATGCTGATGATATCATTTTTGGCAGTAATGAAGAAGATATGAGTCAAAGCTTTGCCTTGGTGATGTAGAAAGAATTCGAAATGTCCTTGCTTGGAGAACTAACATATTTTCTTGGATTACAAATCCAACAAAATGAAGGTGGTATCTTTTTATCTCAAACCAAGTACCTCAAACAGATTTTGAAGAAGTATGGCATAGAAGATTCGAAACCAGTATGTACCCCTATGGTTACAAGATGCAGGCTCAGTGCAAATGATGAATCAGCAGCAGTGCATCAACCAACTTATAGATCCATGATTGGAAGTCTTCTCTATTTAACAGGTACTCGACCAGACATCATGCATGTAGTGGGAATGGTTGGAAGATTTCAGGCAAATCCTAAGGAAACTCATCTTTAGGCAGTAAAGAGAATTTTCAAGTATCTTCAAGGAACTCAAAACTATGGCCTGTGGTATCTGAGAGATACAGATCTCACTCTTCATGCTTATACAGATGCAGATTGGGCTGGAAGCGTGGATGACAGAAAAAGCACAAGTGGCGGTGCATTCTTTATGGGTTCCAGATTAGTATCTTGGTTCAGCAAGAAACAGAGTTCAATTGCCTTATCTACAGCTGAAGCAGAATATGTGGTTGCCGCATCTTGTTGCACACAACTCCTTTGGATGATGCAAACTTTGCAGGATTTTCAAATCACTTGTACTCCTCCTATCTCCATCTTATGTGATAATACAAGTGCTATCAGTATCTCAAAGAATCTTCTCATGCATTCAAAGACTAAGGACATACCGATCAAATATCATTTTCTCCGAGAACAAGTATTTGAACAAAAGGTCAAATTGGAGTATGTTCCCTCTAAGGAACAAGTTGCTGATATTCTCACCAAACCACCGCCCAGGGAAACTTTTGAATACCTCAGACAAAAGTTGGGAGTAGTTGATGCGTTATCTTGCTGTTGAAACTTGCCTGTTTCAGAGAAAAGTTGGTGTACGCGAGTTGCCTGAGGAGGATCCGCGTACATACACCAGTTTATGCAGAGATAGTCGCGTATATGGTAGTTTGAAATAAATCAGTGGGGACAGACTCTGGTTGAAGAAAGTTTGATATGGGTCTGACAGAGACCATCTGGCACAGGTTCAGGGGGAGCAGATAAACTTCTGATAATGCATTGTTGGCATTACATTAGAAGCTTTTGGTCCGAGTACACAGCTGTTGCTGATTTCAGGTGGAACAAATGCAGAGGGAGAATAGAAGGAGAACATGGCTGCTGATCTGAATAGTGATTGACAGATGCTGCTGATATCAGTTATTGGTGACTTTCATAAGTCTTGCTCTGGATATTTCGTCTCTATGTCATGTATCTCTTTTATGGTGTCAAGGTCATGTAACGGCCTATTTTGGTTTCCCCACTATGCCTGGGATGAATGATGTAATGTACTTGGTTGTCATATGTAAATTTCTGATGTATCCCCACTTGGTTGGGTCATGGATGTATGTATAGAGTCTTTTGGTGATAGGAAGGTCTTTTATGATGTAAAAGTCATGGTTTTTTCTTGAAGAACATCTTTCTGTAGATCTTGCCTATAGTCAGGGGGAGCATGGTCAGCATAGCAGAGTAGAGATTTCATCATGTACTCAGGGGGAGCACAACCCTTTGCCCTTGTTGACAAAGGGGGAGAATGACCTTGAGGATCTTGGGGTTGCCATCAAGTCCAAATGGGGAGATTGTTGGCATTATGGCACAGGTTTGGAGCTATGGCACAGGTGTTGTCCTTGACGGCAACTCACTCTGGTGACAGATCTCAGTTCAGGCTTTCAGAATGAAGGAAAATACATATATGCAGGTTCACCTAGACGAAGACGCGTATACACGTGGGTTATACATTACAAAAGCGCGTATGAATATACATGCACTTTCACGCAAGGAAAAGCGCATACATGTTGGAGAACTTACTTTTGGTCCATGGTATTTAGTCCTTGGTAATTGAACCTATGGTTTTGGGCCATAGTATCTCGTCAGAAGTGTTGATCCCAAGTATTGGTTCCATGGTATTGTTTTGTTATGGTTTTGGACCGTGGTATTGTGAAAAGCCTAAGACTATAAAAGAGGAAGGAGATCATTTGGCAAATGACCATCTGAATTAATTGAATATCTAATAAAGTGCTAGATCTGGAATATTGGTAATTGGGTTATGGTACAGATCTCGATCTGAATGAAGGAGGAACCTGAGCGCAAAGAGAAGGATAAGTTCTATTGATGGGTCATAATCTTACGGCTTGAATAATAGTATCTTTGTATGATTTTGATCCATTATATGTGGCACATGATTGATCTATAAATCTGGTAATCTGGGTTAATTAATGTCTAAATATTTGAAAGAGTGAATTATCCTTTATAGATCTGTATGCAGGTTCAGTGAAGCGAAGGCGCGTACACACGCTGGTTTTGTGAGTAAAAACAGTGTATACGCAGGTTGGTCCAAATGCAGAAGCGTATGCATGCAGGTTTCTGGTTATTGAAGTAGCATACATCTCTTGAGTTGTGTTCTAGCTACTTCTGTTTATTGTTGTAGTGTTCTGGGTTTAGAATTTGGTGTGTGGTTACTGTTACAGTGTTTTGGGTACAGCTGTCAGAGAAGTTTCTACTTGATTCAATTCTAATTGGTGAAAAGGAGATTGTTTGATGCAGAAATTCTTGATGATTGATTGATGTTCATGGATCCAGCCTAAAAATTTATGAAACGTGGTCCCTGGAAGAAAGAGAAGGTTGTAGCCTTCTGTAGGTCAGCACCTACGTACTAGTATCTTGGCTAGTGCAAGAGCTAAGGGGGTTGTAGCTCCCTTCCAGGAGAAGTTGGAGAATGAGAGAGGGTTGTAGCTCTCAGCAGGTTGCAGCCTGCGTACTGGTAAAGGACTGCACTAGTACAGAATCATTGTAAAAAGAAGTTTCTAATTAAAAGGAAGATAGAGACGAATTGCAGCAGGTGGTTTTCACCCACATTGGGTTTCCACCTTATATCTTGTGTTCTTGTGTGTGATTGTCTTCTGCACTGTTTCACTGTTTCTAGTTACTATTTATTTGATTCTAATACATAGATTAATAATCAACATCTCTAAGATAAAGTAAATTATAAGTTTGCATGGTATATGTAGGTTTCCTTATACGTAGTTGCGTATATACATGGTTTTCACTAACTGAAGTAGCGTATATGATCTGGATTTGAAATAGGAAATAATTGACTTGATAATACTGATTCACCCCCCCTCTCAGTACTATTTCCAACAAGGATAGACTGTGACAGCCAAAGTGCAATTTTCTTGGCAAAGAACCCTGCTTACCATTCAAAGAAAAAACACATTGATGTTCAGTATCACTTTGTGAGGGATATGATAGAAGACAAAAAGGTGTTGCTGGTAAAGGTGGACATTTTGAAGAATGTTGCAGATGCATTGAAAAAATCTATGAGATCTGAGAAGTTCTCTTGGTGTAGAAAAACAATGGGAATTACAGGGCTGGATAAATGACTAAGCTGTCTTGTGGCCTAGTGTGGAAAGAAAACAACAAGTGGGAGAATGTTGGGTTGTGTTATATTCTTTCCATGACTAGCCCACGTAGTTAATCGAGGGGTTAGGAGGGGGGTGGAGCCCCTCCTCCATTGCATCGATTGCGTAGTGGGGGGAGTCATAAGGGGTTTGAGGGGTGCAGGTAACCCCACTCTATGGGGTCCGGGGTAGCGCCCCAGAAAATTTTGGTTTTGGACCCTATATTAGGTTGGGCAAACCTACCTATGGTTTTGTGCATGATTTTCGCACATGGTTTTGGACGTGATGGTTTTCGGTTCATGGTTTTAGACGCGATGGTTTTCGATCCATGGTATTGGATGCTTCGACATGTATAAATATGTTTTGTAACATTGAAAGGAACATAATGCAAAATCAAGCCGGTAGTCCCGGTTTTGGGATCCAAGGGAAAATATCTGTGTATATGTGTTTTATGTGTTATGCTCTCGCATTGTTTATTTTCTGTGTTTTAGAATTCGTATGCAGGTAATTTCTGTATGGGGTTAAAACCTACACAAAAGGTCTGAGGTATAAAGAATGAGACTCATTTTAGTCTGAGAGTTAACAGATTATAACACAGAGAAAAAAGGGATAAAGTAAGAGGATTGTGCATGATTTTGGAGATCTAATATGGCCGAATTAGGCTATACTTATAGAAGCTATAGGTGCCCTAATAGGTGGGAGAAATGCTAAGAGTATCATGATAAGATCAGAGTTGGTTTGGATTGCTAAAAGAAGCATATTACTTGTCTTCCAAGCTAAATAAGTTATAGAATGAAAGACTGAAGTTGGCAGAAGGCTCCTAGCCTAGTTTTTGAAAGTTTTGATAGTGAGTATGAACCTCTAGAACTAGTCCAAATTATTGCACAAGAAGCTCATGGATTCTAAGGCGATTATAGAAGCAACCATCTCATCTGTTGAAGAAGGTTATTCTGGGAATACCTATGATAACATTGAAATCGGTTTTCTCAGAGAAGTGGGTCGAGAGGTACAAATATCTATGAAGATAAGGACGAGCTTTTGGGATAACTGTTCGGAGGGTTGAATAGGCCAAAACAAGGTGTTGGAAGTGTCTTCTAGGAGAACAAGTTGTATATGCTTTTAGAGAGAAGGAGGTCGTTGATTTATGAAGGAGGTTTGACCATAGATGGAGGGATAACATGGGAAACAGGGGTGCCCTAACTAGTAATCACACTTCATCAAGTATGCACAATATTTTGCAAGGTATGTATATTTGTTTTATGGATAAAGGGTCTTGAATGCACTAGGGTTTTGCAGCATGTTTGGAATGGTAAAATAATTTATGGTTTCAAGGCTTCACCTTGTTGGATATTTTTGGTTTCTAGGGATTATAAACCCTATATAGGTCTTGGATAGGAAAACCCTAGTTAAGTGAAAAATCCTAACACTGATCGGTTTCTTCCCTCATATAAACATAACTTTTGTTATATAGGGTTTGCAAAAAGAATCTAAGACTTGGTAAAAACAAGCAAGGGTGGCATTGGATGAAATCTAGGATATGACATCAAAACCCTAGGGATGAAGTTTCCAAGGTAAATATCAAGGAATTTAGGGTTTGCACTTAAGAACCTTAGGAGTCTTTCCTCTAAGAAAACCATGGAAACCTTAGATTGACAAAATAAACACCATGCTCTTATATTTGTATATTTTTCTTGGTTATATTTGTTATTAAAAAGAAATATGAGAAGGGGGAAAAAAGAAAATCAACTATCATGCTTGATGATGACTCCTTGGAGATGATGAGCATGATGGAAGGAGGGAATTGTAAGGACCTTGAAGGAATTGATGCTAACAAGTTCAAAGGAGTAAGCATGCTTCATTGTAATTTCTAGAAGAATCTTGACTAAGTATGACATCATAGATAGAAGCATGTAATAGTAGCATATTTAAAGCCTACTTATTTAAATTTCTTGAATGAAATCATCTAGCCCTTTAAGAATGAAAATATTAGAGACAATTATGCATAAGTCTTCATCCATTAATTGTCTAACATTATATAAGATGAAGTCATTTTGCTAAGGTGGAGTCTTTTTTTTTTAACACAGTCGGTTACTTTTTATATATTGCAAAAAGGAGGGGAAGGAAGCTAGTTCCTTGTACAATCAAAGGAGGGTAGGTTCAAAAGTAGTGTGTAAATGGGAGCGTAGTCCCTACAACTACTTTTGCGCCAGAATCCATAAACTTCAAAACAAATGTGTTGGTTTCGTGGTTCTAAGATGTGGGATAACATTCCAAAAGATGACTTGAACTCCAAAAAAGAATTAACTTTTGAAAAGGCAGGTATATTCAAAGACCATTATCCTCGGAAATTCGGCATATACACAATACACGGTAATTAATGAATTCCGCTTTTCCATAGCCTTGGTGCGATCTTCAAAGCTAACCTTTATAAGACTCAATCTCCACCGTAGAAAATCCTCCATCAGATCTGACCGGTCAAATAACTTGCAAACCCCAATTCCGCCGCCGATCCACACACGATAGATCTGATGATTGGCAAGGATATCGGGCGGGCAAATTGTGTGAAGAGTACATGCCCAAAAAGGTGGTAATCTCACACCACCCACATGATGCATGTCCATCATTGAGTGGAATCGGGTGGTTCCCTCCCGAAACCACTTACTGCTAAAACTTTTCCCGATATACCGTTCCGGTTTACAATCCTGCATTTTCTTAATGTTTAACTCTCATGCAAGAAAGTGCCCAATGGCCATTGATCTACCACCATCGATGACTGTGACGACATTTCCAAGATCCTCTTCCGCTGCAACTAAAGTCAAACCACGACCCTTGATCTCCAGAATCCCACAATACCTGTGCGATGGATCTTCATCAGTCTCTGCACTCCTACTTTGCAGCCTTTCTTCATTGATTTGTGGTTTTTGGTCCTGAATTATTGGTCTCTGTTGTGAAGAAACCTGCTATTGTTGATTGCAAAATTGTCTCGGGTTGCCTGGAAGCCTGCACTAATACATGTGAATGGAGAGGGGGTCAAGGGATACTTTCTTCATAAAATTCATTATTCTCTTTGACTATGTCCATTGGTTTTTCAATTTCTTTGTTGGCATGGCTATCTGCGTCCTTATTTTAGTTTCTCAGGACGTGCTTTAAGGTCATATTTCCCATACTTTTGAAACTTGCTCTAATCCTTTGATAGATTTTATTGATGGATATACTTTTGAAGTCCCTATTGTCATCCAGAGCGGCTATTATGATAGTAGAGTCCCCTATTATTATAGGGTTTTTCAATGCGTTTTTGTTTAAAAGCCTTGTGCCTAGGAGAAGGTTGTATGCTTTAGCCCTGTTGTTTATCATTTCTCCCAAGCTCCATTCATAGGTTATTATTTTTTGTCCATTTGGGTCTAATATAACTCCTCCTACCCCTGCCTTGCCTGGGTTATTTTTTACAGCTCCGTAAAAAAGAAGAATGTGCCTCCTTTGTTCTTTTATCCATTCTCCAAATTCTTTGTCCTCTAATCTTAATTTCCAATTCTTGTTTGTGTGTGCTTCTTTATTTTTTGTTGTAACTATTGCTTTTGCTTTATTTTCTAACATTGCTTTACTGTACCAGTCTTTCTCTTCGTGTTGTAAATTATTCTGGTCCATTTTTGAGATTTCATTTGTACTGATTATCTCTGCAACTTGGCTTCAAGATTTTGCTAAGATCTTGCCTAGATTTGGCTTTTGTTCTTTGAAAATGAAATTGTTTCGGGCTAACCAAATTTTCCAACATAGGATTGAAGGGAGACATTTCCATATCCTTTTTATTGTTGCCTTTTTTTTTCATTGTATATGGGTATCTTTTATCCCAGTTTTTATGAAGAATTGTCAATTGGATTGTTGGATTTATGTTTATTTCCAAAGGACTTGTTGCCTATTTCCAGCACTCTCTCGCCACCATACAATTAATGAAGAGGTGTTGGATAGTTTCTTCCTCCTTTTGACACATGACACATTTTGAGGGCCCTTATATTTGTTTTTTTTTTTAATTTTCAGAGGTAAGAATTTTACCTTTGAGAAGGGTCCAGGTGAAGAATTTAATTTTGGGCAGACTCTTTGAATTCCATGTTGCCTTCCAAAGACTCCAGTCATTTTGGTTGTGAAGATTTTGGAGGAGGTTGTACCCCAATTTCACTATGTAATCCCCTCCATTTGGGTCCCAAACAAAGTCATCCTACTCTTCTATGTTGATGGGCACATCCCTAGCCG
The DNA here is from genome assembly GCA_031772625.1 of Pinus tabuliformis. NCBI lineage: Eukaryota > Viridiplantae > Streptophyta > Pinopsida > Pinales > Pinaceae > Pinus > Pinus tabuliformis. The sequence continues at coordinate 605,237,809 of CM062819.1, forward strand.
AATGGATTTTTAAAATTTCCCACTCACTTTTAAGTCTTGGTGGAATGGCCAGCTTTTTCCATCTAACCAAGTTATTTTGATCCCAATCCAAAATAGAATAAAGTGTGTTAAAACTTTGCTCTTCCATCCATCTCTGAAGGCTCCTTAAATTTTGTTCTTGATTTAAGGGATTTTTCCTCCCAAATAGAAACTATTTTGCGATTCCCTGGATTTTTGGATATTTGATGTCTGATAAGAAGGATTATCCTTTTAACCAATTTCCAGATTTGGGTGCATGGCCTGTTTGGAATAGTATCAGTGAGCAGCTTTGTTCTATGACCATTCAAGTATTTCATAGTTAGAAATTTTTCCCACTAGTGGCCGATCCCATTTATCATTCTCCAAATAATTTTTGTCCCTAGGGCAATGTTCATTAGTCCTCGTAGTCTTATTGCTATACCTCCTTTTTCATAGGGAAGAGTAACTTGCTTCCATTTAACAAGGCTAATTTTTTTATTATCTTGTTTTCCTCCTTGCCAGAGGAAGCCTCTAATTATCAGTTCCATTTGCTTGTGGGTGCTTTCTGGAGCCATAATGATTTCATACTGATATATAAGCAAGGCCAAGATAAGTGCTTTAATCAATGTCACTCTTCCTGCTAGGTTGAGCCACATCACTCCCTAGTTCTGAATTTTTCCCCTCATTTTCTCCACTTGCCCATTCCAGACTTCTGATTTTACCACTTCCTTTGCTAAGGGAAGCCTAAGATATGTGAAGTGGGTCCAATTTATTTGCGGGGGTATTTTCAGAATTTGTGAGATACACTGCATTGTTGTTGTTCGAGTGTTCCAGCAATAAATTCTGCATTTGAGGTTATTTAAAGTTCCTCCCGAGGCTAGTAGAAATTCATCCAATACTTTTTTGAAACGTTTTGCAATAATGCAGGATGCCCCACCTATGAGAAGGGTATCATCTGCAAAGAGAGAGTGGTTTATATCTTTGACTCCTCTCGAAATGTGGATCCCTGTTATTTTTTTCTCTTTTCTTTGATTTTCTAACATAGCACTTAACGATTCAACCATGATGATGTACAAGAAAGGAGAAAGCAGACAGCCTTGCCTCAACCCTCATGTGCTTTGGAAGAATTTACTGGGCCGACCATTGATTAAAGGAGCTATCCAAGGATTGGATAAACATGCCTGGATAATCTCTATGAAATTTGTTGAAAAGCCAAACCTTTTGAGAGCTGTTGCAAGAAAGTTATGATTAACTCTATCAAAGGCATTAGCCATATCTAACTTCAAAATATTTCCTCTTTCCTTTCTTTGGATACTATTGTGGATAGCCTCCTGTACAATTATCACATTGTCTGTGATTTTCCTCTTGGGGACAAATCATCCTTGATTCTCTGAAATTATTTCTGGGAGAGGTTTTTTCATTCTGTTTGCTAATATTTTCGTAAGTATCTTATAAGACGAGTTGCATAGGGAGATTGGCCTATATCTATTAAAAGTTTTAGGATTGGGTTCTTTGGGAATGGGGGCTAAGAAGGGGGATTTAGTATTTCCTCCTATCTTTTTTTTTCTGGAAAGCATTTTTGAACATTCTCATTAGGTCTTTTCTGATAATTTCCCAATGTTGTCTATAAAAGGCCATTGTAGACCCATCTGGACCTAGTGCCTTATCAGGGTGGAGATTCCACATAGCTTCTCTGACTTCTTCCTCAGTAATTTCTTTGTCTAATTCCCTGTTTTGCTGGTTGCTTATTTTTTTAATTTCTTCATTAGCTGCCTACTGGTCACTTGTTGAAAGGAGTTCTTTAAAGTGTTTATAGGTTGCATTTTTAACTGCTTCAACTCCTTTTATTTCTTGACCATTTACTTGAATCTGTTCAATATGATTTTTTGACCTCCTTATTTTCATTATATTATGAAAGAAGGTTGTATTTTTGTCTCTGGATTTTAGCCAGAGGAATCTTGATTTCAGTCTGCTCTCCTCTTCTTCTTGCCTATTTTTCTTATATATTTCCAGATATATTTCCTTTTCTTGAATATGATCTTGCTAGCTTTCTTCCTTGTTCTCTTTTTCCTTGCAAAGGTAATCCATTTTCTTTTGCAATTCAATTTTCTCGGCTTTGTCCCGAAGATCATTTTGTCTTGCCCAATTTTTTAGGTCTATCCTTAGGTTCTTTAGCTTAGTTTCCCAAACATACTGTGGAGATCCTGTGACACTTTGTTTCAAGCTGTCCTTTATTTGTTTGTCAAAAGTTTCCTTACTGTCCCAAATTGAATTATATCGGAAGGTAACGGGTCCTTGATTTTCCAGTTTCCCCAAGGTTAACACCACCGACTTATGATCTAAAGCTGAGTTGTGAACAATTTTACTTTTCATAATGGTGTACGCAGTTGCTATGCTTTCATGGTAATAATTCTATCCAATTTACGTTATTTTTTTCCAATTCTTTTGTTGTTCCAAGTGTATTTTCCATTGCTTGGCAGAATGTCTATTAATTTGTGTTCTTCTATTAGTCCTTTAAGAGCTTCTATTGACAGATCACTCCGGAAGATTCCGCCAAATTTTTCTTCTGTATTCCTTATCAGATTTAAGTCTCCTCCCAGGATTAAATTCCCACTTTGTCTTTCTGCTATTTCTCCTTTAACTAATTTCTAGCATTGTTCTTTCTCTCTATAGTGATTTGGAGAATACAAATTTAAAATGCTATACTGTTCCTTTGTTTTGAGATTCCTCAACTCTGTTCTAATAAAGTGTCTGCTGATTTTTTGGGTCATTAGTTCCCATTTTATTTTATCCCAGATAGTATTGAGTCCTCTTGATGCTCCTGTGGCTTCTAATGCCACTTCTTCATAATTTTTTAGTTTTTGAATCATTTTTTTTATTTTCTTCCTTATTTAGTTTGGTCTCTTGGATCATATATATGTTTGGTTGTTCCTTGACTAAAATGTCTCTAGCTACATTGACTTTGAAGGAGGTACCAAGGTTGCGACAATTCCAAGAGACCATTATCATTATTTACTGTTATGTTGTTGTGATCCTCCCTTTCCTCTTTGTTGAGTTTTTTCATGACTTCCTATTTGCTTCCCAAGGAATGAGTCCATTGGCTGTTGCGTTCCTAGGGCCATTTCTTTAGCTGCTGCCTCATCTCTGATTTCTTTATTGGATTTCCTTCCCACTTTTTTTTGCTGATCCCAGGCTTGGGGAATTTCTTTGGCTTTGTTTCTAGTGAGGATGTGGTCCATTGAGGGTGGAGGTGGGGAGGATATAGGGTTGGGGGTGGATATGAGAGCTAAAGAGGTAGGGTTTGAGGGAGGGGATCTGGGAGAGGGTGGATCAAAGGAGTCTTCTAGTGGCTCAAAAGGATTCAGAGTTGTGTGATTAGGAGGAGTAACCTTCGCTGGAGGCTGAGAGGTTGTTTCATTTGCTTCTTGGGACTGATACATATTTGATGCTATCTGCTTGTTGGTAGGTTTTTTCCTTTTCACTTGTTCCCATGTAGGTTCTTGCTCTTCTACATTTTCATGCTCTACTTTTTTAAGACACCTATTTGCAAAATGACCATACTCATGACATACCTTGCATTTAAATGGTATTTGCTTGTAGTCCAATTGCTGAATGTGTGTCCGCTAGTCGACCTTGATCTTTATTGCTTCTGGGAGGCATTTTCCGAGATCTACTTCCACACATATTATTGCACACACGTGCATGTTGTCTTTTGGCTCACATCTGTCAATATATTTGCCCACTGCATTTCCTATAGCCTTCATAGATTTGTCTCCCCAGCAGTGGAGAGGAATATGTGGGAGCCTGACCCACACCGGCACAACACTTGGGACATCCATCTCCAGATCAAAGTTTGGCATCCATCTGTTTAGGTATAAACCTCTGGAGTCCATGAAGTAAGGTCCGATTCTAAATATTAGATCTCTATCCTCCTTTGCTTCAAAGAGAAAGGTGTAGTATCCCTTTCCACATAAACAAATTTCTATCTTCCCCTGTGTGGTTGCGTTCCAGTTTCTTTCCACACATTTTTGCATTGATTTGGATGAAGACCATAGCCTTGTAAACTGTCCAAGAAGTCTGTGTTTTGCCAGAGATATGGTTTCTCTTCTTGGAAGTGATAGAGGGAGAGAAATGTCTGGGATAATTTCAAGTTTCTTTACAAATTTTTGACTGGTGGCCTATTTCTTGGAGCTCCATTCTCTGTGATCAGAGATGCGAAAGCTTCTGCGTTTTCTTCAATCCCTGGCTATGTGGAAGAGTGGGGATTTCCCTCCCTAGAGAGCTGCATGGTCTGGTTGGCCTCAACAGCAGGAGGTTGCTGTGGGAAGGATCTGCAGGGGTAGCGGCGGCTAGGTCAGCAAAGGCAGTGGTGGCTAGGGCAGTGACAACGTATTCCCAAGATTAATTCTATTAGGGTGGATTCTCAAGATGCTTTAATAACCATCATTATGGAGGTTCTTGGGAAAATAATTTTTATAAGGATTAGTATATATTCCTATTGTAGGTGTTAGAAATATATCAACCAAGGGGTCTCCCTGATGTGAAGTCCCAATTAGACCTCACACCATTTGGTGTAAGATCCCCATCCAGAATATCAGCCCAGTTTCTATATATCTTAAAAATTTGTAATGGCTCTAACTATGAGCCAGAGAGAGAGGGATGCAATGGTCTCTTCGAAAATCAAGAAGGTGTGCCTAGTGAGTGTTTAACTGTAAGTGTGTCAAGTTTATTCTACTGCGGAGAGGGGAGAAAAGTGAGCTCTAAGTGAAAGGTAGTATTACCACCCAAGAAGAGACACACATGAACTGGAAGGATCCGTCTGACATCCAGCGCAATAGTCCACAGAGGATGATAGAAGATGCAACAGTCACTACAACCAATAAATGAAAACAGATCTGTCTAATGTCTTACGGAATAGCCTACAAGGATGGGCAAAAAATAACAACCATTACAACACATTCTCAATAAGATAAGTACTAAATTAACCGAAATAGTTTAACTATCTTAGCACATGTGAAAGCAAACATGAAATACAAACATCCATAGAATAGTATTACAAACATTCATAATCCATTCATGAAGAACATGTTGGTATTGGATGCTTTTGTTATTAAGTAAAATTTCCAAGACACATGTTTATAGTGTACATCTCTAGCTCCAGTAGTGGAGCATTGGAGTCACTCCTTTCTCCTCAAAGAACTAGCTTATCTCTCTAATGCCTTGTGAGAGGAGCCAAGGTGAAAAGTCCTTTTCTCATACAATGAGGGAGTATAGATAACCAAGGGTGACTCTTTGACTACTCTCATGACTGTTGGACTTTCTATGAATTTTCAACTTACATGACTCTTTACATTCCATGTGTGTCTTTTGGATGGAATCCAGTTTACAATACATTTTGAATACAATATACATGATCCACAATAGTGATGTGGCATGTGACATGACATGACACTGCTAACATAGACTTCTTGATGATGTGGCAATGTCAAGCCATTGTTGTCACTGAGTGTTGGATGTCTTCTTGAATATGCTTTCTTTTCACCTCCGTATGGCTTGGTGATAACGAATCTTCAATGATCTCAAGACTTGTATATTGGTCACAAACTAGTTTCCCTTCACTTTCTCTTGATCAATCAATTTGTAAGTTCAACTACAAGAGAGTCTTTAAGCATGCTTCCCTCCTTGTTCCCCTTCTTCATCATCTTGTCATGAAATGAGATGGTAATTTTTCCTATAATTCACTCTTGACGAGACGACATCAATCTGAAAACCCCCTAGTCTAAGATGATGCATTATGTTCCACCAACTGAGCCTGGAACAAGTGACAGGTTGGGAAGAGGGACTCATTCACTACGCAATGTGCAGTTCCAATAGCCAGGGGAAAAGCTTGAGCCCTGAGATTGTGTAGTGCACATTTCAGGCAGGTCTGAGGGACAACACTACACAGTTTCCGGAGCCAGTGGGACAGGCTAAAGGGATAGGCATTATGAGAGCTCACTACACAATTCTAGGAGTCAAGGAAGGTTGGCTTGCTACAGAGCTGCATATTTCAACGGATCAAGGAATGAGCTTGAGGCTTGAGGTTGCAAAGTACATAGTTTAAGTCAGGTTGGGGGACAAGACTACACAATTTTGGAAGCTAGTGGGACATGCTAAGGGAATGAGCATTGATGAGACACATTGCACATTTTTGTGAGACAAGGGAGGCAAGGCTATTGTGAAGCTACATAGTTTAAGGGCTTAGGGGATGAGCTTGAGGCTTGTGATGGTGCAGTGCATAGTGGAGTCTGAGCTGGGAGGAATGACAATGCAATTATGGAGGTGAAGGCTAGGGCTTGGGCACAAAAACTGCACAGTGCAGCAGTCCTGGGAGGCAAGAACTATGCATTGCATAGTGCCAAGTAGCAAGCTCACAAATAGAGGATTGAGACTGTGTAGAGCATAACTCAAGGGAGAATCGATGAAGCTAGGTCTCCCGATCAAGAAGTTTTTATGAAAATGTCTAAGTGTGGGATTAGTGAGATTGGTGTCAAAGGTGATGAACTTTGACTATGATCACACACTTAGAATAATTGATGACACATAAACATAGATCATCCAAACACATGAAAAAATAATTTCCCTATGTGTGACATATTTACGACAAGTGCGACACCAAAGATGTACCTTGCGGTGACCGTGACGAAACTTGTACGACAATGCTCAAAACTTTGTAAATGAATGTGATGGGTATGTAAAAGGTTAGAAAATCTCATTTGTGTAAAAAATTCACGTAGATTCAAACTGATATTTGTAATATGCTAGAATAAAATGCTTGAATCTACTCTACCAATCTACGAAAACCAATTACGATTGCACAATCACATAAGCATAGAAGAGAAAGAATTTCAATCACACATTACACAATGATTTCTTGGGGAGAGCCATAGCTAAAAACCTTGCTATCTGTATATTGTGTAAGTCAAAAAATATGAGAAGATTACAATTCTTTTCTCAAGCCTCAGAACTCTCTCCGCTATCTTTATATATCTTACTACTTCTCGAACAAGCTTAGGTGAATAATTAACCAATTCCAAGCTTGCCCAAGTCACTATTTCCTTGCGTTGTTCCCTAGGGAAAATAGCTCCTATTAATGAGGGAAATTCCCAATATTAATTGTGCAATCCATTATTCCCTCTGACTACATGCACCGCATGTACAATTCGGATGATTATACAATTGATAGTACACCGCTCTTGAAATCCAATCTCAACTAGGTAAATCTCATATCTGACATGCATGAGTTATTTATTAGTGAATCATCAATTAAATTTTTGACCAATGCAAGCCCACCACACTGCTAGACCTCCTACTAGTTCCTCAAATAGTTAGAACTAGTTTAACTGACTTTAACTCAGATAAATTGAGTGAATGAATTGCAATTCAAAATAAGCTCAACCCGGGCCCCTAAAATTTAGGAACCACTCTACATGACTCTAGATAGACTCTCAACTCGAATTAAATGAGCCAACTAAGTCAAATTAACTTAGTTAACGATTACAAGTTTTCATGAGATGTGGAATTACAATTTTAATTCTAATTTAATTCATGCGAAAATTAAATTAGAATTTCTTGTTGTCAATTTTTAACACTCCCTCTCAACAAGAAAGGGATTATCTGGTACCCTGATCTTGTCGCTATGGAACTCGAATTTTCCTCTTGACAATATATTTTTGAATATGTATGCATCCTACTCCTCTATAGGAACATACTCTAACAACATAATCTACCTCTGCACATAATTTGTGAGATGGTGGTACCAGATGTCGACATGCTTGGACCTATCATGAAAAAATGGATTAAATAAGAGTTTGATGCAACTATTTTTATCAGAGTAAATCATTGTTGGATCCATATGCTGACCAAACAACTCAACAAGGATCTTCCTCATCCATATAGCCTCACAAACTAGTTGACTAGCAATCATGTACTCTACTTTTGCTGAACTGAGTGCAACTAATCTTTGCTTCCTACTGTACCACGAAACTATTACTGACCCAATACTGAAGATACCCATTGATGTGGTCTTCTTGTCAGATGGACTCCCTACCCAATCTACATTTGTGAAGCCTTGAAGCCTCACTCCCTCTGTCTTCCTATACCAAAGACAAAACTACGTGGTGACTCTGAGGTATCTTAACACATGTTTAGTTGCCTTCCAATAGAGCTTGGTTGGCTCTCTTGATTAAGTTGGATGAATGCATAACACATGTCCATTCGTGTGTTCACTAAGTACATAAGTGAACCCACAAGCTGCGTATAAATGGTAGCTTCTACCACTTTGCCTGAAGTAGCATCTTCTTTCTTCCAATTCCTTGCTAGAGGAGTTTCCATGGGTTTGATTCTATCCATGTGAAACTTCTTCAGTATCTTTTTGGCATACTTTCCTTGAGAGACAAATAGTTCCCCATCTCTTTTCCAAATTTCCAATCCAAGGTAATGATGCAAGATCCCCATGTCCTTCATCTCAAATTCTCTTGCAAGATCTTCTTTGCAAGATTTGATCAGGTTCTCATCACCTGTTAGAATCAAATCATTGACATATAATACTATAATGAATAATCATTAGGGGAGTTTTGAGGTCTAAAATGGGCCTCCTAAGGAAATTATAAAATCATAGTGGAAATAATAAAATAAGATTTGAATACATCATCAAATTTTAGAGGGTAAAAAAGAAAAAATTATTTTTTTCAAACCATATTGTCAACTTATCTCCCTATGGGTTTACTCAAATTTTGAGTGGAAACACTTGTTGGATGCAGAATTTGATTCCTCATGCAAGGAGTGCCCATGTTGCATAATTCTGATGGACCCTACTACACGAAAAATGACAAATACATGAAAAACTTGATTGCAATCACGTTTTTTCATTTATTTCTCATTTTTCTTGTGGTAGGGTCCATCGAAAGTATGAAACATGGGTACTCCTTGGATGAGGAATTGAATTTTTCATCCAACTATTACTCCTGCTCGAAATTTGGGAAAAACCTTAGGGAGTTAAGTTGAAAATATGAGTTGAAATAGTAGTTTTATTATTTTATTATTTTTTAATCTTTTTACTTTTTTACTCCAAAAATGGTGAATCATCCCCCATGGTTGACATCATCATCTTGAAATATATTGGCTCTTATAAAGTTTTTTTCGGTTTTTCATTTTTCTTAGGAGGCCCATTTTAGACCTCAAAATTCCCCTAATGTTACCTTCAACCACAATATGGTAAAGGTTGACATCTGCTTCACTTTTCGTGAAGCCCAACCCGATGAAATGGTTCTTGATGCTAGTGTACCAAGCATAAGGTTCTTGTTTCAGTCCCTACAATGCTCTCTTGAGTTTGAACACATGTGACTCTCTGTCGAAGGTCTCAAATCCTTTCGTCTACTCTATGTACACTCTTCCTCAATCACTCTGTTGAGGAAGGTTGTCTTTACATCCATCTTATGTATCTTCCATTCCATCTACATTGAAAGTGATAGAATATATCTGATTGATGAGTACCTTGCAACTAGAGCAAAGGTCTCCTCATAATAAATCCCCTCCATCTGAGAGAACCCTCTGGCCAGAAATCTGGCCTTGTGTTTCTCTACACTCCCATCTAGTGCTTGCTTTACCTTGTAAAGCCATTTGGATCCTACAATTGACTTGTTCTTTGGTCTTGGGACACCTTCCCATGCATTTTTTCTGATGATGGAGTCATACTCATCTGCCATGGAATCAACTCATACAGGTTGTTGCACTTCTTCAGCGAATGAGGATGGCTAAGTCTCTACACTCGCTCATAAGAGCCATGTAGCTAGTGTACCACTATGGGGACCTTCTCTGCCTGCATTGTGATATGGGTGCTCCCACATTTTCTCTAGTATCATGCATCAATCTATCAACCTCTCTGGTGCGCTTCCTTCCATCTCTGGAAGTCTCTGCATGAGTAGGTGCTTCCATTCTCTGTTCCTCCTCTTGTGGCTACTCCACATCTTTAGGTTCTTCCTTTGGAGCTAAAATATCCTCCACTGCATGAAACTAAAGATCCATCTCAAGGGAAGTTTGCATGGCCTTCTCTTCTTTGAATTTCACATCTCTACAAACCACTGTCATCCTGTGGGATGGCATGTACATCTGATAGTTGTGAGGTGTATCAGTGTACCCTACAAATATGCCAAACTCAGCTATTGGTCCTAGCTTTTTCCATGCTTCTTTAGTTAAATGACAATATACCGATGAACCAAAAATTATGAAGTGAGCCACATCTGGCTTCTTACTGGAAAATTCTTCCTTTGGTGTATTCATTCCCAGAATTCGACGAGGACTTCTATTTTGCACAAATATTGATGTGTTGCACGCTTCAGCCCACAAGTGCAATGATAGTCTCTGATCATGCAACATTTCTCGTGTTTCTCCCACAATACTTATGTTATTTCTTTCTGCAACCTCATTTTTCCGTGGGTTATGAGGTGTTATCAATTCCCATTGAATTCCTTCTGAAGCACAAAAGTTCTTGAATTCATTTGACACATAGTGTCCACCATTGTCACTCTTGAGAGCCTTCACCTTATTTCCTGTATATTTCTCGACAAGTGCTTTAAACTCACAAAATTTTGAGAATGTCTCATCTTTCTTCTTCATGAAGAATATCCAACACTTGCATGAAAAATCATCTACAAATATCACATAATACCTGTGTCTGGCTTTCGAGGCTGTCGAGAATGGTCCACACACATCTAAGTGAACTCTTTCAAGGATCGCTTGCTCTCAACTGTCCTGATCAGGAAAGGTGGCTTTGGTGTACTTCCCCAATGTACACCCTTTCCATGTATCATGGTGCTCAAGTGCACCCTTGAGAAGTCCTGTCGAAATTTGCTACATGATCTATAAAGCTTCATGGTGTACATGGCCAAATATTCTATGCCATAACTGATTGATGTCTCGGCTTTGCACCTACTTTGCTTTTGTGCTCAAGGCATCACAATATTCTACATCCAATTAGAGGTTCTTTATCCAAACCTCAATCTTCTTCACTTGTCTCGTGGTTATGTGACAAAGGAGTTCCTCTGCTTTGCTAAATATCACATTATAGCCACAATATTCCAACATGGCAACTGAAACTAAGTTCTTCTTCAAACTAGGAACATACGTGACATCTTTCAATGTGAGAGGAGAACTAGACTCCCTTTGAAAGGTAACAATACCGATGTCGGTTGCACTATACCTCCCATCATGTCCCATCTCAATGTGCATCTAGCGATCCTTCTCATCCAATTCACTAAAGAACTCTTTGTTGTTGTTCATATAGAATAAACCTCCACTATCCAGGTATCACACCAATCCCATCACCGATGACACCATGCATGCGATGAGAGTGAAATCCAACTCCAATTGTGAATCAAGAGCTTCACCTGCCGCTCCTCCTGAGCAATTCTTTCTGATCTTGTTGTGTGGAAACTTAGTGGCATAATGTCCTAGTTCATGATAGTGAAAACATTTAATATTTGACAAGTCCTTCTCCTTTCTGCCATGACTAGAATATGGTTTGGAAAGGGTAGACTTCCCATTCCCTTTCTTCGCCTTTCCAGCTAAGGCACAATTCTCCTCATCCTCATTCTTTGATGAGGATCCATTTTTGGTGTTTCGTCAAATCTCTTGTTGTATGAAGTCAGACAACAAACAATTCCACTCTGGTAGCTTATTCCTCCCATTAACTGAGTCCTCGTAGCTATGCCAGCTCTTTGGAAGGCCTAGAAGTGCTAGGATCACCATATCATCTTCAACAACTATAACATGGAAAATTCCAATCTCATTCCGACATTGGGTGAACTTGGTCAAGTACTTTAGTATTGTGTCGCCCTTCTCCATATTGATCTTTCTTAGCTTGTCCTTCAGTGCCATCTTCTTGTGGTCACTGTTGTTTTGAAACAAATTTGTTAAGGCCTTCCACATAGAATATGGAATTTCCCTTTCGTGGAGGTTCGAGACAATATGATCTCGAACTCCTTCCAATAGAATCCTTTTTTCCTTCGCTACATTATTCTTCCATTCTTCCAAATTTTGAGCATATGTTACTGTGGGCATAGGAATATCACTATCTATGAACTCCTTTAGTCGTTGTCTTACAAAAATATGTCAATCCTGTCCTTCCAATCTATGTAATTTGAACTACCATCAAGGGAATATTTGAGTCTCAATCCTGAGAAAGACGTCCTAATCTTGCTACTGGCCCTGAAAAGAAGATCTACAAATTCAATTCACCTACTCAAAACAAACTCATATTATTCTCTACTATAGTGATTCCTACTCTGATACCATGTAGAAAATCCACATAGATTCAAATTGATATTTGTAATATGCTAAAACAAAATACTCGAATATACTCTCCCAACTTTCGGAATAACAAAAGCCCAAAGTCTCTGACGTGCGGAGACAGAACTAAACCCCAAAGTCTCTGGCGTGGTGAGACAGAACTGAGGTCAAAGTTGTAATTATTTGTGGAGACTCCAGAGTTTCGGCGGGCCGGACACAAATTATTCGTCCGCTTATGTATTTATTCGTCTTGACAGACACCGCGAAACTCTCGGCGTGGCGAAGACGAAGCAGAAGCATGGGATGGAGACCTTAAAGTTTGGGCGTCGTGGAGGGGGGCCTGACACAAATGTAACTAGAAGGATGAGTGGAGGGTTTTCTTTACTTTCTTTCTGGTCTAATAAGCAAGAATGTAATAAAAAGTCTATGAAACTAAGAAAAAGCCAATATGAAAATGTGAATATAAAGCCTGAGATAAACATTAAAATTAAAGAAAAAATCAATATGGTCTGGATAAATAGTACAAAGGTCGGCGATGAAAGTTTGAAACAGCGAAAAGGTGTAATTATTCGTCGCCCAATGGAGGTTTGAAAAAGGGTAAGGGAGTAGATATTCGAGATCTGTAATAAGTTGGAGGTGATTCCTCTTGAAATTATAATTCTCCCAAATTGTCAAATTCTACAATAAAGAAGAAGAGTCTTAACGTACAATGATTTTTTAATACAAGCATATAGTATATTTTTATTAATAAAAAATTATTAGGAAAATAAATATTCAAATTCCGGGAGTTTTTGTTGCAAATAAAATTAGTTAAATAAGTTTTTTTTTATAATTTCCAATTAAATATATATCATATTTATATTATTTTTTAAATGTGATTTTTATAAAGTATTAATTATTTGTTGAATTTAAGTTTCTCTGATCTATATCAAATTTTTAACAAAATTTATTCAGGGGAAATCACATTTATTAAAAAAAATTATTTATTAAAAAATTATTTAGATTTTTATATATATATTATTGCAAATAAAATTAATTAAATAAGTATTTTAATAATTTCCAATTAAGTATATATCATATTTATATTATTTTTATAAAATATTAATTATTTATTAAAAAATATTATTTAGATATTTATATATATTCTTGTTATGGATATCATTTTTATATTTAAAAAAATTATTTAAATAATATTAATATTATTTAAAAATTTATAAAAAATACTATTAATTATAAATAATTTATTATATATTAAAATAATAATTTTAAAATATTTGTAGCTTAAGAGGGCAGTGTAGTTGGGAAACACCATGTTATGAAGTATTATGTAAATCATGAAACTCATAAGATTCAAGGTTCAAATCCCCATAATCAAGCTCATTAGCGATGACATCGTGTTTTGTTAAGGCACCCCATGGTGAAAATGTGACCAGTTCGAAACGTCGCAGGCAAAGATCTTGGCATGGTAGGGTTCTCGATGGGGAACTGGTGGGTTGCGGTGGCAGGGTGGGTGTAGTGGACGATGAATAAATGTGTGGACACGGGTTTTGAAGGTGAATTGGCATATGAAAATTTACCAACACCTATAATAAGATCTTGGCGTGGTGGAGTTCTCCACGGGGAACTGGCGGGTTGCGTTGGTAGGGTGGGTGTAGTAGACGATGATTAAATGTGTGGACAAGGGTTTTGAAGGTGAATTGTCATTAGAAAATTTATCAACGCCTATTATTGTGAGTGAGCCTCCTACTTTGTAGTCAATGGAAAGACAATTGCAGAATGTAACTGCACTCCTGGTGAAACTAGGGTAACAAATATATGTTGACCGAAATGAGGTAATCACCTTTATGAATGACTTAAAAAACTATAAATGGGAAATGCTGGACATGAGGATTCAAAGGCGTATTCATGAAAACCTGGACCTAATTAAGGGCATGATTGATCAACTAGAGTTTCATGTATGTGGGGGCCCTAGACCCCCAGACCATCTTAACATCAGACAAGCTCCAACTCCCCAGAATCAATGATAACGATTGGCTATATATGTATTCCTTTTGTATTTTGGAGACTTTCTATGTTCTTTATATGGACTTGCTATAGTTTTTGGCAGTTGGATATCTGTTTTCATTTATCTCTCCTAGCCAACAAATCTAGTTAGAATGAGGTCGAGAGAGAAGGGTGTTTCTTCAAAATCTTATGTAATATTTCGTCGAATTAATAGCAGTGGTTTGATAAACAAAAAATAAAAAACTTAGATATCTACTTATATATAAAAAAATCATTGACGATGTCAAAAACATGATTTTGTTAGAACCAACTTAGATCCATATAACATCGGACCTATCATGCGCTGAGAGGGATCAAATGCCTCAAGGTGAAAACCTTCTTTTCGGAATGTACAACTTGAGGAAAGGTTTTGCACCTCAAGGAATTTGATCTCTCTTGGCACATGATAGATCTGGTGTTAGATGTATATAAGTTGGTTCCAGTTGAAGGCAACAATCTCACATTTTTTGTTATCATTATTATGTATATGTTTGAGATCAACTTCAAAAATTGATTTGTTTTGATTTTTTATATATCTTTTCCTCTTATAAATATTTTGAATACATTGTTGTACGCAATTATCTATTAGTAATTTTGAATATATGTAATTGTCTATTAGTAATTAGTTGATGATGAAGAAGGGAAACGATCTTGTCAAGGATTAATTTTGACTTTGAAAGAGGATTGGTTCTTCATTCATTTTAATTCTAGGTATCACAACTTTTGATAGCTAACTAATTCTTAATAGTGTCCCTTTACGTATTGCTAAATATATCTTGATTTTTTTTTAATAATCTATAACCCCAATGTTAACGTCAAATGCATCTAATGCAAGCAACATAGTTATCGATAAATCAATAAAATTACCTAGTACTTGTTTTTTTGAGGTAGCAAAAAATCACCTAGTTTTGAAAAGAGGTGATTCAGAATACACCTTTTTTTTGGAGCATATTTATGGCACTTTAAATTTTCTCATGAACATTTTTTTTAAATGTAAGTGATTTTCATGTTGATTTTGAGCAGTGTTAATGCAACATCAACCCTTTTTTTTTCTGAAGCATATTTTTAACACTTCAAATTTTTTTATATATCAAGTATGAACATTTTTTTAAATGTTAGTGATTTTTATATTGATCTTGAAATGAGTTGATGCAACACCAACCCCTTATTTTAGAGGGCCTATTTTTGACACTTTAAATTTCTAATGTATTCAGTGTAGATAATTTTTTTTTAAATGCTTGTGATTGCGAATTTTGAAAATCATCATTTTTTAAGGCATATTTTTTACACTTAAAATTTTCTATTGTCCCAAGTATGCATTGTTCAAGTTATCTTATTTTTCTTCTTGGTTTTCATCCTAAAATGTTTGTTTTTAAGGGATTTCCAAATATGTGTTATAATGAAATTTTTAATTATTTTTGCAAAAAAAAATCATGACAATGTGGGACAAGTTAGGAACTTTGTACCAATCTAAGTCTTTGGTGAATAAACTATGGTGAAGGCTTTGTGGGACAAGTTAGGGACTTTGTACTAATCTAAGTCTCTAGTGAATAAACTGTTCCTACAAAAAAAGCTGTATAACCTGAGGATGAAAGATGGAGACTCAGTGACAGAGCATCTGAATGTGTTTAATATTGTGGTAAGTCAGTTATCATCTATTGATATCAAAATTTCAGATGAAGATAAGTGCATTAGTTTGTTGTGTTCTCTACCAGATTCGTGGGATAGTTTGGTTATTGCAATAGGTAGCAATGCAACTGCCTTGGAGTTTGATGAAATAGTATCATTCTTGTTGATGGAGGAGATGAGATGGAAAAATATGGAGAGCCAGAATGGTGATGCCTTTTATGTATGAGGACGGTCCCAGAATAGAAACAAAAATAAGTCATCGAGTGGGAGAACTAAATCTCTAGGAAAACTTGTAAAGGTAGTGTGCTAGAAATGCGAAAAGGAAGGGCACTACAAAAGGGACTATAAATCTAAAGCTCCTGGCAAAGGAAAGGGATCTGATGATGCTTCTTTTGCAGAGGCGAAAACCACCTTAGATGAAGGTGGGGATGTGTACTTGGCTTCTTCAAGTACACATTTAGATCATGAGGCACGATTAATTGACTCAGGTGCATCCTTTCACTTCACTTCCCATAGAGAGTGATTATGCGATTATGATAAATATGATGGTGATGATGTCTTCTTAGGGGATGATAGGAAGGCTAGAATCATTGGTCATGGAAAAGTAAAGTTGAAGTTACAAAGTGGAAGGGTTAGAACACTTTTGGATGTTCTGCATATTTTTGCATTAGCCAGAAATTTTATTTCTGTAAGCAAGCTGGATGATACAGGTGTAAAAACAGTGCTTGAGAAGGATACCTCCAAGAATGTTCGGGGGGCACTAGCATTGATGCGAGGAGTTCGGATTGGAACTCTATACACGATACAAGGTATCACTGTTGTTGATGGGTGCAACAGTTCTGTGGTTCGTGAAAGTGGAGCAGAAAATCTAGTGGTCTCTAGAGAGAAGACCATGCTATGGCATCAAAGGCTTGGACATATTGGAGAGAAGGGCCTTTGAATACTTCATGGTAAAGGTATGGTAAAAGGTATGAGTAATAGCTCTCTAGATTTTGGTTTTTGTGAAAATTGTGTATATGGGAAGAAGAATCAGGTGAGTTTCCCCTCTGGTGGTAAGAGGGCAAAACAGATATTAGAGTTTGTGCACAGTGACGTGTTTGGACCTAATAAGCTTCCATCACTAGATAATTCTATGTACTATGTACCATTTATAGATGAATTCTCAAGGAATACATGGATATATTTCCTTAAGAAGAAATCTTAAGTCTTTGATAGGTTTAAAGAATTTAAGGCTCTGATGGAAAACTAGACAGAGAAGAAGATAAAGGTGCTAAGGACAGATAACAGTGGAGAGTTTTGCAATAAGGGATTTGAAGAATTCTGTAAGAAGTCTGGTATAGCACGGCAAAAGACTAATCCATATACACCTAAGAAAAATGGAGTTGTAGAAAGAATAAACAAAACGTTGATGGAAAGGAAAAGAAGCATGCTCAGTGGTGTCGGGTTAGGACAGGAATTTTGGGCAGAGGTGATGGAGACAACATGTTACCTGGTCAATAGATCACCTTCATCAGTGTTGGAGGATAAGACTCCACAAGAGGTATGTACTGGTAAGAAACCCTCTCTTTCAAATCTGAGGGTATTTGGATGTGATGCATATGTACATGTTCCAAAGGAGAAACAAACCAAGGTGGATAGTAAATCTGAAAAGTTCACCTTTATTAGGTAAAAGGATGGTTTAAAGCATTATAAGCTTTGAAACCCAGTAACAAGGAAGGTTGTGTACAACCGAGATGTGGTGTTTAGAGAGGTGAAAGATGTTATTAAACATGAAGTCCAACCAAAGGAACCTAAGAAGATCGAGTTTGAGATAAAGGAGGAAGAATCAGACTCTACAGCAGAGGAGGAATTAGAAGATGAAGAGCTGCAAACTTTGGGTGTGAGAAGATCAGTTCGAGAAAGAAGGCAACCAGAAAGGTATAATCCATCTGCTTTCTGTTCAAATTTTTCTTTATCTATTACTGATGATGATCCCAAAACTGTGAAGGAAGTAGTAGATTCAAAGGACAAAGAACTCTGGAAAGAGGCCATGGTTGATGAAATGGCATCTTTGTACAAAAATGAGGCTTGGGATCTGGTGGAGTTGTCAGTTGGAAGGAAACCCATTGGTAGCAAATGGGTGTTCAAGAAGAAGACAAATGTATAAGGAAAGGTGGAGAAATACAAAGCTTGGTTGGTAGCAAAAGGTTATTCCCAAGTGCCAGGAATTGATTTTCATGATATTTTTTCTCCTGTTGCAAAGGTAGCTTCTATTAGATTACTTTTATCTATTGCTACAGCTTTTGATTTTGATGTAGAACAGATGGATGTGAAGACAACGTTTCTTCATGGGGATCTGGAAGAGGAGATCTACATGAAGCAACCCAAAGGCTTTGTGGTGAAGGGTAAGAAAGAATTGGTATGCAAGTTAAAGAAGTCTTTGTATGGGTTAAAACAATCACCAAGGATGTGGTATCAGAAATTTGATACATTTATATGGGTGTTATAGCTCCAAATCTCACTCTTATGGTTTGTGATGCTGCACTTATGGCCTAGGGTCCAGACCTGGTCCAAAAATTTAAAAAACAGTGTTTTATTCCCTATACGCGACTTTGCCCTGTGTTAAACGCGTGTACACGCGGGTATGTCATACCCAACCCGCGTGTATCTATTAAAACACTTAAAAAAAATATAATTTCCTCTTTTTCGGGCGGTGATCGCGGGTTTACCTGCTGGATCACCTGTTAGTGCCCGTGGCCCAACTGTTCCCAACCAACTCCTAACTAAAAAACTACTTTGGAGAGGGTATAAAAAGACATCAGGCCAAGGGGAGAGAGAAAGGAGAGCAAGATTATTATGCTGAGATTTTTCCCTTAGACCAGGTCTGAAGTCCTTGGTGCATTCTGCACTTCCGCCGTTTTGCATAGGAAACCCTTGTTTCCATGTGTATTGGTGATCATTCATCCTTGACATCATCATTGAGTAAGACTTGGAAGGAGCTCTTGTTGGAGGCTGGAGGCTGGAACGAATCCGGGAGGAAGCTCGCTTGGAGCCTGCTGAAGGTGTTCAGGTGATATCTTTCTGATATATGTACTTTATTTGCCTTTATATATAAACAAACACGTCTTTGTTGAATAATCTTTCTTTATGCTTATGAGATTCTTGTGTTGAATTCTTATGAAAGTGGTTACTTAAAGATTTTTTATAACTAACTTTATAGCATAAAGATGATTTATACATAAACTTCTATACATGTACTGTTGTGTTCTTTGATTTGTTTGTCTTGCAGGTCAAAGAAAGAAGAAGGGAACTCGAAGAAGGGTTTGCACCCTAACGGTCTTCTCGAACGTAGGACCTTAGGTATGTACCCTAAACATTAGAATTTGCTTAAAAGTAAAAAAGATGGCTGTGTGTGTGTGTTTCTTTGAATAAGCAATTTTCAGTCTGGTAGAGTCTTAGCCCAAAGGACCCTAGGGGTATTCAACCAGAATTGGCGACTCCACTGGGGACAACACTCTTGTTGTTCCTAGTTTGGGTAGTCCTCAAGCCAATCAAGGCTCAGTCCCTCTGTTTGTTGGTTCTGACTGTCTGATATTTTCTTGAACTCCAAGAGTTTTTCAGTTTGTGTTTTTATTTTTCTTGAAAGACTTCATATACGCACTTTTTCTGGATTACAGAAGCGTATATACGCAAGTTGCACTAAGTAAACCCGCGTATACGCATGTTACAGTCGCGTATACACGCATTCTGCAAATAATTGCAGGCGCGTATATCACATAATTTTCAAGATTTATAATTTTTCTTTTGCTGAATGTCTGTCTAGTGGTTTGGGTCAGTTTAAAACAGTCAATTCCCAGTGACAGCTGTTTAACAGGGGGCATCTTGTTTGAACTCTCTCTAGTTATAAGGAGTGCTAGTCTTGTTTTTCGTTGATTGCAAGCGTCATTGATTTTTGACACACAAGATTTCTGTTTAAGAATCTTGATCGCTCTGTTTCGGCAGAGTGGGAAGATTGTCTTAAAATCTTTGTGTCCATTTTGTTTTCATGACATTTGTGTTTGCTTAACGAAATCATTTTTATGACCATTTACTCCTTTGTTTCGGAAATTTGTTTGTTACCAGTTTCTTGAAACTTGTCTTTTGATATTTTGGACTTTCATTGCTGCTTTTGATTGTCAAAAGCGTTTTCGAACACATTTTATTTTTGTTGAGTTTTCATCATTTGAAAGGTGTCAATTCACGAAAGTGTTTGGTGGCTTGTTTATCAATCATTAGTGTCAGTATTGTTGAGAGTTTTCCTTTGAAAAAGACTTTTTGGTTTGATTGAAAGAAAATCTTTTGAAAGTTTTTGAGTTTCGCTTTCTTAAACTTGCTTCTCATTTGATTTCCTTTTTTGCGAAGTGAAAGTGCTTTGTTTTTTATCTTAAACTTGTTTTTATTGTTTGGACGAAATGATTAGTAACAAATCATCTTCTATCTAAGCATTTCAGTGGCAAGACAAAATTTGATAAAGCAGCAACTTTCCTTCTTTGTTTTTAGAGTAGTCTTTGAATCGTGCATCCACATTTAGTTCTTGCATTAGGGTAAGATTTGCATCTCTTTTTAGGCATATTTAGTTTTGTTAGTTTTTGTGAGTGTGGAGTCTGAAAAGAAAAAGGAAAAAATTTTGTTTATATTACAAGTGCCTTCTGAACCTCATAGAAATTGCTATTCATCGAAAACAAAAGTGCATATGCATGTAGCTAGGTTTTATTAATTTCTTTTGCGTCCATAAAACACCACAAGTTTCAACTCCATTACCTTTGACTTAAAGAACAGCCTAATAAAATCAAGCGCTTAATTAAAATCCACTAGAACTTTTTGTTTTAGTTATTACACCAACAAGTTTAGGATTTTAGGGCCTTGGATTAGGCGAGTGGAGAGTTAACTCTCCAAGGCCACACAAAACGTCAAACATAAGAGTCTGATTAAAGAGAGTAAATCCAATAGCGTTAGGAAGACCAGGAAAGCTCCGGATCTGGGAGTTAAGCACGAGGGTCTGTGAAGACAGGGAAGAGAGATACCCCCTCTCCTACTTGTCCGAACTTACCTCACGACTGTTCCGCCTGGCTTCTGCGACGAGTTGGTACCCATAGTTGCCTCTCCTAGGGATCTGCATAGGTGGCTGCGGAGGGGAATCCCGTGGCACCTGAGGTCGACGTTGTATCACTCTCGACGGTACTTCCGGAGGGCACCCTTGCGAAGCTTGGGGGCTTGCACCGGCGCAGGTTGTTGTTAGGAGGTCAGCGTAACTTCCTCTGATACCTTCGCTGATAGGACTGGGCCCTCATCATCCCAGACTATCTTCGGAAGGCCCTTTGACTCCACTTTCTTGTATTTTGGTGTCCGGTCCTCACCACCCGGAGCGGAAATACTTGGAAGTTGTTTGACTGGCTGTTTCTTTAGGGACTTTATAGTGAGTGCTCTTTGCTCCTTGTATATAGTTGGCTTTAGGTATTTTTGTCTAGTCACATTTGGACTTTGTGTTCTGAGTGACTGGCTTGCCACTCTACCGATCTTGAAAGGCTTTTGGTCGTTCTTTCAGAAGTTGTGGAGTTGCCTCCTCAAGGGCAAAGGTTTTGATTGCTTATCCATATTCTTTGAAGGGTTATTTCTATATTCCCGCAAGGGAAGGGTCTTTGGATCAGTTAGATATGGCCAATATTCCTGAGGAAACCAACCAAGGTGCCCTCCCAAAAGGGGATCCTTGTGCTTTTCCTTTCTTTGGAAACGTTGGTACTCCCTTGATGGCCACTTTGAATATTCCTGGGTTGAATGTTGGACTACCCGTTTGGCTGTGGTCCACTCCGAATATTCCGAATGCTCTTGAAGCTTCTCCGTTAAATGCTTTATTTCAGGGGCATCATATGGGTGCTAATTGTTCATCTTCTTTCAAAGAGAAATCTGGGATTCCTTCTTCTTCTCCTTCTTGTAACAAGAAATCTAAAAAGAGGAGAAAAAGGAAGTCAAAGAAGAAGAATAATTTTAGCACTTCATCTTCAACCTCTGCGAGTCATGTTGGAGATGAGTCTTCAACCTCTGCAAGCCATGTTGGAGATGAGCCTTCAGCCACTGCTAGTCATGCTGGGGGCACAAGTCTAGTCACTGCAAGTCATACTAGCACTTCATCTTCAACCTCTGCGAGTCATGTTGGAGATGAGTCTTCAGCCGCTGCGAGTCATGCTGGGGGCACGAGTCTAGTCACTGTGAGTCATACTAGCAAAGAGTCACCGACCTCTGCAAGTCATGTTCAGGACTCTCCGCAAACCACTGCTAGTCATGTTGGCGGAATGGAGGTTGATAAGAAACCTGGACGTAGAAGTTTTAAACCTAAGTTCCCTTGTAAGATATGCAAGGGAGACCATCTTACTCATTTATGCCCTGGTATTCCAGAGGTTCAAAGGATATGGTCCGAGTCTGAAAGTACTTCTACTCCTACACTTGATATGGTTTCTCATCAATCCCATCAACCATCGGTTGAAAATGTGATAGAGTCAGTGCAATCGCTGGCCGATTACACTCCTCTTTTGGGGGGTGAAGTGCCTAACAAAAGAGTCTATTTGATCTCTAGTACAGAGTCTTCTGGTATAGGGGGCATTCCGGTTTCTTCGAATGTTCCCCCTCCAAGTGCTAAGAGTGTTTCCTTTGATTGGGATAGTCTTGTTGAGCCTCGTCTTCCTTCCGCTGCACCTTTCCAAATAAAGGTCAGAGTTAATTCCACAAATGTCTATCGATGTATGGTGGATGAAGGATCCTCTACAAGTATTATATCCTCTTTGACTTGGAAAGCTTTGGGTTCCCCAAAGTTGTTGACAGCTCAGAGTCAGTTGTTAGCCTATGATAGAAGACCTGGTGAATCTATGGGTGTTCTTCCTCGAGTGCCTATCACTTTAGGTGGGAAGACTGTCTTAATCGATATGATGGTGGTTGATAGCCCTTTAGACTTTAATATGCTACTTGGGCGTGATTATGTCTATGCTATGAATGCTGTGGTGTCTTCACTCTTTCGAGTAATGTGCTTTCCTCATAACGGGAATATTGTCACTATTGATCAGCTTGCATATGATAATCATCACCCTAATTCGACTTTACTGCAGAATGCCCCTTGGTTTGTTCCAAGTGTTCAAGTAGACTCTACCCCGCCACGGGTGAATTATGTGGCATTGAATCCTCAATGTTCAATTGCTTCTAAGAAGGATCCTTTGACTTATTATTCTCCTTCTTGGGACTTGGTCCCGACAGTTGACCGAGAGATTCTTCCTATAGGGACATGGGACCCTTTAATTCCCTCTTTTGATCCTTGTAGTTCTCATGATTTCTCAGATCTTGCTTTGCCTTCACAGGAGGAACTCTTTGAAGCCATGAGTTATGACTACCAAAGGAGCCCTTGGCCTGAGCCCTGCAAGGGGTTTGTTCAGCAAAACTATTATACGTAAGCCGCATGGTTGCGTGGTTCCCTGTACCATATTGTATATATGAGGTACGCATTTTCAAGTTTTGTATTCTATAGCACAAAGATCTTATATGAAGTTTATATGTGGGACGTATTAACTTCGTGTCTAGTGTTCCTATTTATGTTTACAGAACTTGGAAGATTTCTCCTTTGGAAGTTTATGGTTGGTCCGTTCTGACAGGTATTGGTTCTCGAAACTTGGCATATAGGTTAGGTTTTTCCGCCTGCATTGTGCATTTATTAGTTTCCTTTTCCATTTTGGCCTTAGGATCGACCCCACCAAGTTATGATGCGGAACCTTCTCATTGCTTAGAAGTATCATGATTTGTGTGGTAGAGCCTACCTTATCATGGGTGCCCTAGTTAGTACCTGATTGTCACTTGGCACTCATGATGATTTTTCATCCCTAGGCTTGGGAGTCCTCTGTAGTCCCGCCATGACTTATGCGTTGAAGACTCATTCCTCTTTGCTTCTTCGCTTCGTTCTGGCCTTATACCCTAGAGGCTCCTATGTGTGTTGAGTTGTACTTCTGCATTGCATGTTGACCATTTGCACCTTTTGGCCTATAGCCGGCTTCACTTGGACTCGTGTTTAAGCCCACTTTTGACCATGACGTCTGCAAAAATCAACCTTGCATACCCTTGACCTCTGCAGCTTGACATAGCCAGATCCGTGGAAGGGACATACCTCTGAGTGTCACTGACCAGTTTTTCACCTCCCTGCATTGAGCATAGGAACGTTCCTTTCCCAGGAACTAGATCATCTGTTTCACCGACACTCGTTCTTTCCACTGTAACATAGCATTCTTTTATTTCTTTTTCCGGCTTATCAGAAAAAGACAAAAAAATTAAATATTCCAAAAAGAGCGGGAACAGGGACATTATTTCCATTTATTGTTGGCAGCTAGAGTCAGTCGTGTCGCCCTTGAACAAAGCACTCAAAACAAAGTCTCCTCCGCATGGGTGGGATTTAGTTTGACTTAGGTAAGCCATAACCTTGTTATCGAGTCAGTTCTCCCCCGATTGGTTATCTCTTCCAATCATATGGAGGGTTCGTTCGTGCCTCCTGCATGACGAACTTATACAGATTCATTATATGCTGCCACATAGTCACATTGAGTCGTGCTTTTGTTCAAGGGAAGTTAGCCTGAGTCGGCCTTTCTGCGGTGTCTCTTGACTCATTTTTCAGTCGGCCATCCCTGGTTGTCAGTGTCATGTCTATCATCACATCAGTTATATTGGTCCTTCACTCGTGCCGGTTTGAGAAGGTCCCCATTGACTTCTTGCTGGCGGGTCTTGTCCTTATCGACGACGACACATTGCTCTGAGGGCAGACCTAGAGACCGCACCCTGGCCCTATTTTCATTATTGATAGGTCACCTTGTGCTCAGCATCGATCAGTATCATGGGTCTTTGACTGAGTGGTTTCCCTTGTGTTCGACATCAGCATACATTATCACACATTGGGATTCGTGCAGTACCTTGGTTTCCATTTGACCCTATTGGTGGATACCTCGCCTCTGTGTCAGCTTTCATTATTGGTTGGTTCAGAGGGTTTCTGCCGTGCGCTAGCCACATCTTGTGTACGCCGGAAACGTACTTCGGTTGGGTTACTACATCTTTTTCGTCCGATTCCTTCCACATTATTGGCCTACGGGTTACACTCGCGCTAGATTGATGGAGGATGCCTTAATGCCTTCCTTCTAGCGGATCTTTCCCTATCGACTCCGACTCATTGCTCTGGGGCAAAGATCTAGAGTCCATTTGGCAGTACCTTGGGGTTTGCAGTCATTAGTGGCAGATTCCTCGCTATCGACAGTGGGAAACCATCATTGTCTCCTGATTGATAGATTCTTACAGGTGTTCGACTTCAGCTCATCTATTCACACTTGTTAGATTGTACTGGGTACCTTGACGCTCATTATCATTATCGGTGAGTAGTCTCGCGTTTGTTAACGGTATACATCAATGACCGGTAATCAAACGATTTCTCACATGGTCGACTTCAGATCATTTATTCCCATGGTGTAGAAATGTACCACGGCGGTCGGTGAAGACCTCAGGTTGTATCAGCATTCATTGGTTCACTTGACAGTTGCTCCTGTTGCTGCTAGTTGATACCACTCCACCTTATATGTTGCAGTCAGTCATGGCGACATTCTATATGCTGGCACCTGAGTTTGCAGTGTAGTACCATCCTATTCCATCATGTTCAGTTGGTACCTTTTGGGATCAGTCTTTGATTTCAGTGATCCGTTGTATCTTTCAGCATCATTGACAGTTTTATATGTGATATTCAGACATGTACTTACTCATTATGATCAGATGATCCATTATGTATTTTACAGTCATTTATACTTGTATACTTAGTGGATCCGCTTGTACTTGATATGCGGACATGCTTTACTTTTCCTGAGCATGGGTATGCCCGCCTCAGACAGTGTTTCTTTCTGATCTCCTTTCGGTGGCTTGGCAGGCTGAATTCTGGTGAAGTCCTCCTCGGTTTTTTGGCAGAGTTCCTTTCCTTGTACTTACTTAATATATTTCGGCCATCATGTTCCCCTTCTGACCTCATACATTAGGGGGCATCTGTTATAGCTCCAAATCTCACTCTTATGGTTTGTGATGCTGCACTTATGGCCTAGGGCAACCCCTCCTTCCAGACCTGGTCCAAAAATTTAAAAAACAGTGTTTTATTCCCTATACGCGACTTTGCCCTGTGTTAAACGCGTGTACACGCGGGTATGTCATACCCAACCCGCGTGTATCTATTAAAACACTTAAAAAAAATATAATTTCCTCTTTTTCGGGCGGTGATCGCGGGTTTACCTGCTGGATCACCTGTTAGTGCCCGTGGCCCAACTGTTCCCAACCAACTCCTAACTAAAAAACTACTTTGGAGAGGGTATAAAAAGACATCAAAGGGAAGGCCAAGGGGAGAGAGAAAGGAGAGCAAGATTATTATGCTGAGATTTTTCCCTTAGACCAGGTCTGAAGTCCTTGGTGCATTCTGCACTTCCCCCATTTTGCATAGGAAACCCTTGTTTCCATGTGTATTGGTGATCATTCATCCTTGACATCATCATTGAGTAAGACTTGGAAGGAGCTCTTGTTGGAGGCTGGAGGCTGGAACGAATCCGGGAGGAAGCTCGCTTGGAGCCTGCTGAAGGTGTTCAGGTGATATCTTTCCGATATATGTACTTTATTTGCCTTTATATATAAAGAAACACGTCTTTGTTCCCGAATAATCTTTCTTTATGCTTATGAGATTCTTGTGTTGAATTCTTATGAAAGTGGTTACTTAAAGATTTTTTATAACTAACTTTATAGCATAAAGATGATTTATACATAAACTTCTATACATGTACTGTTGTGTTCTTTGATTTGTTTGTCTTGCAGGTCAAAGAAAGAAGAAGGGAACTCCAAGAAGGGTTTGCACCCTAACGGTCTTCTCGAACGTAGGACCTTAGGTATGTACCCTAAACATTAGAATTTGCTTAAAAGTAAAAAAGATGGCTGTGTGTGTGTGTTTCTTTGAATAAGCAATTTTCAGTCTGGTAGAGTCTTAGCCCAAAGGACCCTAGGGGTACTTTCCCTTCAACCAATGGGGACTTGGCTTCACCAGAAGCAAAGTGGATCACTGTGTGTATTTTAAATTAATTGGTGACCATGTTATTTATCTGGTCTTATATGTGGATGATATGTTGCTAGTTGGAAATGACAAAGAAATTATCCAGGATTCGAAGACCCAATTGTCCTCCAAATTTGACATGAAAGATCTTGGTGCTGCAAACTATATTTTGGGCATGGAAATTAAAAGAGATCGGGCAAAGAGGAAGCTTTGGTTAAACCAAAGGAAGTATGTCGAGAGAATATTGCAAAGGTTTAATATCCAGGATAGTAAACCAGTGAAGGTTCCTATTCCTTTAGGTGTAAAGTTATCTACTAAACAGTGTCCCAAGACACAAGAAGAGGAAGAGAATACGTCCCATGTTCCATATGAAATTACAGTCGGTAGCCTGATGTGTGCGATGGTTTGTACTAGACAAGACATTGCACATGCAATGGGAGTATTGAGTAGGTTCATGTAAAAAGCAGGGAAGGAGCATTGGACAACAATGAAGTGGGTTTTCAGGTATTTGCGTGGCACTAGTGATTATGGTTTGTGCTACCAAGGAAGACTAGGATTGGACAAAGTTTTGGATATATGTGGCTTTGTTGATGAAAACTGGGCTGGAGATCTAGATCAGAGAATATCTACAAGTGGGTATGTGTTTAACCTATTTGGAGGTGCAGTCAGTTGGATGAGCAAGAAACAATCTATTGTGGCACTATCAACTATAGACGCAGAATACATGGCATCCACTCATTCAAGCAAGGAAGCAGTTTGGTTGCAGAGACTGTGTTCAAATATGGGGTTAGTATAGGGAGCTATAAGGATTGTTGGCATTATGGCACAGGTTTGGAGCTATGGCACAGGTGTTATCCTTGAAGGTAACTCACTTTGGTGACAGATCTCAGTTTAGGCTTTCAGAATGAAGGAAAAGACATATACATAGGTTCACCTAGACGAAGACGCATATACACGCGGGTTATACGTTACAAAAGCACGTATGCGTATACATGCACTTTTATGCAAGGAAAAGTGTGTACATGTTGGAGAACTTACTTTTGGTCTGTGGTATTTAGTCCTTGGTAATTGAACCTATGGTTTTGGGCCATAGTATCTCGTCAGAAGTGTTGATCCCAAGTATTGGGTCAATGGTATTGTTTTGTTATGGTTTTGGACCATGGTATTGTGAAAGGCCTAAGACTATAAAAGAGGAAGGAGATCATTTTGGAAATGACCATCTGAATTAATTGAATATCTGATAAAGTGCTAGATCTGGAATATTGGTAATTGGGTTATGGTGCAAATCTGGATCTGAATGAAGGAGGAACCTAAGCGCAAAGAGAAGGATAAGTTCTATTGATGGGTCATAATCTTAAGGCTTGAATAATAGTATCTTTGTATGATTTTGATCCATTATATGTGGCTCATGATTGATCTATGAATCTGGTAATCTGGGTTAATTAATGTCTAAATATTTGAAAGAGTGAATTATCCTTTATAGATCTGTACGCAGGTTCAGTGAAGCGAAGGTGCGTACACACGCTGGTTTTGTGAGTAAAAACAGTGTATATGCAAGTTGGTCCAAATGCAGAAGCATATGCACGCAGTTTTTTTGGTTATTGAAGTAGCGTACATCTCTTGATTTTTGTTCTAGCTGCTTCTGTTTATTGTTGCAGTGTTCTGGGTCTAGAATTTGGTGTGTGGTTACTGTTACTGTGTTTTGGGTACATTTGTCAGAGAAGTGTCTACTTGATTCAATTCTAATTGGTGAAAAGGAGATTGTTTGATGCGGAAATTCTTGATGATTGATTGATGTTCATGGATCCAGTCTGAAAATTTATGAAACATGGTCCCTCGAAGAAAGAGAAGGTTGTAGCCTTCTATAGGTCAGCACCTACGTACTAGTATCTTGGCTAGTGCAAGAGCTAAGGGGGTTGTAGCTCCCTTCTAGGAGAAGCTGCAGAACGAGAGAGGGTTGTAGCTCTCAGCAGGTTGCAGCCTGCGTACTGGTAAAGGATTGCACCAGTATAGAATCATTATAAAAAGAAGTTTCTAATTAAAAGGAAGATAGAGACGAATTGCAGCAGGTGGTTTTCACCCACATTGGGTTTCCACCTTATATCTTGTGTTCTTGTGTGTGATTGTCTTCTGCTCTGTTTCACTGTTTCTCGTTACTGTTTATTTGATTCTGATACACAGATTAATAATCAACATCTGTAAGATAAAGTAAATTATAAGTTTGCATGGTATACGCGGGTTTCCTTATACGTAGTTGCGTATATACGCGATTTTCACTAACTGAAGTAGCGTATATGATCTGGATTTGAAAAAGGAAATAATTGACTTGATAATACTGATTCACCCCCCTCTTAGTATTATTTCCAACAATTGGTTTCAAAGCAGGTCCTTCTGAAGAAGCTTGATCGCATGAAGGAAGATCCATCATCATGAGCAACTAGGAGAGAGAAGCATCTATCAGGCCACCAATTTTTGATGGGACCAACTTCGTCTATTGGAAGGTAAGAGTCACAGCCTATCTGCAATCTCTTGGTATAGAAGTTTGGGATATCATAGATACAGGGTATACTTTTCTATCCACAACTCCTATACATTCGGCTGGTAAGAAGCAATATGAAACAAATGCAAAGGCTGTCAATACTCTATTAGGATGTCTATCTCAATCAGAATTCATCAAGGTTATGTAGTATAAATCGGTAAAAGAAATATGGGACAAGATTGTTCTGAGCTATGAAGGAGATGAACAGGTAAAACGAGCAAAACTTCAAACCCTCAGAATTCAGTATGAAAATCTCAGAATGGACAATGATGAAAGTGTGGCTAACTATTTCCTTCGTGTAGATGAGATTGTTAATTGTATGAAAAACTTGGGTGAAGAAATAAAAGAGGCTGTTGTGGTTGAAAAAGTTCTAAGATCTTTGTCCCCTAAGTTTGAATCAAAAGTTTCTGCAATAGAAGAAAAGGGGAATCTACAGAACCTTACCATGTCACAGCTACACGGAATTCTAACTGGTTACGAAATGATGAAAGGAGGACCATCAAACAGGAGAGAAGATTCATTCAAGGCTTCAGGCAAAGGAGATTACTATGAGTCAGGACATATGTCAGAAGAAGAGGAAGAATCAAATTTTGTCAAGAATCTTCAGCGGGGTGCTGGAAGATTCAAACGTAAGATACCTTTCAAATGCTTTGCTTGTGGAAGAGTCGGTCACTATGCTGCCAAGTGTCCTCATAAAGATAAGCTTGACAAAGGTAAGGAACATGTTAGATGGAACAAGAAACAGAATGTAAATAAGAAAAGCTATTACACTCATGAAGATAGTGATGGACTTTCAAATAGTGATGAAGATGAACAAGGTTATAATTATAAATTTTTAATGGCTTTTGAAGATGATGATTTTATGGATGCTATAAATGAAGAAGGTCTTTATAAAGAGATTTCTAGACTCAAAATTTGTTTAGAAGAAAAGAATTTGATCATAGATACTCTACAATTCCAACTTGCTGAAAAGGAAAAACATCATGAAAAGTCAGAATGTGAAATTGTGGGACTTAGAAAAGAGATTGAGAAAACAAAAGCTCTTAACCTAAGATTTGTTAAAGAATTCGACACTTTAGATGAGATTATCAAAGTGCAGTGTTCTCCACTAATCAAGACAGGTCTAGGATATAATGAAGAAACAACTCAAGCACAGGAACCATCTACCTCCAAAAGTTATCTTGATGCTGCAAGGAAAAGTGAACAAAGGCCAAATAGAAATCACCAGGTAAATCAGGGACAATTCACCTCAAGAATGAACAAAGACTATCAGATAAATCAGGGGAAATATACTTTTAGAATGAATAGAAGATACAACCAGCGAAAGGTAAAACCTTCTCAATCTGCCTCAAGAATGGATGTCAATAGGAACTACAATCATTTGGCTGGTAGATTTGATAATCACAAGAGTTTCTTCAATGGACAATGTTTTTCTTGTCATAACTTTGGTCACAAAGCAACTTAATGTGTTGCCTATAAGACAATCATGACTAGAGAAGCTCATAAACAGAGGAGTATGACTAGAATCGTGAAAAGGACCTACAATAACTTCTTTGCTCTTGAAAATGAAATAGAATGTTCTGTTTGTAACAATTTCGGTCATGAAGATTTCGAATGCAGGAGCAGGTTTCGGCAGACAACTCAGAAGGAGCAAGCCTCAAGTGCCAAATCATGGAGAATAAAAGAACCACAACTAGAAAGATGTGGTATAGCCTTATATGCGGAAGGGCAAGAAAATCAATGGTACATCGACAATGGATGTTCGAAACATATGACAGGTGATAAAGAAAAACTTCAGTCATATAGTGCCTTAGAGAAGGAGAAGAAAGTCTCTTTTGGAAATGACACCCCTACTCTCATAAAAGGTAAATGTTATGTTCAGTTGAAAGAAAGGGTCAAAGTTGGAAATGTCATGTATGTTGATAGCTTAAAGCATAATCTATTAAGTGTCAGTTAGATGTGTGATCAAGGAACTGAGGTAATATTTCGATCAAATGGATGTAGTGTTCGCGACCTTGATATAGGAAAAATAGTGATCAAAGGCATAAGAACTCCAAATAATTTATACATATTCAAAGAAGAACAACATCAATGCTATCTAAGCAAGAATGATGAACACTGGCTATGGCACAGAAGATTGGGGCATCCTAGCTTCTCACAGATAAGGAAAGAATGCAAATACCAGGCAGTTCGTGGTCTTCTAGACATCAAAATTACAGACAATACAATATGCAAATCATGTCAGTTTGGTAAGCAAACCAGAACTAACTTCCCTGAGAAGGAAGGATCAGCCAGCAGGCTGCTTGAACTTGTCCATACTGATGTATGTGGTCCATCTAGAAAAAGGTCACCTCGAGGAGAAGAATACTTTATATTATTCATTGATGACTTTTCTAGGATGTGTTGGATAGGACTTATGAAGCACAAAGGCGAAGCCTTTGAAAAGTTCAAATTATTCAAAGCCTTGGTGGAGAACGAATCAGATCATAGAATCAAATGCCTCAGGTCTGATCGAGGAGGAGAATTTACCTCAAATGAATTTTTCGATTTTTGTGAAGAACATGGAATAAGAAGCGAATTCTCTACAGCCAGGACTCCTCAGCAAAATGGAGTAGTGGAAAGGATGAACAGAACAATTCAACAAATGGCTCGTGCTATGTTTGATGAATCTGGAACTCCCGCAACCTTCTGGGGTGAAGCCGCATTTGCTGCAGTTGTTATTCTCAACAAAACAAATGTCCGAGTGAATAGCACTCAAACTCCTCATGAGCTCTGGTATGGTGAGACTCGTTCGGTAAAATATTTCAAAATTTTTGAAAGCAAATGCTATATCAAACATACTGATGAAAATCTTGGCAAGTTTGAACCTAGAGCAGATGAAGGCATTCTCCTTGGTTACTCTCCCCATAGCAAAGCTTACAAGTGTTACAATAAAAGGCTTGGAAAAATTGTTGAAAGTATTGATGTAGTAGTTGATGAAGAAGAAAACACTCCTAGGCAGGTAAGATCTGAAGATTTCGAAGATGATGAGGACTATCCTTCAACATCAAATCAGACTTATGATGAAGAAGAAGTTGAAGAGGCACCAGAAGAACAGATAAGGATAGAAGATAAGACTCCATCCAGATACGTTCAGAAGAATCATCCACAATCTCAAATTTTGGGGCAGAAAGAGGTAGGTATACAAACAAGAAGAACAATTGCAGAAGCCTCAAGCTATTTGGCATTGCTCTCCTCCACTAAACCACAAAATGTAAAAGAGGCATGCAAAGATGAATGCTAGGTCAAGGCAATGGATGAAGAGCTTGAGGAGATTGAAAAGAATAACACTTGGGAGTTGGTTCCTAGACCAAAAGATAAGAATGTCATAGGGACAAAATGGATATTCAAAAACAAGTTGAATGAAAATGGGGAAGCTATTAGAAACAAGGCCAGACTTGTTTGTAAAGGGTATGCTCAACAAGAAGGAATAGACTTTGAAGAAACTTTTTCTCCCGTTGCTAGACTTGAGGCCATCCAAATGTTCCTTGCTCTTTCAAGCTTTCAAAAGTTCAAAGTATTTCAAATGGATGTGAAATCAGCTTTTCTGAATGGAGACTTAGAAGAAGAAGTGTATATTGAGCAACCAGATGGATTCATTCTTGGAAATGATCCAAAACTTGTATGCAGACTGAAGAAGGCTCTCTATGGTCTTAAACAAGCTCCAAGGGCTTGGTATTATCATCTGGACAAATATCTTCATCAACAAGGTTTCTCAAAAGGATCAGCAGATAGCGATCTTTATATAAAAATTGAAAATAACAAATTGCTAATACTTGTTGTGTATGCTGATGATATCATTTTTGGCAGTAATGAAGAAGATATGAGTCAAAGCTTTGCCTTGGTGATGTAGAAAGAATTCGAAATGTCATTGCTTGGAGAACTAACATATTTTCTTGGATTACAAATCCAACAAAATGAAGGTGGTATCTTTTTATCTCAAACCAAGTACCTCAAACAGATTTTGAAGAAGTATGGCATGGAAGATTCGAAACCAGTATGTACCCCTATGGTTACAAGATGCAGGCTCAGTGCAAATGATGAATCAGCAGCAGTGCATCAACCAACTTATAGATCCATGATTGGAAGTCTTCTCTATTTAACAGGTACTCGACCAGACATCATGCATGTAGTGGGAATGGTTGGAAGATTTCAGGCAAATCCTAAGGAAACTCATCTTTAGGCAGTAAAGAGAATTTTCAAGTATCTTCAAGGAACTCAAAACTATGGCCTGTGGTATCTGAGAGATACAGATCTCACTCTTCATGCTTATACAGATGCAGATTGGGCTGGAAGCGTGGATGACAGAAAAAGCACAAGTGGCGGTGCATTCTTTATGGGTTCCAGATTAGTATCTTGGTTCAGCAAGAAACAGAGTTCAATTGCCTTATCTACAGCTGAAGCAGAATATGTGGTTGCCGCATCTTGTTGCACACAACTCCTTTGGATGATGCAAACTTTGCAGGATTTTCAAATCACTTGTACTCCTCCTATCTCCATCTTATGTGATAATACAAGTGCTATCAGTATCTCAAAGAATCTTCTCATGCATTCAAAGACTAAGGACATACCGATCAAATATCATTTTCTCCGAGAACAAGTATTTGAACAAAAGGTCAAATTGGAGTATGTTCCCTCTAAGGAACAAGTTGCTGATATTCTCACCAAACCACTGCCCAGGGAAACTTTTGAATACCTCAGACAAAAGTTGGGAGTAGTTGATGCGTTATCTTGCTGTTGAAACTTGCCTGTTTCAGAGAAAAGTTGGTGTACGCGAGTTGCCTGAGGAGGATCCGCGTACATACACCAGTTTATGCAGAGATAGTCGCGTATATGGTAGTTTGAAATAAATCAGTGGGGACAGACTCTGGTTGAAGAAAGTTTGATATGGGTCTGACAGAGACCATCTGGCACAGGTTCAGGGGGAGCAGATAAACTTCTGATAATGCATTGTTGGCATTACATTAGAAGCTTTTGGTCCGAGTACACAGCTGTTGCTGATTTCAGGTGGAACAAATGCAGAGGGAGAATAGAAGGAGAACATGGCTGCTGATCTGAATAGTGATTGACAGATGCTGCTGATATCAGTTATTGGTGACTTTCATAAGTCTTGCTCTGGATATTTCGTCTCTATGTCATGTATCTCTTTTATGGTGTCAAGGTCATGTAACGGCCTATTTTGGTTTCCCCACTATGCCTGGGATGAATGATGTAATGTACTTGGTTGTCATATGTAAATTTCTGATGTATCCCCACTTGGTTGGGTCATGGATGTATGTATAGAGTCTTTTGGTGATAGGAAGGTCTTTTATGATGTAAAAGTCATGGTTTTTTCTTGAAGAACATCTTTCTGTAGATCTTGCCTATAGTCAGGGGGAGCATGGTCAGCATAACAGAGTAGAGATTTCATCATGTACTCAGGGGGAGCACAACCCTTTGCCCTTGTTGACAAAGGGGGAGAATGACCTTGAGGATCTTGGGGTTGCCATCAAGTCCAAATGGGGAGATTGTTGGCATTATGGCACAGGTTTGGAGCTATGGCACAGGTGTTGTCCTTGACGGCAACTCACTCTGGTGACAGATCTCAGTTCAGGCTTTCAGAATGAAGGAAAATACATATATGCAGGTTCACCTAGACGAAGACGCGTATACACGTGGGTTATACATTACAAAAGCGCGTATGAATATACATGCACTTTCACGCAAGGAAAAGCGCATACATGTTGGAGAACTTACTTTTGGTCCATGGTATTTAGTCCTTGGTAATTGAACCTATGGTTTTGGGCCATAGTATCTCGTCAGAACTGTTGATCCCAAGTATTGGTTCCATGGTATTGTTTTGTTATGGTTTTGGACCGTGGTATTGTGAAAAGCCTAAGACTATAAAAGAGGAAGGAGATCATTTGGCAAATGACCATCTGAATTAATTGAATATCTAATAAAGTGCTAGATCTGGAATATTGGTAATTGGGTTATGGTACAGATCTGGATCTGAATGAAGGAGGAACCTGAGCGCAAAGAGAAGGATAAGTTCTATTGATGGGTCATAATCTTACGGCTTGAATAATAGTATCTTTGTATGATTTTGATCCATTATATGTGGCACATGATTGATCTATAAATCTGGTAATCTGGGTTAATTAATGTCTAAATATTTGAAAGAGTGAATTATCCTTTATAGATCTGTATGCAGGTTCAGTGAAGCGAAGGCGCGTACACACGCTGGTTTTGTGAGTAAAAACAGTGTATACGCAGGTTGGTCCAAATGCAGAAGCGTATGCATGCAGGTTTCTGGTTATTGAAGTAGCATACATCTCTTGAGTTGTGTTCTAGCTACTTCTGTTTATTGTTGTAGTGTTCTGGGTTTAGAATTTGGTGTGTGGTTACTGTTACAGTGTTTTGGGTACAGCTGTCAGAGAAGTTTCTACTTGATTCAATTCTAATTGGTGAAAAGGACATTGTTTGATGCAGAAATTCTTGATGATTGATTGATGTTCATGGATCCAGCCTAAAAATTTATGAAACGTGGTCCCTGGAAGAAAGAGAAGGTTGTAGCCTTCTGTAGGTCAGCACCTACGTACTAGTATCTTGGCTAGTGCAAGAGCTAAGGGGGTTGTAGCTCCCTTCCAGGAGAAGTTGGAGAATGAGAGAGGGTTGTAGCTCTCAGCAGGTTGCAGCCTGCGTACTGGTAAAGGACTGCACTAGTACAGAATCATTGTAAAAAGAAGTTTCTAATTAAAAGGAAGATAGAGACGAATTGCAGCAGGTGGTTTTCACCCACATTGGGTTTCCACCTTATATCTTGTGTTCTTGTGTGTGATTGTCTTCTGCACTGTTTCACTGTTTCTAGTTACTATTTATTTGATTCTAATACATAGATTAATAATCAACATCTCTAAGATAAAGTAAATTATAAGTTTGCATGGTATATGTAGGTTTCCTTATACGTAGTTGCGTATATACATGGTTTTCACTAACTGAAGTAGCGTATATGATCTGGATTTGAAAAAGGAAATAATTGACTTGATAATACTGATTCACCCCCCCTCTCAGTACTATTTCCAACAAGGATAGACTGTGACAGCCAAAGTGCAATTTTCTTGGCAAAGAACCCTGCTTACCATTCAAAGAAAAAACACATTGATGTTCAGTATCACTTTGTGAGGGATATGATAGAAGACAAAAAGGTGTTGCTGGTAAAGGTGGACATTTTGAAGAATGTTGCAGATGCATTGAAAAAATCTATGAGATCTGAGAAGTTCTCTTGGTGTAGAAAAACAATGGGAATTACAGGGCTGGATAAATGACTAAGCTGTCTTGTGGCCTAGTGTGGAAAGAAAACAACAAGTGGGAGAATGTTGGGTTGTGTTATATTCTTTCCATGACTAGCCCACGTAGTTAATCGAGGGGTTAGGAGGGGGGTGGAGCCCCTCCTCCATTGCATCGATTGCGTAGTGGGGGGAGTCATAAGGGGTTTGAGGGGTGCAGGTAACCCCACTCTATGGGGTCCGGGGTAGCGCCCCAGAAAATTTTGGTTTTGGACCCTATATTAGGTTGGGCAAACCTACCTATGGTTTTGTGCATGATTTTCGCACATGGTTTTGGACGTGATGGTTTTCGGTTCATGGTTTTAGACGCGATGGTTTTCGATCCATGGTATTGGATGCTTCGACATGTATAAATATGTTTTGTAACATTGAAAGGAACATAATGCAAAATCAAGCCGGTAGTCTCGGTTTTGGGATCCAAGGGAAAATATCTGTGTATATGTGTTTTATGTGTTATGCTCTCGCATTGTTTATTTTCTGTGTTTTAGAATTCGTATGCAGGTAATTTCTGTATGGGGTTAAAACCTACACAAAAGGTCTGAGGTATAAAGAATGAGACTCATTTTAGTCTGAGAGTTAACAGATTATAACACAGAGAAAAAAGGGATAAAGTAAGAGGATTGTGCATGATTTTGGAGATCTAATATGGCCGAATTAGGCTATACTTATAGAAGCTATAGGTGCCCTAATAGGTGGGAGAAATGCTAAGAGTATCATGATAAGATCAGAGTTGGTTTGGATTGCTAAAAGAAGCATATTACTTGTCTTCCAAGCTAAATAAGTTATAGAATGAAAGACTGAAGTTGGCAGAAGGCTCCTAGCCTAGTTTTTGAAAGTTTTGATAGTGAGTATGAACCTCTAGAACTAGTCCAAATTATTGCACAAGAAGCTCATGGATTCTAAGGCGATTATAGAAGCAACCATCTCATCTGTTGAAGAAGGTTATTCTGGGAATACCTATGATAACATTGAAATCGGTTTTCTCAGAGAAGTGGGTCGAGAGGTACAAATATCTATGAAGATAAGGACGAGCTTTTGGGATAACTGTTCGGAGGGTTGAATAGGCCAAAACAAGGTGTTGGAAGTGTCTTCTAGGAGAACAAGTTGTATATGCTTTTAGAGAGAAGGAGGTCGTTGATTTATGAAGGAGGTTTGACCATAGATGGAGGGATAACATGGGAAACAGGGGTGCCCTAACTAGTAATCACACTTCATCAAGTATGCACAATATTTTGCAAGGTATGTATATTTGTTTTATGGATAAAGGGTCTTGAATGCACTAGGGTTTTGCAGCATGTTTGGAATGGTAAAATAATTTATGGTTTCAAGGCTTCACCTTGTTGGATATTTTTGGTTTCTAGGGATTATAAACCCTATATAGGTCTTGGATAGGAAAACCCTAGTTAAGTGAAAAATCCTAACACTGATCGGTTTCTTCCCTCATATAAACATAACTTTTGTTATATAGGGTTTGCAAAAAGAATCTAAGACTTGGTAAAAACAAGCAAGGGTGGCATTGGATGAAATCTAGGATATGACATCAAAACCCTAGGGATGATGTTTCCAAGGTAAATATCAAGGAATTTAGGGTTTTCACTTGAGAACCTTAGGAGTCTTCCCTCTAAGAAAACCATGGAAACCTTAGATTGACAAAATAAATGCCATGCTCTTATATTTGTATATTTTTCTTGGTTATATTTGTTATTAAAAAGCAAGATGAGAAGGGGGAAAAAAGAAAATCAACTATCATGCTTGATGATGACTCCTTGGAGATGATGAGCATGATGGAAGGAGGGAATTGTAAGGACCTTGAAGGAATTGATGCTAACAAGTTCAAAGGAGTAAGCATGCATCATTGTATTTTCTAGAAGAATCTTGACTAAGTATGACATCATAGATAGAAGCATGTAATAGTAGCATATTTAAAGCCTACTTATTTAAATTTCTTGAAAGAAATCATCTAGCCCTTTAAGAATGAAAATATTAGAGACAATTATGCATAAGTCTTCATCCATTAATTGTCTAACATTATATAAGATGAAGTCATTTTGCTAAGGTGGAGTCTTTTTTTTTTAACACAGTCGGTTACTTTTTATATATTGCAAAAAGGAGGGGAAGGAAGCTAGTTCCTTGTACAATCAAAGGAGGGTAGGTTCAAAAGTAGTGTGTAAATGGGAGCGTAGTCCCCACAACTACTTTTGCGCCAGAATCCATAAACTTCAAAACAAATGTGTTGGTTTCGTGGTTCTAAGATGTGGGATAACATTCCAAAAGATGACTTGAACTCCAAAAAAGAATTAACTTTTGAAAAGGCAGGTATATTCAAAGACCATTATCCTCGGAAATTCGGCATATACACAATACACGGTAATTAATGAATTCCGCTTTTCCATAGCCTTGGTGCGATCTTCAAAGCTAACCTTTATAAGACTCAATCTCCACCGTAGAAAATCCTCCATCAGATCTAACCGGTCAAATAACTTGCAAACCCCAATTCCGCCGCCGATCCACACACGATAGATCTGATGATTGGCAAGGATATCGGGCGGGCAAATTGTGTGAAGAGTACATGCCCAAAAAGGTGGTAATCTCACACCACCCACATGATGCATGTCCATCATTGAGTGGAATCGGGTGGTTCCCTCCCGAAACCACTTACTGCTAAAACTTTTCCCGATATACCGTTCCGGTTTACAATCCTGCATTTTCTTAATGTTTAACTCTCATGCAAGAAAGTGCCCAATGGCCATTGATCTACCACCATCGATGACTGTGACGACATTTCCAAGATCCTCTTCCGCTGCAACTAAAGTCAAACCACGACCCTTGATCTCCAGAATCCCACAATACCTGTGCGATGGATCTTCATCAGTCTCTGCACTCCTACTTTGCAGCCTTTCTTCATTGATTTGTGGTTTTTGGTCCTGAATTATTGGTCTCTGTTGTGAAGAAACCTGCTATTGTTGATTGCAAAATTGTCTCGGGTTGCCTGGAAGCCTGCACTAATACATGTGAATGGAGAGGGGGTCAAGGGATACTTTCTTCATAAAATTCATTGTTCTCTTTGACTATGTCCATTGGTTTTTCAATTTCTTTGTTGGCATGGCTATCTGCGTCCTTATTTTAGTTTCTCAGGACGTGCTTTAAGGTCATATTTCCCATACTTTTGAAACTTGCTCTAATCCTTTGATAGATTTTATTGATGGATATACTTTTGAAGTCCCTATTGTCATCCAGAGCGGCTATTATGATAGTAGAGTCCCCTATTATTATAGGGTTTTTCAATACGTTTTTGTTTAAAAGCCTTGTGCCTAGGAGAAGGTTGTATGCTTTAGCCCTGTTGTTTATCATTTCTCCCAAGCTCCATTCATAGGTTATTATTTTTTGTCCATTTGGGTCTAATATAACTCCTCCTACCCCTGCCTTGCCTGGGTTATTTTTTACAGCTCCGTAAAAAAGAAGAATGTGCCTCCTTTGTTCTTTTATCCATTCTCCAAATTCTTTGTCCTCTAATCTTAATTTCCAATTCTTGTTTGTGTGTGCTTCTTTATTTTTTGTTGTAACTATTGCTTTTGCTTTATTTTCTAACATTGCTTTACTGTACCAGTCTTTCTCTTCGTGTTGTAAATTATTCTGGTCCATTTTTGAGATTTCATTTGTACTGATTATCTCTGCAACTTGGCTTCAAGATTTTGCTAAGATCTTGCCTAGATTTGGCTTTTGTTCTTTGAAAATGAAATTGTTTCGGGCTAACCAAATTTTCCAACATAGGATTGAAGGGAGACATTTCCATATCCTTTTTATTGTTGCCTTTTTTTTTCATTGTATATGGGTATCTTTTATCCCAGTTTTTATGAAGAATTGTCAATTGGATTGTTGGATTTATGTTTATTTCCAAAGGACTTGTTGCCTATTTCCAGCACTCTCTCGCCACCATACAATTAATGAAGAGGTGTTGGATAGTTTCTTCCTCCTTTTGACACATGACACATTTTGAGGGCCCTTATATTTGTTTTTTTTTTTAATTTTCAGAGGTAAGAATTTTACCTTTGAGAAGGGTCCAGGTGAAGAATTTAATTTTGGGCAGACTCTTTGAATTCCATGTTGCCTTCCAAAGACTCCAGTCATTTTGGTTGTGAAGATTTTGGAGGAGGTTGTACCCCAATTTCACTATGTAATCCCCTCCATTTGGGTCCCAAACAAAGTCATCCTACTCTTCTATGTTGATGGGCACATCCCTAGCCGAATGGATTTTTAAAATTTCCCACTCACTTTTAAGTCTTGGTGGAATGGCCAGCTTTTTCCATCTAACCAAGTTATTTTGATCCCAATCCAAAATAGAATAAAGTGTGTTAAAACTTTGCTCTTCCATCCATCTCTGAAGGCTCCTTAAATTTTGTTCTTGATTTAAGGGATTTTTCCTCCCAAATAGAAACTATTTTGCGATTCCCTGGATTTTTGGATATTTGATGTCTGATAAGAAGGATTATCCTTTTAACCAATTTCCATATTTGGGTGCATGGCCTGTTTGGAATAGTATCAGTGAGCAGCTTTGTTCTATGACCATTCAAGTATTTCATAGTTAGAAATTTTTCCCACTAGTGGCCGATCCCATTTATCATTCTCCAAATAATTTTTGTCCCTAGGGCAATGTTCATTAGTCCTCGTAGTCTTATTTCTATACCTCCTTTTTCGTAGGGAAGAGTAACTTGCTTCCATTTAACAAGGCTAATTTTTTTATTATCTTGTTTTCCTCCTTGCCAGAGGAAGCCTCTAATTATCAGTTCCATTTGCTTGTGGGTGCTTTCCGGAGCCATAATGATTTCATACTGATATATAAGCAAGGCCAAGATAAGTGCTTTAATCAATGTCACTCTTCCTGCTAGGTTGAGCCACATCACTCCCTAGTTCTGAATTTTTCCCCTCATTTTCTCCACTTGCCCATTCCAGACTTCTGATTTTACCACTTCCTTTGCTAAGGGAAGCCTAAGATATGTGAAGTGGGTCCAATTTATTTGTGGGGGTATTTTCAGAATTTGTGAGATACACTGCATTGTTGTTGTTCGAGTGTTCCAGCAATAAATTCTGCATTTGAGGTTATTTAAAGTTCCTCCAGAGGCTAGTAGAAATTCATCCAATACTTTTTTGAAACGTTTTGCAATAATGCAGGATGCCCCACCTATGAGAAGGGTATCATCTGCAAAGAGAGAGTGGTTTATATCTTTGACTCCTCTCGAAATGTGGATCCCTGTTATTTTTTTCTCTTTTCTTTGATTTTCTAACATAGCACTTAACGATTCAACCATGATGATGTACAAGAAAGGAGAAAGCAGACAGCCTTGCCTCAACCCTCATGTGCTTTGGAAGAATTTACTGGGCCGACCATTGATTAAAGGAGCTATCCAAGGATTGGATAAACATGCCTGGATAATCTCTATGAAATTTGTTGAAAAGCCAAACCTTTTGAGAGCTGTTGCAAGAAAGTTATGATTAACTCTATCAAAGGCATTAGCCATATCTAACTTCAAAATATTTCCTCTTTCCTTTCTTTGGATACTATTGTGGATAGCCTCCTGTACAATTATCACATTGTCTGTGATTTTCCTCTTGGGGACAAATCATCCTTGATTCTCTGAAATTATTTCTGGGAGAGGTTTTTTCATTCTGTTTGCTAATATTTTCGTAAGTATCTTATAAGACGAGTTGCATAGGGAGATTGGCCTATATCTATTAAAAGTTTTAGGATTGGGTTCTTTGGGAATGGGGGCTAAGAAGGGGGATTTAGTATTTCCTCCTATCTTTTTTTTTCTGGAAAGCATTTTTGAACATTCTCATTAGGTCTTTTCTGATAATTTCCCAATGTTGTCTATAAAAGGCCATTGTAGACCCATCTGGACCTAGTGCCTTATCAGGGTGGAGATTCCACATAGCTTCTCTGACTTCTTCCTCAGTAATTTCTTTGTCTAATTCCCTGTTTTGCTGGTTGCTTATTTTTTTAATTTCTTCATTAGCTGCCTACTGGTCACTTGTTGAAAGGAGTTCTTTAAAGTGTTTATAGGTTTCATTTTTAACTGCTTCAACTCCTTTTATTTCTTGACCATTTACTTGAATCTGTTCAATATGATTTTTTGACCTCCTTATTTTCATTATATTATGAAAGAAGGTTGTATTTTTGTCTCTGGATTTTAGCCAGAGGAATCTTGATTTCAGTCTGCTCTCCTCTTCTTCTTGCCTATTTTTCTTATATATTTCCAGATATATTTCCTTTTCTTGAATATGATCTTGCTAGCTTTCTTCCTTGTTCTCTTTTTCCTTGCAAAGGTAATCCATTTTCTTTTGCAATTCAATTTTCTCGGCTTTGTCCCGAAGATCATTTTGTCTTGCCCAATTTTTTAGGTCTATCCTTAGGTTCTTTAGCTTAGTTTCCCAAACATACTGTGGAGATCCTGTGACACTTTGTTTCAAGCTGTCCTTTATTTGTTTGTCAAAAGTTTCCTTACTGTCCCAAATTGAATTATATCGGAAGGTAACGGGTCCTTGATTTTCCAGTTTCCCCAAGGTTAACACCACCGACTTATGATCTAAAGCTGAGTTGTGAACAATTTTACTTTTCATAATGGTGTACGCAGTTGCTATGCTTT
The DNA here is from genome assembly GCA_031772625.1 of Pinus tabuliformis. Taxonomy (NCBI): domain Eukaryota; kingdom Viridiplantae; phylum Streptophyta; class Pinopsida; order Pinales; family Pinaceae; genus Pinus; species Pinus tabuliformis. Next base: position 605,281,453 of record CM062819.1, read on the forward strand.
CATGGTAATAATTCTATCCAATTTACGTTATTTTTTTCCAATTCTTTTGTTGTTCCAAGTGTATTTTCCATTGCTTGGCAGAATGTCTATTAATTTGTGTTCTTCTATTAGTCCTTTAAGAGCTTCTATTGACAGATCACTCCGGAAGATTCCGCCAAATTTTTCTTCTGTATTCCTTATCAGATTTAAGTCTCCTCCCAGGATTAAATTCCCACTTTGTCTTTCTGCTATTTCTCCTTTAACTAATTTCTAGCTCTGTTCTTTCTCTCTATAGTGATTTGGAGAATACAAATTTAAAATGCTATACTGTTCCTTTGTTTTGAGATTCCTCAACTCTGTTCTAATAAAGTGTCTGCTGATTTTTTGGGTCATTAGTTCCCATTTTATTTTATCCCAGATAGTATTGAGTCCTCTTGATGCTCCTGTGGCTTCTAATGCCACTTCTTCATAATTTTTTAGTTTTTGAATCATTTTTTTTATTTTCTTCCTTTTTTAGTTTGGTCTCTTGAATCATATATATGTTTGGTTGTTCCTTGACTAAAATGTCTCTAGCTACATTGACTTTGAAGGAGGTACCAAGGTTGCGACAATTCCAAGAGACCATTATCATTATTTACTGTTATGTTGTTGTGATCCTCCCTTTCCTCTTTGTTGAGTTTTTTCATGACTTCCTATTTGCTTCCCAAGGAATGAGTCCATTGGCTGTTGCGTTCCTAGGGCCATTTCTTTAGCTGCTGCCTCATCTTTGATTTCTTTATTGGATTTCCTTCCCACTTTTTTTTGCTGATCCCAGGCTTGGGGAATTTCTTTGGCTTTGTTTATAGTGAGGATGTGGTCCATTGAGGGTGGAGGTGGGGAGGATAAGGGGCTGCGGATGGATATGAGAGCTAAAGAGGTAGGGTTTGAGGGAGGGGATCTGGGAGAGGGTGTATCAAAGGAGTCTTCTAGTGGCTCAAAAGGATTCAGAGTTGTGTGATTAGGAGGAGTAACCTTCGCTGGAGGCTGAGAGGTTGTTTCATTTGCTTCTTGGGACTGATAGATATTTGATGCTATCTGCTTGTTGGTAGGTTTTTTCCTTTTCACTTGTTCCCATGTAGGTTCTTGCTCTTCTACATTTTCATGCTCTACTTTTTTAAGACACCTATTTGCAAAATGACCATACTCATGACATACCTTGCATTTAAATGGTATTTGCTTGTAGTCCAATTGCTGAATGTGTGTCCGCTAGTCGACCTTGATCTTTATTGCTTCTGGGAGGCATTTTCCGAGATCTACTTCCACACATATTATTGCACACACGTGCATGTTGTCTTTTGGCTCACATCTGTCAATATATTTGCCCACTGCATTTCCTATAGCCTTCATAGATTTGTCTCCCCAGCAGTGGAGAGGAATATGTGGGAGCCTGACCCACACCGGCACAACGCTTGGGACATCCATCTCCAGATCAAAGTTTGGCATCCATCTGTTTAGGTATAAACCTCTGGAGTCCATGAAGTAAGGTCCGATTCTAAATATTAGATCTCTATCCTCCTTTGATTCAAAGAGAAAGGTGTAGTATCCCTTTCCACATAAACAAATTTCTATCTTCCCCTGTGTGGTTGCGTTCCAGTTTCTTTCCACACATTTTTGCATTGATTTGGGTGAAGACCATAGCCTTGTAAACTGTCCAAGAAGTCTGTGTTTTGCCAGAGATATGGTTTCTCTTCTTGGAAGTGATAGAGGGAGAGAAATGTCTGGGATAATTTCAAGTTTCTTTACAAATTTTTGACTGGTGGCCTATTTCTTGGAGCTCCATTCTCTGTGACAGAGATGCGAAAGCTTCTGCGTTTTCTTCAATCCCTGGCTATGTGGAAGAGTGGGGATTTCCCTCCCTAGAGAGCTGCATGGTCTGGTTGGCCTCAACAGCAGGAGGTTGCTGTGGGAAGGATCTGCAGCGGTAGCGGCGGCTAGGTCAGCAAAGGCAGTGGTGGCTAGGGCAGTGACAACGTCTTCCCAAGATTAATTCTATTAGGGTGGATTCTCAAGATGCTTTAATAACCATCATTATGGAGGTTCTTGGGAAAATAATTTTTATAAGGATTAGTATATATTCCTATTGTAGGTGTTAGAAATATATCAACCAAGGGGTCTCCCTGATGTGAAGTCCCAATTAGACCTCACACCATTTGGTGTAAGATCCCCATCCAGAATATCAGCCCAGTTTCTATATATCTTAAAAATTTGTAATGGCTCTAACTATGAGCCAGAGAGAGAGGGATGCAATGGTCTCTTCGAAAATCAAGAAGGTGTGCCTAGTGAGTGTTTAACTGTAAGTGTGTCAAGTTTATTCTACTGCGGAGAGGGGAGAAAAGTGAGCTCTAAGTGAAAGGTAGTATTACCACCCAAGAAGAGACACACATGAACTGGAAGGATCCGTCTGACATCCAGCGCAATAGTCCACAGAGGATGATAGAAGATGCAACAGTCACTACAACCAATAAATGAAAACAGATCTGTCTAATGTCTTACGGAATAGCCTACAAGGATGGGCAAAAAATAACAACCATTACAACACATTCTCAATAAGATAAGTACTAAATTAACCGAAATAGTTTAACTATCTTAGCACATGTGAAAGCAAACATGAAATACAAACATCCATAGAATAGTATTACAAACATTCATAATCCATTCATGAAGAACATGTTGGTATTGGATGCTTTTGTTATTAAGTAAAATTTCCAAGACACATGTTTATAGTGTACATCTCTAGCTCCAGTAGTGGAGCATTGGAGTCACTCCTTTCTCCTCAAAGAACTAGCTTATCTCTCTAATGCCTTGTGAGAGGAGCCAAGGTGAAAAGTCCTTTTCTCATACAATGAGGGAGTATAGATAACCAAGGGTGACTCTTTGACTACTCTCATGACTGTTGGACTTTCTATGAATTTTCAACTTACATGACTCTTTACATTCCATGTGTGTCTTTTGGATGGAATCCAGTTTACAATACATTTTGAATACAATATACATGATCCACAATAGTGATGTGGCATGTGACATGACATGACACTGCTAACATAGACTTCTTGATGATGTGGCAATGTCAAGCCATTGTTGTCACTGAGTGTTGGATGTCTTCTTGAATATGCTTTCTTTTCACCTCCGTATGGCTTGGTGATAACGAATCTTCAATGATCTCAAGACTTGTATATTGGTCACAAACTAGTTTCCCTTCACTTTCTCTTGATCAATCAATTTGTAAGTTCAACTACAAGAGAGTCTTTAAGCATGCTTCCCTCCTTGTTCCCCTTCTTCATCATCTTGTCATGAAATGAGATGGTAATTTTTCCTATAATTCACTCTTGACGAGACGACATCAATCTGAAAACCCCCTAGTCTAAGATGATGCATTATGTTCCACCAACTGAGCCTGGAACAAGTGACAGGTTGGGAAGAGGGACTCATTCACTACGCAATGTGTAGTTCCAATAGCCAGGGGAAAAGCTTGAGCCCTGAGATTGTGTAGTGCACATTTCAGGCAGGTCTGAGGGACAACACTACACAGTTTCCGGAGCCAGTGGGACAGGCTAAAGGGATAGGCATTATGAGAGCTCACTACACAATTCTAGGAGTCAAGGAAGGTTGGCTTGCTACAGAGCTGCATATTTCAACGGATCAAGGAATGAGCTTGAGGCTTGAGGTTGCAAAGTACATAGTTTAAGTCAGGTTGGGGGACAAGACTACACAATTTTGGAAGCTAGTGGGACATGCTAAGGGAATGAGCATTGATGAGACACATTGCACATTTTTGTGAGACAAGGGAGGCAAGGCTATTGTGAAGCTACATAGTTTAAGGGCTTAGGGGATGAGCTTGAGGCTTGTGATGGTGCAGTGCATAGTGGAGTCTGAGCTGGGAGGAATGACAATGCAATTATGGAGGTGAAGGCTAGGGCTTGGGCACAAAAACTGCACAGTGCAGCAGTCCTGGGAGGCAAGAACTATGCATTGCATAGTGCCAAGTAGCAAGCTCACAAATAGAGGATTGAGACTGTGTAGAGCATAACTCAAGGGAGAATCGATGAAGCTAGGTCTCCCGATCAAGAAGTTTTTATGAAAATGTCTAAGTGTGGGATTAGTGAGATTGGTGTCAAAGGTGATGAACTTTGACTATGATCACACACTTAGAATAATTGATGACACATAAACATAGATCATCCAAACACATGAAAAAATAATTTCCCTATGTGTGACATATTTACGACAAGTGCGACACCAAAGATGTACCTTGCGGTGACCGTGACGAAACTTGTACGACAATGCTCAAAACTTTGGAAATGAATGTGATGGGTATGTAAAAGGTTAGAAAATCTCATTTGTGCAAAAAATTCACGTAGATTCAAACTGATATTTGTAATATGCTAGAATAAAATGCTTGAATCTACTCTACCAATCTACGAAAACCAATTACGATTGCACAATCACATAAGCATAGAAGAGAAAGAATTTCAATCACACATTACACAATGATTTCTTGGGGAGAGCCATAGCTAAAAACCTTGCTATCTGTATATTGTGTAAGTCAAAAAATATGAGAAGATTACAATTCTTTTCTCAAGCCTCAGAACTCTCTCCGCTATCTTTATATATCTTACTACTTCTCGAACAAGCTTAGGTGAATAATTAACCAATTCCAAGCTTGCCCAAGTCACTATTTCCTTGCGTTGTTCCCTCGGGAAAATAGCTCCTATTAATGAGGGAAATTCCTAATATTAATTGTGCAATCCATTATTCCCTCTGACTACATGCACCGCATGTACAATTCGGATGATTATACAATTGATAGTACACCGCTCTTGAAATCCAATCTCAACTAGGTAAATCTCATATCTGACATGCATGAGTTATTTATTAGTGAATCATCAATTAAATTTTTGACCAATGCAAGCCCACCACACTGCTAGACCTCCTACTAGTTCCTCAAATAGTTAGAACTAGTTTAACTGACTTTAACTCAGATAAATTGAGTGAATGAATTGCAATTCAAAATAAACTCAACCCGGGCCCCTAAAATTTAGGAACCACTCTACATGACTCTAGATAGACTCTCAACTCGAATTAACCGAGCCAACTAAGTCAAATTAACTTAGTTAACGATTACAAGTTTTCATGAGATGTGGAATTACAATTTTAATTCTAATTTAATTCATGCGAAAATTAAATTAGAATTTCTTGTTGTCAATTTTTAACACTCCCTCTCAACAAGAAAGGGATTATCTGGTACCCTGATCTTGTCGCTATGGAACTCGAATTTTCCTCTTGACAATATATTTTTGAATATGTATGCATCCTACTCCTCTATAGGAACATACTCTAACAACATAATCTACCTCTGCACATAATTTGTGAGATGGTGGTACCAGATGTCGACATGCTTGGACCTATCATGAAAAAATGGATTAAATAAGAGTTTGATGCAACTATTTTTATCAGAGTAAATCATTGTTGGATCCATATGCTGACCAAACAACTCAACAAGGATCTTCCTCATCCATATAGCCTCACAAACTAGTTGACTAGCAATCATGTACTCTACTTTTGCTGAACTGAGTGCAACTAATCTTTGCTTCCTACTGTACCACGAAACTATTACTGACCCAATACTGAAGATACCCATTGATGTGGTCTTCTTGTCAGATGGACTCCCTACCCAATCTACATTTGTGAAGCCTTGAAGCCTCACTCCCTCTGTCTTCCTATACCAAAGACAAAACTACGTGGTGACTCTGAGGTATCTTAACACATGTTTAGTTGCCTTCCAATAGAGCTTGGTTGGCTCTCTTGATTAAGTTGGATGAATGCATAACACATGTCCATTCGTGTGTTCACTAAGTACATAAGTGAACCCACAAGCTGCCTATAAATGGTAGCTTCTACCACTTTGCCTGAAGTAGCATCTTCTTTCTTCCAATTCCTTGCTAGAGGAGTTTCCATGGGTTTGATTCTATCCATGTGAAACTTCTTCAGTATCTTTTTGGCATACCTTCCTTGAGAGACAAATAGTTCCCCATCTCTTTTCCAAATTTCCAATCCAAGGTAATGATGCAAGATCCCCATGTCCTTCATCTCAAATTCTCTTGCAAGATCTTCTTTGCAAGATTTGATCAGGTTCTCATCACCTGTTAGAATCAAATCATTGACATATAATACTATAATGAATAATCATTAGGGGAGTTTTGAGGTCTAAAATGGGCCTCCTAAGGAAATTATAAAATCATAGTGGAAATAATAAAATAAGATTTGAATACATCATCAAATTTTAGAGGGTAAAAAAGAAAAAATTATTTTTTCAAACCATATTGTCAACTTATCTCCCTATGGGTTTACTCAAATTTTGAGTGGAAACACTTGTTGGATGCAGAATTTGATTCCTCATGCAAGGAGTGCCCATGTTGCATAATTCTGATGGACCCTACTACACGAAAAATGACAAATACATGAAAAACTTGATTGCAATCACGTTTTTTCATTTATTTCTCATTTTTCTTGTGGTAGGGTCCATCGAAAGTATGAAACATGGGTACTCCTTGGATGAGGAATTGAATTTTTCATCCAACTATTACTCCTGCTCGAAATTTGGGAAAAACCTTAGGGAGTTAAGTTGAAAATATGAGTTGAAATAGTAGTTTTATTATTTTATTATTTTTTAATCTTTTTACTTTTTTACTCCAAAAATGGTGAATCATCCCCCATGGTTGACATCATCATCTTGAAATATATTGGCTCTTATAAAGTTTTTTTCGGTTTTTCATTTTTCTTAGGAGGCCCATTTTAGACCTCAAAATTCCCCTAATGTTACCTTCAACCACAATATGGTAAAGGTTGACATCTGCTTCACTTTTCGTGAAGCCCAACCCGATGAAATGGTTGTTGATGCTAGTCTACCAAGCATAAGGTTCTTGTTTCAGTCCCTACAATGCTCTCTTGAGTTTGAACACATGTGACTCTCTGTCGAAGGTCTCAAATCCTTTCGTCTACTCTATGTACACTCTTCCTCAATCACTCTGTTGAGGAAGGTTGTCTTTACATCCATCTTATGTATCTTCCATTCCATCTACATTGAAAGTGATAGAATATATCTGATTGATGAGTACCTTGCAACTAGAGCAAAGGTCTCCTCATAATAAATCCCCTCCATCTGAGAGAACCCTCTGGCCAGAAATCTGGCCTTGTGTTTCTCTACACTCCCATCTAGTGCTTGCTTTACCTTGTAAAGCCATTTGGATCCTACAATTGACTTGTTCTTTGGTCTTGGGACACCTTCCCATGCATTTTTTCTGATGATGGAGTCATACTCATCTGCCATGGAATCAACTCATACAGGTTGTTGCACTTCTTCAGCGAATGAGGATGGCTAAGTCTCTACACTCGCTCATAAGAGCCATGTAGCTAGTGTACCACTATGGGGACCTTCTCTGCCTGCATTGTGATATGGGTGCTTCCACATTTTCTCTAGTATCATGCATCAATCTATCAACCTCTCTGGTGCGCTTCCTTCCATCTCTGGAAGTCTCTGCATGAGTAGGTGCTTCCATTCTCTGTTCCTCCTCTTGTGGCTACTCCACATATTTAGGTTCTTCCTTTGGAGCTAAAATATCCTCCACTGCATGAAACTAAAGATCCATCTCAAGGGAAGTTTGCATGGCCTTCTCTTCTTTGAATTTCACATCTCTACAAACCACTGTCATCCTGTGGGATGGCATGTACATCTGATAGTTGTGAGGTGTATCAGTGTACCCTACAAATATGCCAAACTCAGCTATTGGTCCTAGCTTTTTCCATGCTTCTTTAGTTACATGACAATATACCGATGAACCAAAAATTATGAAGTGAGCCACATCTGGCTTCTTACTGGAAAATTCTTCCTTTGGTGTATTCATTCCCAGAATTCGACGAGGACTTCTGTTTTGCACAAATATTGATGTGTTGCACGCTTCAGCCCACAAGTGCAATGATAGTCTCTGATCATGCAACATTTCTCGTGTTTCTCCCACAATACTTATGTTATTTCTTTCTGCAACCTCATTTTTCCGTGGGTTATGAGGTGTTATCAATTCCCATTGAATTCCTTCTGAAGCACAAAAGTTCTTGAATTCATTTGACACATAGTGTCCACCATTGTCACTCTTGAGAGCCTTCACCTTATTTCCTGTATATTTCTCGACAAGTGCTTTAAACTCACAAAATTTTGAGAATGTCTCATCTTTCTTCTTCATGAAGAATATCCAACACTTGCATGAAAAATCATCTACAAATATCACATAATACCTGTGTCTGGCTTTCGAGGCTGTCGAGAATGGTCCACACACATCTAAGTGAACTCTTTCAAGGATCGCTTGCTCTCAACTGTCCTGATCAGGAAAGGTGGCTTTGGTGTACTTCCCCAATGTACACCCTTTCCATGTATCATGGTGCTCAAGTGCACCCTTGAGAAGTCCTGTCGAAATTTGCTACATGATCTATAAAGCTTCATGGTGTACATGGCCAAATATTCTATGCCATAACTGATTGATGTCTCGGCTTTGCACCTACTTTGCTTTTGTGCTCAAGGCATCACAATATTCTACATCCAATTAGAGGTTCTTTATCCAAACCTCAATCTTCTTCACTTGTCTCGTGGTTATGTGACAAAGGAGTTCCTCTGCTTTGCTAAATATCACATTATAGCCACAATATTCCAACATGGCAACTGAAACTAAGTTCTTCTTCAAACTAGGAACATACGTGACATCTTTCAATGTGAGAGGAGAACTAGACTCCCTTTGAAAGGTAACAATACCGATGTCGGTTGCACTATACCTCCCATCATGTCCCATCTCAATGTGCATCTAGCGATCCTTCTCATCCAATTCACTAAAGAACTCTTTGTTGTTGTTCATATAGAATAAACCTCCACTATCCAGGTATCACACCAATCCCATCACCGATGACACCATGCATGCGATGAGAGTGAAATCCAACTCCAATTGTGAATCAAGAGCTTCACCTGCCGCTCCTCCTGAGCAATTCTTTCTGATCTTGTTGTGTGGAAACTTAGTGGCATAATGTCCTAGTTCATGATAGTGAAAACATTTAATATTTGACAAGTCCTTCTCCTTTCTGCCATGACTAGAATATGGTTTGGAAAGGGTAGACTTCCCATTCCCTTTCTTCGCCTTTCCAGCTAAGGCACAATTCTCCTCATCCTCATTCTTTGATGAGGATCCATTTTTGGTGTTTCGTCAAATCTCTTGTTGTATGAAGTCAGACCACAAACAATTCCACTCTGGTAGCTTATTCCTCCCATTAACTGAGTCCTCGTAGCTATGCCAGCTCTTTGGAAGGCCTAGAAGTGCTAGGATCACCATATCATCTTCAACAACTATAACATGGAAAATTCCAATCTCATTCCGACATTGGGTGAACTTGGTCAAGTACTTTAGTATTATGTCGCCCTTCTCCATATTGATCTTTCTTAGCTTGTCCTTCAGTGCCATCTTCTTGTGGTCACTGTTGTTTTGAAACAAATTTGTTAAGGCCTTCCACATAGAATATGGAATTTCCCTTTCGTGGAGGTTCGAGACAATATGATCTCGAACTCCTTCCAATAGAATCCTTTTTTCCTTCGCTACATTATTCTTCCATTCTTCCAAATTTTGAGCATATGTTACTGTGCGCATAGGAATATCACTATCTATGAACTCCTTTAGTCGTTGTCTTACAAAAATATGTCAATCCTGTCCTTCCAATCTATGTAATTTGAACTACCATCAAGGGAATATTTGAGTCTCAATCCTGAGAAAGACGTCCTAATCTTGCTACTGGCCCTGAAAAGAAGATCTACAAATTCAATTCACCTACTCAAAACAAACTCATATTATTCTCTACTATAGTGATTCCTACTCTGATACCATGTAGAAAATCCACATAGATTCAAATTGATATTTGTAATATGCTAAAACAAAATACTCGAATATACTCTCCCAACTTTCGGAAACCAATTATGATCACACAATCACATAAGCATACAAGAGAAAGAATTTGAATCACACATTACACAATGATTTCCTGGGGAAATCCTTAACTAAAAACCATGCTATCCTTATATTGCATAAGTCCTAAAATATGAGAAGATTACAATGCTTTTCTCAAGCTTGAGAACTCTCTACACTATCTTTATCTGTCTCACTACTCCCTGAACAAGATCAGGCCAATACTTAACCAATTCCAAGCCTGATCAAGTCCCTATCCCCTTTTGTTGTTCCCTTAGGTAATTACCCCCTATTAATGAAGGGAATTCCCAATATGAATGGCACAACCCATTAAGGCCTTCCTCTGACTACATGCACCACCTGTACAATTCAGATGATTATACAAATGATAGAACATTTCCCTTGAAATCTAATATCAATTGGGTAACTCTCAAATCTAACATGAATAAGTTATTTATGAGCGAATCATCAGTTAAATTTTTGACCAGTGCAGGCACACCACACTGCTAGTCCTCCTAGTAGTTCCTAAAATATTGAGAACTAGTTTAATAGACTTTAACTCAGATAAATTGAGTTAATTAATTACAACTCAAAATAAACTCAACCTGGGCCCCTAAAATTTTGGAACCACTCTACATGACTCTAGATAGACTGTCAACTTGAATTAACTAAGCCAACTATAAATTAACTTAGTTAACTATTACAAGTTGTCATGAGATGTGGAATTACAGTTTTAATTCTAATTTAATTCAAGGGAAAATTAAATCAAAATTTCTTGTTTCCATTTTTCAACAATTTGCACAAATATGACCTCTTAAAACCACCAGAATAAGATTATACACATGATATTTTCCCCATATTGCAAAGGGGAACTCAAGACTCTATGAAAACAATTAAAATGAGTTTCAAAGTTTGCAACAATGACCAACAAGATCGAGGAAGGCTCTGAAATTGGGTATAGGCCAAAATTTTTGAGGGTGTTGTAGCAACTACAACACTTGGCAGCACACTGGTAGAATTAAAATTCTCTATCTCGGTCTCTGTATAGGGGCTTCATTCTTCAAGGAGTATTGATTCATCATGTATATTACTTTGGTCTTCTCACTAACCCCATGAATAGAGACGGTCCCCTTTATGCCTTCTTGGTTGAACAAAACGTAAGATTCAGTAATATCACAATGTTTCAAATTGGGAAGGGTAGTGTAGCTCATGAGCTTAATATTTTTAGAGTATAATTTTTCATATTTGGTGTTACTCCACTGCCAACAAGCGTGGAAAATACCTCGACAGAGTCACAAAGAAACACAAACATTGCTCCACTGCTAGCGAGCCTCAACACTACCCTGATGGAGGATCTTGCTTCACCTCTCTATGCAAGAAGCCTTTCTCATCTTTCTCCTTTGTTTATTTATTTTAAGAAGACTATGCATCGACACTTATTTATTTTGGGGCGGAAGAGGGATCACGACCTAATGAGAGAAGAAGATGTTGCTCCTTTAGAGAAGCATATAAAGACGTTTGATTTAGGTTTTCTCATTTTAAATTTTCCCCTTCTCCACTTTTACTAATTAGAAAACCATGAAAACACCAAAACACAAAACCGATTGTAGGAATAAGGTTTCTTGAGTGGACATGGGTTCATGGTTGGATGAAAACTCTCCTTATGGACGAATCATATTTTCTGTCGGAACTTCATCGACCAAAAGATATAACCGACACAAGGAAGATGGACTGGAGGATAGCCAAATGTCGAAGTGTCACAAGACTCTTTATACTTCAACCACACACATACTAAGAAGCCAAAACAAGTCCAGGCACTCCACTTATTCACATAATTAAAATAAAAGTAGACAAACAACAAGAAATAAAACAAAAGAAATAAAGTGAAAGCAAAGACAACACACAACAAGGAAACAAAACCAAAAGAGAAGAAAGAGAAGCTAAACCAAAGAATAATGCAAGAGAAAATAAATAAAAGATGAGAGAGACTAAAGATAACAACATGGGATGAGTGCAAGAGAAGGAAAACAAGGATGCATCTAATCCTACTCCTACCTTAACAACTAGAATGTTAGGGTCACGTATAATGGAATTTCCAATGTATCCACTGTAATCATTCTCAACCTGCAATCATAAAGATGCGATCAATTAAAATAGATATAAATAAATGTGGAAGAGAAAATATGAGAGTTTGAACAATTTGCACAAAAATTTGAAGGGATTTCCTGTGGGCATAAAGATGTGTCACCACCACTACTTTCATCCAATTCACACTCTTACCTTTCTGACGGAAAGCATAATCAGACAAACCTCAAATACTTCTTTTGAATGCACCTTCTTTTGTGTCATCCTTCTTAGCAAGAATAAGAAAATTTTGAAACCCATTTATTGCAAAGGAGCTTGCCAAGTAATATTGCTCTAACCATTTAGTGATTGGATCATAAAATTCATGATGATCCTGTTGAAAAACCCAAAATTCTGAAAAGATGTATTTTCAATTAGAGGCACAGTATTATAATGAGAATCTTTAGAGGGAAAATAGATTTGATAATATTCATTAGTCATGTTGAGACAGTGATGACTTGACATAACCATCAGTGGAGATTGAAGTGTTTCAACCGCTGGACAAAAACCTGAATAGTAAGATGTTGAACGATAAAGATTGAAGGATATAAAACAACTGCCATTAGATATACTAGTGGGAAAATGATAATATGAATAATAGTCATCAAAGACATACTAATGATCAGATGATATGATTAAAGCATCAAATTACCAGTTTGTAATAAACGAAGATAAATCAATTTGAGTAGTTCTGTGAATGCTTTGAACAATCGAACCAAGTTCCTCGCAAGCCAAATGTGACAAACCGTTTTCCTATAATTGATGACAAACTATGCAAGTATTGTAATCATGAAAGAATTTAAAAGGTATGTCAACAAAAAAAATACATGAGACCAATTAGGACATGGTGAATGGAGAAGAAATTAATTTGTGGGATAACTCATGCATTCATTATTACTCAAGAGGATTTCAAGTGGGATGAAGGGGAACATTTGCAATATAAAATTTGCAAGAAAAATTAGGAGATGACTATTAAGAGATGAATCTGATAGGCATGATTCCTTCGGCCAAAGATAGCCTTTGAAATGATCAACTTCAGAATTCCATGACTTAATGAGAGGCACACATTCCAAACCTAATTTTAATGTGAGAGATTTGCATGAAGATGAATAAACTAAACAATATTCTTAAATCTAGTCAAAAGTAAAATCTTGAAAATGTGAAAGATATCGAACATTTTTCATAAATAAATTTTCATCAAGTGAAACCATGCAAAGAGAAGTATTGTGAAAGAAAAAGTAGATCTGTCTTAGTTTAGGGGGCTTACCAAAGTCGTGAGATCCTAACATAACCATGAAGGGAAGTTGATGTGCATCGACTCTTAGATAGGTCTCAGAACTTTCCAGGATTGCAAAATCACATCTTTAATATTGAATCATATCATGCATGGGGTGAGGTTAACTTCTACCAACAGTTTCAATAAGACCACTCTTCACTAGATGGTTGCCATTTTTGTCACTGGTTTGACCAGATTCTTCAACTTCAATAACCGGATTACTTGAACCAAAAGGTTCTTCTAATCGCAAATTCAAAGATAAACAAATCAAGGAATTTTCACGAGCAAGGTAATTTGAAGAGTTGTCTTCATGCAAGTGAAGGGATGATGAGGGCTTGGAAGAGTACTCAAAGATTTGATTGTTTTCATTTTCCTCATGGATACTCTCACCAACTTGTGCCAAATGAGAGGTTAACTCATTAGATGATGGAATTGAAGAACACGGAGTGCCCTCATCGCAAGCAGATGCATCATAGAAAATAGAGCACAAGGGATAGTGAGATGAAGAGGAAGTTTTGATAAGAACATCTTCTTTGACTCAATCAGATTCTAGATCCAAAGTAAAATATTCATGAGAAACCAAAAGATCAATTGATGATCACATACATCAATAAAGTCATCATTATTATAATGATTCGCCCGAGGCTATAGATTGATCAAAAGAATAAATTACATTTGATTCACTATCGATATTAGGATATTGAAAATCATTTAAGAATGGAAGCGCATCATCTTCGCATGGAGGATTTTTGAAAATAGAAGAAAGATTGAAAGCATATTCACCTTCCTACTCCTCTTCCTATGTAAAGTGACTTCCTTGTATCTGATCGCAATTTGAACCAGCAACGCAAAAGTCAAGAGAGTGCGAAAGACTAACTGGTGGAGTAGATTTATCAGGTGGACCACAATACAAAGAGTAATGGCATGTAGATGATAGAGGGTCTCAAAAATTTGGATCAGATTGGAGGCTTGAGTTGTGAATGATAACATCATGTTGTGAAATGGGGAAGTTAGTCTTCCCATGGGCTTGATGAGCCATTATGGGATTTCCTCTATTGAATCTAAGTCATGAGAAATGGAAGAAAAATGAGAAGGTGGATTAAGAATTTGATTTGCAGATTTCCCAACTTCACAATGACTACAAGGAGGCACCCACATTGGGACTAGAGAAGGAGGAGGGCAAGGAAAAAAAGGAATAATAGGTTCCTTCTCTGAAATTAGAGGTGTCTCATAACTTATAAGAGTTGGGGAAGTAAGAAAATCAGGGGGTTCAGGTTCACTATGTAAAGAGATAAGAACCAAGTGCTCAAACTCTTGTTTCAAGAAATTCTAATTCATGGCTTCTTTATAAATTTCACAAGAAAGGTGAGGGAATTTATCAGAAAAATACTCAAATGATTCATTAGGATTCATTCTTAAGAGATTGATTCTTTTACAAACATCTTGGTAATTATACTTATCAAAGGCTTGATGAAGCTCCTCGAGGAACTGAAAAAGGGAATAGATGGAAGCAGGTGGCAAGGTATGGCACCATCGATTAACATGACCTTCAAGGGTGAGGAAGAAAAGAACACAAGAAAAACACTCATCATTGATTTTATAAGATTCACAAAATTTAAGAAAATCATAAATTTTCTTGGTTATGGATGTTCCATCCTCACCATCAAACTTTAACTAGGAAAATTGATAGAGAGGCTCATCGAGGATTGAAAATTGATAAAGGAAAAAATTAGAGAAACACCTCGAGAGTGAGATTTGAGTATGAGCAGTTTTAGATAAGATGTTCAAACTAGATTCAATGGGATCAACTTGTCATTTGCCCCTCCTTCTAGCACCACTATTGACAATGTTGGGAATCCATCAACCAAGGGGTCTCCCTGACGTGAGGTCATAATTAGATCTCACATCATTTGGTGTAGGATCCCCATCTCAAATATAGGCCAGGTTTCCATATAAATTAAAGATATTCCTTGGCTCTAACTATTAGCCATAGAGAGAGGAATGTAATGTTGTCTTCAAAAAGAAAGAAGGTGTTCCTAGTGAGTGTTCAGTTGCAAGTGTGTCAAGGTTCTTCTACTGTGGAGAGGGGATAAACATGAAATATAAACATCGGCAAAATAGTCTTATAAACATTCATAATCCATGCATGAAGAATGTGATAGCCTTGGAGGCTTATGTTATTAAGTAAAATTTCCAATACACATGTTTACAATGTACATCACTAGCTCTAGTAGTGGAGCATTGGAGCCACTCCTTACTCCTCAAAGAACTAGTTTACCTCTTTAATGCCTTGCAGGAGGATCCAAGGTGAAAATTCCTTTGCTCATACAATGAGGGAGTGTATATAATCAAGGGTGACTCTTTGACTACCCTCATGACTGTTGGAATTCTTATGAATTTTCAACTTATATGACTCTTTACATTCCATGTGTGTCCTTTGGACTTCCACTTTACAATACATTTTGAATACAATATACATGATCCACAATAGTGATGTGGCATATGACCACTCATGACATGAAATGATATGACACTACTGACATGGAATGCTTGATGATGTGGCAATGTCAAGACACTTTTCCTGCTGAGTTCTGGATGTATTCTTGAAGAATTATTTTTTCACCTTTGCATGGCTTAGAGATAAGGAATCTTCAATTATCTCAAGTCCTTGATAGTGGTCACAAACTAGTGTCCCTTCACTTTATCTTGATTGATCAATTTGTAAGTTCAACTATAAGAGAGTATTTAAGCATGCTTCCCTCCTTCTTCTCCTTTTTAATCATCTTTTCATGACATGATAGGGTACCTATTTTTGCAATTCACTCATGACGAAACAACATCAATCCGAAAAACCCTAGTCTAAGATGATGAATTATGTTCCACCAACTAAGCCCAAAACAAGTTACCAGCTAGGAAGAGGGAGTCAGTAACTGCGAAGTGCATAGATCCAGTAGATAGGGGAAAATATTGAGCCCTTAGACTACACAATGCTCATTTTAGGTAGGTATGAGGGACAAGACTGCGCAGTTTTCGGAGCCATTGGGATAGGCTGAAGGGATGGGCACTGGGAGAGCTCACTACGTAGTTCTAGGAGTCAAGGAAGGTTGGGCTACTGAGGAGATGTGCATTTCAATTTCTTAGGGAATGAGATTGAGGCTTGATCTTGTGAAATGCACAATTTAATTCAGTCTTGGGGAAGAGATGCGCAGTTTTGGAAGCTAGTGGGACAAGTTGAGGGAATGAGCATTAAGAGGAAACACTGTACAGATTTAGGAGACAAGGGACAAAAGGATACTGCGAAGATGCAAATTTAAAGGGATAAGAGGATGATATTGAGGATTTTGATTGTGCAATGTGTAGTGGAGGCCGAGCTGGGAGGAATGACTGCGCAATTCTAGAAGTGAAGGTTGGGGCTTGGGCACAAAAACTGCATAGGTTGTCTAGTCCGGAAGTTTTTCTAAAAATGGCTGAGTGTGGTATGAGTGAGATCAGTGTGAACAGTGATTCACTTTGACTGTGATCACACACTTCGAATATTTGGTGACATGACAACATATATCATCCAAACACATGAATAAATCAATTCCCTTCGTGTGACAGCTTTAGGACAAGTTACAACAAGTGCGACACCAAAGATGTACTTTGCGATGACCGTGATGACACTTGTGTGACAGTGCTCAAAACATTGGAAATGAGTGAGATGGGTATTTACAAGGTTAGAACAACTCATTTTCATAAATATGGCCTCTTAAAACCACCAAAATGGGCTTATACACAAGATATGACAACCAACATGCTAAAAGGCGACAATTTGCCCATTTTGCAAAGGGGAACACAAGACTTCAAGAAAGCAACTGAAATGAGTTTCAAAGTTGGTGACAATGACCAAAAATATCATGGAAGGCTCTAAAATTGGGTATAGGCCAAAATTATGGAGGGTGTTGTAGCAACTACAACAATTCCATATTGTATGGAAACAATATTTTGAAAAGGATGAAAAATTGCATTTTGTCAAGTTGAAAGCTCATTGTAGGATACAAATAACTAGATGATTGTGTGAAAGATTAAGAATGAATGTTGAAAGTAACCTTTAGGTAGGATTCATATAATCCTATAAGAAATGTTGGTCATATGCATAGTGAATCTTTCATTTGGTTATATGATGCCTAAGAAAATAATTTGACTTACTCTAGAATGGATAAAATGCTAAGAAATTATCGCTAGGATATATTTATTAATTATCAACATCTAGTACAATGTCTGGAAGAAAATGGTAACTTGGTAATCAAGTTAGATCCTTGGGCACTCTGATGCAAGAAGGAAAATTTGAATGGAGATGGATCATGAGGATGTTGATGATGAGAAAGTTGTCATGATGAGGTAAGTTTGATGTTAATACTTTGTTGGTTATCTAGTTAACATATTATTTTTCTACCTTGAAAGGTGTTGCAAGAATACATGATAACAATTGAGGCAAGTTCAACAGTATGGATAATGTTGAGGGAAGATCAATATCTGATACTTGGAAACTATAAAGGATGTACTCATATTGGGATTGAAAGTTAGTAGTGCAAGAAGATAACCAGAAGGTCAAATAAGATCACTTTCATGAGGAAGCTATAATCATCTTGAAGTATGGGAAGGCTCAATATAATGTCTTCATTTATGATGACAAGATGAAAGTGATGTGCAAGACTAATGACTTGGAACCTATCACAGATTAAAGAGGAAGATGGCTCCATGATAACCAGAAAGGAAGAAAGCTCAATATAATGAGATGGGAAGGAAAGAGGGATCCATTCAACTATCACGAACATGTAGTTGATACTCTGGTGGAAGAAAGACTGAAATATTGTATGACTTCTCAAGTAGTAAAGGAAGTTAAGAATCTCCTTTGGCTTTGAGAGGGAGCAAATAAGTCTCCTTGATTAGGAGCATGGATGTATTATCTAATTAAAATGAGAATAGGTAATATCATTTATGGGAGAGAGCGAGTGATGTTGTACATCACATAAGCATTATATTCTTCATGTGTCACACACTTGACCAGGACTAATCATACCAATTATAAGTGAAGGCCTTTGAGAGAGAACGGTGGAGGATTGGATAAGAATTTGTGATTCCCTTGAGGATAGAACATCCAAGAAAGCACATGGAATGACACAGTTTGAGGATAGGACATATGTCCAAGATAAGGGTGGTCAGAGAGGATCGATATTGTTTAAGGATTCAAGTTTGGAAATCCAAGATAATAATAGTCCTAAAAGGACATACCAGGTGAACGTCCAAATGGGGTATGTGCCTTAGAGGTAATGCAGTATCGCATGTAAAGCCTCCCAACTTAATTCTCTCAAATGAAGTTGAGCTTGTCTAGTTAGGCCTAATAGACAGTATTGGTCGATCATAATTTTGATGCATAAAGATGGTTTTCCAATCCAACTCTTCTTATGAGAACTTTTCAAAGGGAGTATTGTCCTTGTACTAATTGGACAATTATGAATACATCCCTAGCTAAGCGAGACTATTGGAAAATGTAAATAGTTTCGGTCTTCGTAATTGTCATTTGACTCATGTATCTATCAAATGGAGAAAGATAATAATGTAAGAACAAGAGAAACAATTATTTTTGTAAAATCATGGGTTTCATGCTAAAAATATTTGTCATTAGGTCTCCTAGGGTTTGCATGAGTCAAAGTGTCATTGTCAAAATGTAAAAGACCCTTCGAGGTATTTGTATAAAGACAAGAAAAAATATTTTATATTTGGAAGTGTCTTGAAGGCTCCCAATACCAAGCCATCCAACCAAGAAGAATTCATCCTAGAGAGGGCTAATGGGGCCTCTTGGAAAGGCTATAGCAAGAAGAGCTTCAACGTCATTTAAAGAGAACAAGAAAGCATCTCTTGGTTCGATATGCAATTGAAGGAGACATATGAAAGTGTTAGGAAGGCTAGAAGAAACTAACAAAGGAGTCAATCTCTATTATGTTTAGAAATATGTATTATCTTTAAAGAAGCTGACACGTGCAAGAGGGCTAGGTTTCTGGTCATGCAATAGGTTTGAAAACTTCAAGAAGGTGCTGTAGACTTTGTTGATGAGATGTAAAGGCTATTCTGCTTTGCTTTTTTTAAAGAATGAGAAAGGTTAGTTGCCTTGGTTCTTGGTGGTATCATTGGTCTAGATTTTGGTCTTGGAAATCTCCTTTGAAGACGTTGATTTGTTAAGAAGATAATTTATTTATAGGTTATCCCCTTGCAGGGGTTTTATGTTGGATTGGAGCCGATATCTTATATTCATTTTTTTGAATGGTTGTGATATTTATTGTTTATGCACTTATTTGATAATCAAAACATAAAATAATCAATAAAAATAAGAATATAATATGACAAGTAAATATCATGTAAGGAAAAGCTAATTAAATGCTTTTCTAATGGATTCTCCAACACTTAGGTCGCAACTATTGAAGTTATAAGTTAAGCGTGCCAGTTACCTCAAGACTCACATTACTTAACAAACAAAAAGTAATAATAATTTTAAAATATTTGATATTAATATTAAAATTGATAAAACATATTTAAAGCAATTTTTTAATTAGTCTTCTCATACATATATAAAACCAACATTGTTATTACAATTTTTTTATAAGTATTGAAAAATTAATGATTATTAAAACAAAGGAAATCGTAATTTGTCTACCATAATAACAATTTGGAAGTTCATATTTATAGTTTTGTGAATTTTATATATGTTATGTGAGTATTGTAATATAATTGTTTCTCAAATGTACAATGTCATTTGATTATATATGTAGAAGATAAAGATCACTAAACTTATTGATATATTATTTGAGTTCATTAGATAAGCAAAATATGAGAGAACTAAACATATTGGTTTGGTAAATGATTTGAAATGACGAGATTAAAGTTATAAAAGTAAATTATAATTATTTTCGCTATATTATTTCATTAAAATAAGATTGATAAATTGAAAAATAAATATAATGTTTTTGAGAAATAAATATAATGTTTTTTTTTCAAAAGGGTCATTAAGAAAAGATATTAGTTTAATTAATATTTATATTAATTTTTTTATGATTGGATTTCTTCACACAAATAAATTATGTTAAATTACTTTTAGTAGTTAAACTAGATTAATGGCAAGAAGTGCATACCATCTTTCCCTCTCCCCTTTAATAAATGTAAGAAGACATGTTTTTATTTATAGAAGACAAAGTTCATTGTTCTTTAAAGTTAAATGAGGCCTCAAGAAATTAAATCTAATTAAGTTTGTTGGGGTTACATGTGAAATGTACAAGGTTGATTCAAACATAATAGTTGTTGAGTTAACCATGCTAAACTTGTTTAACAATTCTCCAATGTATTTCTTTGGGGAGATGAATATGTACTTTGGATGTTGAGTCACTTCAATGCCCAGGTAATAGTGAATATGTCTGAATTTTTTTATCTGAAACCCTTTCTTCATCTCTTTTTTTATGGATGTAATATGACTTTCATTGTTCCCTATCATAAAAACATATTCTACATACACTACAAGATATATAATATTTTTCAAACTTTCTTGACAAATAGAGTTGTGTCATCAAGTTTAAAGTTTATGAAATTTAATTTCATAAGATACTCAATTAATTTTTCATATGAGTCTCACAATGTTTGTTTCAAGCCATATAAGGATTCAATGGGTTTACATAATTTTTATTTTCATCCCTTCACAATTGAAAAATATTTCAATTGAGACATGAATACATTATCTTTCAAATATTCAAGAAAGTAGTCTTTAGATCCATTTTATAAAATTTCTATCCATTCTATATTGCCAAGGAAAAGAGAGTATGGATGGTGGCCCATTTTTATATGGGGAAAATGTCTCATAAAAAACATCTCAGCTCTTTTGAAAATCCTTTTCCCGTGACTGTTCTTTATTTCTTTTAAGTAAACCATCTATTTTATACTTGTTCTTATTGACCCACTTGCAGCCAATAGATTGGGTTCAAATAGAGGTTTCATAAACTTCCATGTCCCATTTTTTATGAGAGAATCATACTTGTGCATTTATTTTTTCCACTCATCATGTGAAGAATCTTCTTCAAATTGGTTTAAAATTAGTAGATAAATTCAATTCACAATCATATGAAACATCCATGTCATCTACATCACTTGAATAAAAATTATCTACATCACCTCCATCTTGTCTATTGGAGGTTATGATTTGTTTCTAACCTCATTGTTATTAACACTTTTGAGGGTTTTGATGAGCCATTTTGGTGGACCTTTATGATTGAATGGAATATGTCTCTCCATTAATTCATATGGTGCTACATTTCACAAGAATAGTGGACAACCAAATAGGATAAACATGATTACATTTCTATTAACAAAGATGCACATTAATATTAAACTCTTGTGACCCTTGGTCTTCATACACCAAGTGGTCTTTTGGACTCCAGTGATTGTTCACTTTCCACACCAACTCTTAGTGGATTAGGCTTCCAAATTCCTCCACTTAATCTGAAGGGGTATATATGAGTCGAAGAAGAGATCTCTAATACAAGAATACAATAATGCATGACAGAAAATAAGCTAAATGTGATCTCTAAGATGATGGCATAAGGTGGGAGAAATCGAGGTCTCAACCTGTCATGTTTTAAAAAAATATCACCAACACTAGAACACTTGATGGAGTTCCCATAACTCTTCCAAATCTGGCAAAAGGTTGAACTCTTCTGCTAGAGAAAGTGTCCCTAATGCTTTGAAGAGGGAGACATTCAACCTGCAAAAAAGGGAGGTCTACAACCTGTGGTAGATTCGGGAAGGCCACCAACCAAAGGAACGCTTATTTTGGTTCTTGAAACTCTTCCAAATATGGTAAGAAGCTAAAGTATTTTTCTAGAGGAATTTATCTTTAATGTTTTGGAGAGGGAGACCTTCAACCTGGGAAAGGGAGGTCTGCAACCTGCGGTGGTTTAAGGAAGGCCACCAATCAAAGGTGTGCTTAGGGGCTTCTATACCTTTGGCTACAATTATGAATATGGGCATGGTTGTCTTCAGTTGTAGGCTTAGGCAATAAGTTTAAGTTGTGGCTCAGACTCGCTTAATTTATCTTTAGAACTTATAGATGATGATCAATTGCCCCCTACCAGATACAAGGTGAGAAGATAAAGAGAACTCAACTACAAGACTTTTCAATACTCTAGAACAAATCCTCTAATAGGAGTGAAATATCTTCTTGGTTGTTGAAGACCATTTCCAAGAAGTGATCCATCAAAGGTGAATTTTTGTTCTTGTAATAGGCTTGCTTTTGAAGCATTTGTTTGAACAATGAGTGTGTTGACCACAATGCTTGCATGGGTGAAGATCAAAATAGTGATATTTCATATGATCAACTCATTCACAATGTTGGCATTTCACAATCTATTGTTGTGGAGGAGGAGCAAGAACAGGTGAATATGAACTATCATGCAAAAACCCAGTACTATGAAACCGAGTGGGTTTGGAGTAGTATGGAGTGTGAAGATAAACCTCCTTGTCATATCCAAGACCGGTTCTATTTATGTTATCAATAATCTCTTCCCAAGGTTTGATAATGGGCTTGTGAAGTGCAACCTGATGTTCTGCATATTTATGTTAAAATGCTCCTAAAATTGGCACTTGATGGGGATCAGCCTTAGCTTTAATTATTTGATCACTTGTTGACCGGTGATGGGAATCAATTTCATACTCAAATAAAGGATTGTTCTAAATAAAAGTATGTTTAGAATGATGCTTACATTTTTGTAGCTCTTCTTGTTATAACTTTGTCTCAAGCAGCAAAAACTCAATTTTATGTTGTACATTTTGCTTCGCTTGCTTTAAAGGAGGAAGGTTGGTTAGATTGGTTCTTGGTGGTAGCCTTGGTCTAGGATTTGGTCCTGGAAGTCTCCTTTGAAGATGTTGATTCTATAAAAAGAGAAGTTCTTTATAGGTTTTTACCTTGCAGGGGTTTTTCCTTGCCTTGGAGCCTATATCTTGTATTCAATTTTGTACGGATATGATATTTATTGTTTTGGAATTTATTTGATGACAAAAACATAAACATAATCAAGAATGATAAGAATATAATATCACAAGTAAGTATCAAGTAAAGAAAAGTGAATTAAATGCTTCTCTAAGCGTTCCAATTATCTCAAGACTCACATTACTTAACAAACAAAAAGTAATAAATTTTCTTAAATATTTAATATTAATACTAAATTTAATCAAACTTATTTAAAGCAATTTTTAAAATAATCTTATCATACATATATAATACCTTGTTACAATTTTTTATAAGTGTTTAAAAATTAGTGATTATTAAAACAAAACAAATTTTATTTTGACTACCATAATAACAATTTGGAAGTTCAAATTTATAGTTGTGTGAATTTGATGTATTTTATGTGAATATTGTAATACTTTTTTTCCCGTGTGTTCAAAGTCATTTGATTATATATGTAGAAGATAACGATCACTAAATTTATTGATATATTATTTGAGTTCATTAGATAAGGAAAATATGAGAGAACTAAACACATTGTTTTGGTAAATGATTTCATTAAATATGTAGGAAATGATGAGGTTAAACTTATAAAAGTAAATTACAATTATTTTGACTACATTATTTTATTAAAATAATATTGACAAATTAAAATTAAATATAATGTATTTTTTTTCAAAAGATAATTAAGAAAGGGTATTAGTGTAATTATTATTTATGTTAATTCTTTTATGATTTGGATTTCTTCACACAAATAAATTATTTTAAATTATCTTTAGTATTTAAAATAAATTAATGGAAAGAAGTATCTACCATATTTCCCTCAGCCATTTGATAAATGTAAGAAGACATGTTTTTGCTTATTGAATACAAAGTTCCTTGTTCTTTCTTGTCACAAGTGTGATTTTTTCTCAATATATTTGATATATTTATCGCTTTAGTGTTTCTATGAGGTTGTGAGGTTTGGGTTGTAGTTATTATAGGGAAATTTGGGATCCTCAATGGCTAGTTTAATTGGTAGATTCTCTTATCCTAAAGTTAAATGAGGCCTCAACAAATTAAATCTAATTAAGTTTGTTGGGGTTAGATGTGAAATGTACAAGGTTGATTCAAACATAATAGTTGTTGATTTAACCATGCTAAACTTGTTCAACAATTATCCAATGTATTTCTTTGGGGAGATGAATATGTAATTTGGATATTGAGTCACTTCAATGCCCAAGTAGTAGTGAATATCTCCAAATTTTTTCATCTTAAACCCTTTCGTCATATCTTTTTTTATGGATGCAATATTCCCTTCATTGTTCCCTATCATCAAAAAATAATCTTCATACACTACAAGGTATATAATATTTTTTCAATCTTTCTTGACAAATAGAGTTGCATCATCAAGTTTAAAGTTCATGAAATTTAATTCCAGAAGATACTCAATTAATTTTTCATATGAGTCTCACAATGTTTGCTTCAAGCTATATTAGGATTCAATGAGTTTACATAATTGTTATTTTCATCCCTTCAAAATAGTAGTCTTCACATCCATTTGACAAAATTTCTATCCATTTTATGTTGCCAAGGAAGAGAGATTATGGATGGCCCATTTTGCTATGGGGAAAATGTCTCATAATCAATAACTCACTTCTTTTGAAAATCCTTTTCCCATGACTGTTGCTTTATTAAGTGAATCATATATTTTATACTTGTTCTTATTGGCCCACTTGCAACTAATTAGATTGGGTTCAAATAGAGGTGCCATAAACTTCCATGTCCCATTTTTTATGAGAGCATCATACTTGTGCATTTATTTTTTCCACTCATCATGTGAAGTAGCTTCTTCAAATTGTTTTAAAATTAGTAGATAAATTCAATTCACAATCATATGAAACATCCATATCATCTACATCATTTGAATAAAAATTATCTACATAATCTCCATGTTGTCTATTGGAGGTTGTGACTTCTTTGTTTCTAATCTCATTGATATTAAGACTTTTGAGTGTTTTGATGATCCATTTTAGTGGACCTTTATGATCGAACGGAATAGGTTTCTCCATTAATTAAGATTGAGCTACATTTCACAAGAATAGTGGACAACCAAATAGGATAAACATGAATACATTTCTATTAACAAATATGTACACTAATATTGCATTCTTCTGACCCTTTGTCTTCATGTACCAAGTGGTCTCTTGGACTCCGATGACTTTTCACATTCCACACTAACCCTTAGAGGATTAGGTGTCCAACATTCCCCCCCTTAATCTGAATGGGTATATATGAATCGAAGAAGAAATATCTACTACAAAAATACAATAATGCATGATAACAATAAGCTAAATTTTCTCTCTAAGATGATGGCATAAGGTGGGAGAACTTGATTTCTCAATCGATCATGGTTTGAGGATGACCACCAACACTGGAATGCTTAGTGTAGTTCCTCGAACTCTTCCAAATCTGGCAAGAAGCTGAAATCTTCTGTTAGAGGAAGTGTCCCTAATGCTTTGAAGAGGGAGACCTTCAACCTGCAAAAAAAGGGAGGTCTACAATGTACAATGCTTTAAGTAAGTCCAACAACCAAAGGAATGCTTAGTGTGATTCCTGAAACTCTTACAAATATGGCAAAAGCTAAAGTCTTATGCTAGAGGAAATGCTCCTTAATGTTTTGGCCTTCAACCGAGAAAATGTGGTGGTTTAAGGAAGGCCACCAACCAAAGGCATGCTTAGGGGCTTCTCTGCCTTTGGCTATAACTCTGAATCTGGGTATGGTTGACTCCAATTGTAGGCTAATGCTACAAGTTCAAGTTATGGCCCAAGCTCACTTGATTTATATTTGAAAACTATAGATGACCACCAATTCCCCACTTGTCAGATGCAAGGTGAGAAGATAAAGAGAACTGAAATGCAATACTTTTCAGTACTCTAGAACAAATTTTGTTATGTGAGCAAAATATCTTCTTGACTATTGAAGCCCATTGCCAATAAGTGATCCATCCAAGGTGAATTTTTGTTCTTGCAAGAGTCTTGTTCTTGAAGCATTTGTTTGAAGAAAGAGTGTGTTGACCACAATTCTTACATGGGTGAAGAACAAAATAGTGATCTTTCATATGACCAACTCATTCACAATGTTGGTATTTCACAATCTGTTGTTGTGGAGGAGGAGAAGGAACATGTGAATATGAATTATCATGAAAAAACCCAGTACTATGAAACTAGAAGGGCTTGGAGTCGTATGGAGTGTGAAGAGAAACCTCCTTGTCATATCCAAGACTCATTCTATTTCTTTTATTGACAATCTCTTCCAAAGGTCTAGTAATGGGCTTGGGAAGTGCAACCTAATGTTCTGCATCTTTATGTAAAAATGGTCCTAAATTTGGAACTTGATGGGGATTAACCTTAGCTTTATTGACTTGATCGCTTGTTGACTGATGACGAGAGTCAATTTCAACCTCAAATATAGGATTTTTCTAAACAAAAAAGGTTCATAATGATACTTACATTGTTGTATCTCTTCTTATTGTAACTATGTCTCAAGCTGCAAAATCTCAATTTTATCTTGTATATTTTTCTTCGCTTGCTTTAAAGAAGGAGGAAGGTTGGTTGGCTTAGTTCTTGGTGGTAGCCTTGGTTTAGGATTTGGTCCTGGAAGTCTCCTTTGAAGACGTTGATTATATAAGAAGATAATTTCCTTATAGGGTTTCCCCTTGTAGGGGTTTTAACTTGGCTTGGAGCCTATATCTTGTATTCATTTTTGTATGGCTATGATATTTATTGTTTTGACATTTATTTGATGATAAAAACATAAACATCATGAAGAAAAATAAAAATATAATGTCACAAGCAAATATTATGTAAGGAAAAGTGAATTAAATGCTTCTCTAATGGATTTTCCAACACTTAGGTCACAACTACTCAAGTTATAAGTTAATCGTTCCAGTAATATCGAAACTTGCATTACTTAACAAACAAAAAATAATAATAATTTTAATATATTTAATGTTAATATTAAATTTGATAAAACATATTTAAAGCAATTTTAAAAATAATATTCTCATACATAGATAAAACAAACATTGTTGTTACAATATTTTTTATAATCGTTTAAAATTTAGTGATTACTAAAACAAAACAAATTGTATTTTGTCTACCATAGTAACAATTTGGAAGTTCATATTTGTAGTTTTTTGAATTGTATAAATATTATGTGAACATTGTAATATAATTTGTTCCCTATTTGATTTCATTAGATCAGCAAAGGATGAGAGAACTAAACACATTGGTTTAGTAAATGATTACATTAAATATGTTGGAAATGATGAGGCTAAACTTGTAATTGTAAATGACAATTATTCCCACTGTATTATTTCATTAAAATAAGATTGCCAAATATATATATATATATATTCAGAAGGATAATTAAGAAAAGATATTAGTGTAATTAGTATTTATGTTAATTATTTTATGATTTGGATTTCTTCACACAAATAAATTATGTTAAAGTACTTTCAGTATTTAAAATAAATTAATGGAAAGAAGTGCATACCATCTTTCCCTCTCCCATTTAGTAAATGTAAGAATACATGTTTTTATTTGTTGAATACAAAGTGCATTGTTCTTTCTTGTCATGAGTGTGATCTTTTCTTTATTCATTTTATTTATATCTCTGATATCTTTATCACTTTAGTGATTCTATAAGGTTGTGAGGTTGGGTTCTTGTTATTTTAGGGAACTTTAGGAGCCTCAATGGATAGTTTAATTGGTAGATTCTCTTATGCTAAAGTTCAATGAGGCCTCAAGAAATTAAATCTATTAAAGTTTGTTGGGGTTACATGTGAAAAGTACAAGGTTGATTCAAACATAATAGTTGTTGAGTTAACCATGCTAAAATTGTTCAACAACTCTCCAATGTATTTCTTTGGGGAGGTGAATATGTAATTTGGATGTTGAGTCACTTCATTGCCCAAGTAGTAGTGAATGTCTCCAAAAAAATTCATCTGAAACCCTTTCTTCATTTCGTTTCTTATGGATGCAATATGGATTTCATTATTCCCTATCATCAAAAAACCATATGAATACACTACAAGGTATACAATAGTTTTCAAGCTTTCTTGACAAATTGAGTTGCATCATCAAGTTTAAAGTTCATAAAATTTAATTTCAGAAGATACTCAATTAATTTTTCATATGAGGCTGACAATGTTTGTTTCAAGCCATATATGGATTCAATAAGTCTAGATAAATTTTATTTTCATCCCTTCACAATTGAAAAATATTTGAACTTAGACATGATGACCTTCTCTTTCAAATATTCAAGAAAGTAGTCTTCACATCCATTTGATAAAATTTCTATCCATTCTATGTTTCCAAGGAAAAGAGAGTATGGATGGTCACCCATTTTTCTATCGGGATAATGTCCCATAATAAACAACTCATTTCTTTTGAAAATTATTTTCCCATGATTGTTGCTTTATTTCTTTTAAGTGAACCATCTATTTTATACTTTTTCTTATTGACCCACCTGAAGTCAATTAGATTGGGTTCAAATAGAGGTTTCATAAACTTCCATGTCCCATTTTTTATGAGAGCATCATACATGTGCATTTATTTTTTCCACTCATCATGTGAGAGAATTCTTCAAATTGGTTTAAAATTAGTAGATAAATTCAATTCATGATAATATGAAACATCTATATCATCCTCATCATTTGAATAAAAATTATCTACACCACCTCCATCTTGTATATTGGAGGTTATGACATGCTTGTTTCTAACCTCATTGATATTAACACTTTTGAGTGTTTTGATGAGCCATTTTGGTGGACATTTTTGATTGAATGAAATAGGTTGCTCCATTAATTCAGATGGTGCCACATTTCACAAGAATAATGGAAAACAAGATAGGATAAACATGAATACATTTCTATTAAAAAATATGTACATTAATATTACATTCTTGTGACTCTTGGTATTCATATATCAAGCGGTCTCTTACAATCTGGTGACTATTCACATTGCAATCATGTTTTTCATGTATTTCTCAATTTTCCTATAGCAAGGTCCATCGAAAGTATGAAACATGGGTACTCCTTGGATGAGGAATCAAATTATGCATCCAACGAGTGTTTGTGCTCGAAATTTGAGTAAACCCACGGGGAGATAAGTTGAAAATACGAGTTGAAAAAATAGTTTTCTCTTTTTTCCCTCTAAAATTTGATGATGTCATTTAATCTTATTTTATTATTTCCACTCTTAGTTTATAATTTCCTTAGGAGGCCCATTTTAGACCTCAAAAATCCCATAGTTCTTGCCTCTGTAATTATCCTGAGTTCCTGTACCCTTATCTGAGCTCCTTCACCGAACTTGTCTCTGTAATTAGTCATCCGAATTTCAGAGGGTGATACAAACTACTTGACTATGAAATAGGTTGAGCTACCTATTTATAGTAGTATGTGCATGTGTATTATCCAACATGATAGTTTGAAAAATTGTGTCTCCATTGTAGGTGAATCCAACTTGAGTTCTTCATTTCATCTTGAGGCCAACTTGAAGAGGGATAACTTGTGCTTGTCTTTGAGGGTTACTTGACAATCTTAATGACTTATACATAGGTGTAATATGACCAAGAAGGGTCCTTCATACATACATAGACTCAAATTAATTTTATGACCAATCCTAAGAACTCACAATGGGAGTCATACTAAAATAGAATTTCTTTCTCATGAAACCCATGAGACAAGCATAATAATAATTTTATTTTTCTTATTTTCATCAATTACATAAAATCACACTTACACATGTCATTATGAAGACTGAACCTAGTTACTTTCGAACACTCTTCTCCACCCAATAGGATTCTGACTACTTGAATTTCCTTAGATCCTAACCCTATGCTTAACCTACAGTTTATTTACCCAATATTTTGAGAATAGTACCTTCATATCATCTCTCAATGGTCAACTCCTCACTTGGATCCAATACATCTATAACAATCTCTAGTCTGCAACTTCACCTATACTAGACCCAATCGCTCCCTTTACATGTTGAAAATAGTTCAGGGGTATTTTCCTACAATGTAAGACAACATGACCTATTATCTTCTCTTCATGACACACTCAATATATTATTTGTAGCTAAGATCTATCCTTCTAACACCTCCCATTATGCAAGCTCACGCCATCTAGTCCTAACACCCTTCAATTTTTGTCTATGCTCATAGTCATTTGCTTCTACAGTGATCATTCTCTGTGTGATCCCATTCTACAAAAATTCCTTATGCATTATCATCCTTAAATTTTCATGCTATGTAGCCTTGCACCACCATTCACACACAACATGTGTAAGGTAATTAACCCTAGTGATAGGTCTAGCAACCTTCAGTCATTTAAAAACATTAGATGGGCCTCTTTATGGCCCACTCAACTACCTCACTTTTGTTAATTTAATTTCATTATTTTTCTTATCCATTGTACAACACGATCTTTTTCCTGCAAAATAATTTTCCTTGGCCACCATATACTGTGTGACCTTCATATGGCCTAATTTTTATTAAATATGCATGTCGTATGATCTGAACTTGACTCCAACTATTTTTGTACAAACTTGGCACCTTGAGATCAACTTCTTATAGTTTTCTCTCTAATACCATGTTAAATTCTATACCTAACACATAGTAATTTTTTCCTAGAAAATTATTAGAGATCTGCTATTTATAAACACAACTAGGTTCTTAACATGATTATTCAGAGGAAGCACAATTTTTCAACCAATCTCAATCACGTGTAACACATAGTTCTTCATTCAAATAATAATCTGAACCTGCTTGGGCTTTTGTTTTAGGATAATGGCCCAATTAAGGAATATAAAAATTAAACATGCCATGGATCTGATCTAGATGATTGGGTCCTAGATCTATCCTTGATCTACATGATTGATCTAGATTTCCAATATTGTACTCATGCACATTCCTAATACTTGAGAAACTCATCTCGCTCCTCACCTAATAAAAGTTATTTCTTAATGGTTTGTTCCACTATATTACGTGTCCTCCTCTCGTGAATCTTTCTTTTTTAACCTTTCATGGACATAAATTCTTCAATATAATCTCTAAGGTGATGGATAGCCAAAATTATATATCACGTTCTTGAAATCAACAATTTAGATCAAACATTATCACTAAAGAAAATACTTTACTTTTCCTAAGTTATTTTGTTCAATAGCCAATATAATTAATTATGTGCTTTACATAAGTTAGACTTAGGCTAAGTTTCAATAACAACTTACTCAGTACTTTCGAAAGTGTCCTAAGGAGACTTTGTGTGATTTCTACATGTTAGACACTTAGTCCCATGTAAAAGTAGCTATTTGAGCTACAAACATCGACATGTAACTACTTTAAGTTTTAGCATTACAATATCATCCTTCTTATCAAAGGAGATGATATAGAAAAACATGGAAAATAAGAAAACATAAATTCCTTGTTTAAAAGAGGATGATCCCATAATAGAAATAAAAGTAATTCTTCAAATGGAATATCTTAATCTATAGGAATATCAAAGTCTCAATGAAAATATGTAAAGGTACGTTGGATATATGGAAAAGAATAAAGCTATAAGAAAGATTATTGTTACAAGCCATTTTGCCACATCCACTCAAAAGGCTTGAAAATCAGATCAATCAACATCCTTGAACACTTTGGCATTTCCCTTTGCAAAGCTCTAAGCATAACCTCTCCAAAAATTCTAATTTTTTGGGGCAATCAGCTTTAAAAATTTGGTTTTAGCCCCAGCACACCCTACATGCTTGTCCACCTGCAATGGTTGCAAGCTTCATAACTGAGCACCTACACTGATAGATGCATGTTTCTCTACTCTGTAGGTGCAATGGTTCTAGAATTTTAGGAAAATTAAAAAATATTTTCAAAAATTCTCCTTACAAAAGCTTCTAAGGTGGTTTTAACTATTTACCAAGGATAGAGATCTCTAATTCCTTCTCTAAAGGCCTTATCTCTTATCCTTTGAGCTTATCCCCCATCATTAGTGGATCTCAAGCCTAGATTGGTAAATCCTAAACTACCATGTTTACCCTATAAATTTATTTACTCCCATAGAGTTTTGATTGGCTTTTGGAGATTATTAGTGCCCTCGTGCTACTACTTTGAGCTTAAGGAATCATCATCCACTTACAAGACAGTTGAGTGTGCAAGTTTTATTTGTGGTAAGAAAGGACAAAACAATTGGGAGATATCTACAAAGTCAAATTCTATTTATGGTTGTAACTCCCTCCATTATTTATTAACACAAAAGGCACTATGTTTTCCTATACTTGTGTCATGTTTATACTTATGTATTTCAATGCCATGTTGACTCATTTATTAGTGACATTGGATTATGCTATGTGGATATTGTAGTTCCTTTGCTTGTTTTATTCATTATTGCAGGTTCCATTTATAGTGTGTGGAGCTAGAGTTGGAACTTATAAGTGAGGAGAAGAGGAGGACTTACTACGGATTCTAGGTAGGTTTCTTTTCCGTATTCTAATCTCTCTAAGGAAAAATTACATCTTTTTTTACTCTGTTGTTCTAGATCAAACCACTAGATATAGGGAGTTCATTTTATTCTGCAAAAGTGACTTTTCCATATAAAAAATTGGTGAATCAACTAGGGATCGATATCTCCCTTAGTGGTTTCCTTGGCCTTAGCATTTTTTCACTTTTCAAAGAAACCTTAATCAACTTATTATGACAATAATTGACCTTAAGAAAACACATTTTTTATCTTGGTAGGGTTTCTTGTGTCATGTTTTTACCAAATTAGCACCAAAACAATCTATGTTATGAAATGGAGCGACCCAGTGCAGCCTCTCAGCTCTAGCTATGCAATGATGTGCATTGGTGCCTGATCTTCCCTCGCGATGATCATTTAGGATGAAAAAATTTGCATTCATTTTCCTTGCTCTACATCCTACTTTGGTCTAGGAAGTTTTCTTGACTTTCCAAGTTTGTTTGTGTCTCTAAAAATCCATCATAGTGTTTGCATTTTATTCTATTAGCCTTTGATGAGAATTTCTTTGGTTTTTTCTTCCTTCTTATCAATTAGGTCTTTTCTAAACATTTTGGCTTGATGGTTGATTGGCTTGGAGAAAATTATATTATAGTCTTATTCTATGTGATTTATTTTTAATCAATGATTTAGTTGCATCTTAGTTTTCATTGCATTTGAAAATTAAGAGGAAAGACAAGAAAAAATTTCATTATTCACATCATATATAGGGTTTTGAATTTAAATTGGAGCATTTCCATTAAAAGATATACTTAGGGAGTTTTGTTTGTTGCATTTTTTATTGTTTCATCATTATTTATTTCTTCCCACTCGTAGATAGATTTCCATTGAAAAGTAAAGAATTATTATTATCATGCTAGATTGCATTATAGGGAATTCAGGTGAACTCATGTCATGAGCCTTCAAATTGAAACATAATTGAAGATCAACTTATAGAATTTACTCAATCAATATAAGGAGCATTTTGAACATTAGAGACACAAATAGAGGTCTAGGCTAAAGACATGTTCCATCATACTTAAACGTAGGAGTTCTCATTTCTTGTGTATGTTACATTCTAGGGGTAGTCGGCATCCCACATACATAAGTATATCAGATCGTTCTCCCGTAACCTTGGGTATATTTGATGACGCTCGACATATGAAAAGTATATCATAATGCTTCCTATCATACAACACACATAAGAAAACACTACCATCGACTCCACTTCTACATACCTCCGGGTATATTTTGGAAGTCCCCAATAGGTTGAGCCTACCAAGATGTTTTGGAAGGCACAAAGCATGTATTGAGATACCTCAGAGGCACATCTCAGTCTAGATTATGGTACAGATGGACAGAGGGAGTGAAGCTACAGGTCTTCATTAATGCAGATTCGACAAGGAGTCCATTAGATCGGAAGAGCACATTAGGATGTATTTTCAACCTTGGGTAAGTGGCAGTTTCTTGGTACAACAGGAAACAAAGGTCAGTTGCACTCAGCTTAGCAAAGGAGAAATACATGGCTGCAAGTCAGACAACATGTGAGGCCATCAGGATGCGGAAAATCCTAGTTGGTTTGTTTGATTAGAGGATGGATCCAACTGTGATCTATTGTGATAATCAGAATTGTATCAAACTCTTTGAGAATCTAGTATTTCATGATAAGTCCAAGCACATCGACTTTTGGTATCATCATCTCAGAGACTGTGTAGCGAGGAGGATCATGTTGCTGCAGCATATTTCGACAAAGGAGCAAGACGTTGACATTTTGACAAAGGCATTATCAAAGCGTAAATTTGAGTTCCATAGAGACAGGATCGGGGTGGCAGATAATCCCTTTCTTGTTGAGAGGGAGTGTTGAAATATGGCAAAAAGAATATTCCAATTTAATTTTTTCCTTGAATTATGTTGTGAATTAAAATTGAATTTAGTCTTGACAGCTACCTGGAAATAGTTAATTAATTAATTTTAAATTAATTAGTTGGATAAATTCAAGTTAGAAGTATTTTTGAAGTCATGCAAGAGTTATCCCTTAAATTAAGGAGATAAGATTGAGTTATATTTGAGTTGTAATTTTTTAACTCGGTTTACTGAGTTAAGTCCAGTTAAATTAGTTCCAAACTATTTGAGGAACTAATAGTGAGTTAACAGTTAGTTGATGCATAATGCACTCAACGAGTGCTACTCTAGTTAACTGAAGATTCCCTCATCAGAAACTCATGCATGTCTATTCTAAGAAAGACCCAGTTGAGATTAATGTTCAAGGACATTCTACTATCAATTGCATGTGTTTTTGCATGGAGAAAACTCATGCATGAAGTTAAGGATGCATCCTTGAGGATTGCACAATTTTGAAGGCTGGTTTTCCACTTGGTAAGAGGTTAATCATCCACAAGGAACAACACAAGGAAATAGGAGCTTGGAGGGCAAAGAGGAAGGCTAGAGAGAAGCCAAGATTGCCTATGAGCATCTGTGAGGATTGTACTGAGAGCTGGCTAGCTGTGAGAGCTAAGGCTTTGTATAATTCCTATGTATTTCCACCATGTATGATAACACAATAGTGTGGGGTTTTTATCTGAGGATTTCCCCAAAAGTATTTTCATGTGTATTGTTCCATTGATTCTTCTTCTTTTGGTTATATTGTTCAGCTTGATCTTTAAGCTTCCACAAATTGATAGTAGAAGTAGGTTATAGTATTCTGCTTTGATTTATATTACATTATCGGGTTAACCTATCACAGATTTTGTACATGTTATCAGATATGTGAACAGTGTATTGAGAAGAGAATTCAAAGTTTGATGTTTGGGGTTGTGGATACAAATCGAATTCATATCGTACTTCAAGGTTGGCCAATGGCGTTCTATGGCTTGAGACTCGAGTATTCCTTAGAAGGTAGCTCGAATTACATATCATGGAAAGATAGAATGGAGGTTGTATTAGAAGACAATGGCTTGAAGGAATTCATTGATCAAGAAATCCAAAAACCAGCTTCAACTAATGCACAAGAGTTGGCGGAGTGGAAGAAGTGTGTGGCGAAGGTGAGACGGGTCATCCTTGAGGGAGTTCGAGACCATATTGTCTCGAGTCTCCATGGGAAGGATACTCCATTTTTAATGTGGAAGACATCGAAGAACCTCTACCAGAACAGTAGCGACTAGAGGAAACTGGCGCTCAAGGATAAGCTTCGAAGAATCAAGATGGAGAAGGGTGATACTATTTCCACATATATGAAAAAGCTTACCACCTGCTGAGATGAGCATGGTAGTGTGGGAATAACTACTGCCGATGATGATATGGTGAACCTTGCTCTCCTTGGCCTTCCAAAGAGTTGGAATAGCTACTAGGACTCTGTGAATGGAAGGGAGAAACTATCAGATTGGGAACGACTATGGTCGAATATTATGCAGGAGGAGATCAAAAGGAGCACATGAGATGGTTCTTCATCCAATAATGATGATGAAGAAAATATGGCCTTAGCAAGTAAGGCAAGGAAAGGGAAGGGGAACGCTTCCCATTTCAAATCAAATTCTTCTCATAGAGGGAAGAAGGGTGACATGTCTAAAGTAATATGCTTTAGTTGTCACAATTTGGGACATTATGTGACTAATTTCCCATCAAAGAAGTCCGAGAAGGGATCCTCAGAAGGATCGAACGGTGAGGCATTAGCCTCTCAGTTTGAAATGGACTTTTCTCTCATCAAATGCATGGTGTCATTGATGATGGGGTGTGACTGGTATCTTGATAGTGGAGCCTCATTCCACATGACCGGTGATAAAAATTTATTTAGTGCCTTGGAGGAGAAAGACCTCAAGATGCGCATAGAGAGGGGTGACGACAGAAGGTATAGTGATTTAGGAGTGGGCACGGTTTCTTTTCAGAGGGAGCATGGAGATCCTCTCACCTTGATAGATGTGATGTATGTGCCTGGACTGAAGAAGAACTTGGCATTGGTTGCAATGTTGGAGGACAAAGGCTATGATGTTGTCTT
The DNA here is from genome assembly GCA_031772625.1 of Pinus tabuliformis. Lineage (NCBI taxonomy): Eukaryota > Viridiplantae > Streptophyta > Pinopsida > Pinales > Pinaceae > Pinus > Pinus tabuliformis. The sequence goes on from CM062819.1 coordinate 605,318,411, forward strand.
CAGTAAAGGAGAGGCGTTCCTAAGACACATAGCCACGGGTCAGACTAAGACGATAGGGATTCGGGTGAAGAATCTCTATAAACTAGAGGTAGATGATTGTGCAACATTGAGTATGAAAGAAAAATTGGTGCAAAGCCAAGACATTGGCAAGTTTTGGCATAGGTGGTTGGGCCATTTGCATCATGGGGCTTTGAAGATAATGCAGCAGATATCTACAAGACTTCCCAAAGGTAAACTTGAGCAAGTTGACACATGCAAAGGTTGTACCTCGGGAAATTACACCAAGTCTTCCTTTCATGAGCGAGATAGTCGAGCAGAGGCTATCTTAGAGAAATTTCATAATGATTTGTGTGGACCATTCTTGATGGCATCCATAGCAAAGCAAAGGTATTATGTGATTTTCATTGATGACTATTCTCGTAAATGCTAGATTTGTTTCATGCAGAAGAAGGACCAAACCTTCACAATGTTTTGTGAGTTCAAAGCATTGGTCGAGAAAGAGTCAGGGAAGAAGATCAAGGCCTTGAGAAGCGACAACGATGGAGAATATGTCTCTCAAGAGTTTAAGGACTTCTGTGTAGTGGAAGGAATTAAAAGAGAGTTGGCACCACCTCATAACCCATAGTAGAATAGGGTGGTCGAGAGGAAGAATATAACTATTATAGGGGGAGTATGAGCAATGCTGCATGACCAAGGCCTACCACTTCACTTGTGGGCTAACGCATGCAACACAACTATCTATTTGCCGAATATAAACCCACATCCAATACTTGGGATGAAGACACCAGAGGAAGCTTTCTCTGGTAAGAGACCAGATGTGCTTCACTTCATGATCTTTGGCTCATCTGTATATTTCCATGTGACAAAGATGCACGGAAGAAGCTTGAGCCGATAGCAGAGTTGGGGATATTTGTAGGGTACACTGATACACCTCACAACTATTAGGTGTACTTGCCTACCAGTCGGAGGATAGTGGTTCACAGACATCTCAAGTTTGATGAGCAGAAGGCCATGTGAGTTTCCCTTGAGAGGGAGCTCCAACTACAGGCTGTGGAGGAACTGTTGGTTCCTAAGGAGGAGGAGCCTCAGACTGATGCAGAGCAGCCGCATGTAGAGGTTTTAGGAGTGGAGACATCCACTCAAGTAGAGTCTTCCAGAGATGGATGGAAGCGCACAAGAGAAGTTGACAGATTGTTAGAGGATGCAAGAGAATGTGGGAGCACCATCTTCTCAGCACAGATAGAGGAGGTCACCTGAGAGGTACACTGGATACATGACCCTTGCTAGGGAATGTGTTGAGACTGAGCCAACTTCCTTTGAGGAAGCAGTGTAGTAGCCGATTTGGGTTGATGATATGGTGGAGAACTATGACTCCATAGTTCGTAATATTGTTTAGGACATGGTTCTAAGACCAGAAAACAAGTTAGTTGTGAGTTCCCATTGGCTTTACAAGGTAAACCAAGTTGTTGATGGTAGTGTGGAGAAGCATAAGGAAAGATTTGTTGCCCATGGCTTTTCACAGGTCGAGGGGATTGATTATGATGAGACTTTTTATCATGTCGCAAGGTACTCATCTATCATATCTATGTTGGGACTATTAGCACAGATGGGTTGGAAGATCGATGAGATGGATGTTAAGACTACATTCCTCAATGGCCAGATTGGGGAAGAGGTGTACATAGAGTAGCCGGAAGGTTTTGAGACCTTCGATCGTGAGTCGCATGTGTGCCGACTCAAGAGAGTGTTGTACGGGTTAAAGAAAGCACCTCATGCCTGGTACACCAGGAAAGACAACTACTTCACCAAGTTGGGCTTCACAGAGAGTGAAGGGGATGCAAACTTGTACCACATCATGGTGAAAGGTAAGTTGTTGATCATCGTACTTTATGTTGATGATCTCATATTAACTAGTGATGATCAATTGATCATGTCTGATAATTCGAGATGAAAGACATGGGTCTCATGCATTCCTTCCTTGGCATGGAAGTGTGGCAGAAGGATGGGGATTTATTTGTGTCTCAAGGAAAGTATGCCAACGAGATACTCAGGAGATTACACATGGATAAGTGCAAGCCTATGCAGACTCCTCTAGCAGGTAACTAGAGGAATGAGGTTGCTACTTTAAGAGAAGTGGTGGAGGCTACTGTGTGCAGGCAGCTTGTGGGGTCACTGATGTACTTAATGAACACACAACTAGATTTGTGCTATGCGGTGAACCAACTGAGTCAAGCGATGGTTCAACCTACCAAGATGTTTTGGAAGGTTGCAAAGCATGTATTGAGATACCTCAGAGGAACATCTCAGTATGGATTATGGTACATATGGATAGAGGGAGTGAAGCTAAAGGGCTTCACTGAAGTAGATTGGGCAGGGAGTCCATCAGGTTGGAAGAGCACATCAGGAAGGATTTTCAACCTTGGGTCAACAACAGTTTCTTGGTACAACAGGAAACAGAGGTCTATTGAATAAAGCTCACCAGAGGAAGAATACATGGCTACAAGTTAGGTAGGGTGTGAGGTCATCTAGATGCAGAAAATACTAGTTGGTTTGTTTGATTAGAGGATGGATTCAATAGTGATCTATTGTGATAATTAGAGTTGTATCGAACTCTCTGAGAATCCAGTATTTCATGATAGGTCCAAGCACATCGACATTTGGTATCATCATCTTAGAGACTGTGTAGCGAGGAGGATTATGTTGCTGTAGTATATTTCGATAGAGGAGCAAGATGCTGACATTTTGACAAAGGCATTGTCAAAGTGTAAATTCAAGTTCCATAGAGACAGGATCGAGGTGGCAGATAATCCCTTTCTTGTTGAGAGGGAGTGTTGAAATATGGCAACAAGAGTATTCCAATTTAATTTGTGCTTGAATTAAATTGTGAATTAAAATTGAATTTAGTCTTAACATCTACTTTGAAATAATTAATTAATTTATTTTAAATTAATTATTTGGAGAAATTCAAGTTAGAAGTCTTTCTGAAGTCATGCAAGATTTATCCCTTAAATTAAGGAGATAAGATTGGTTTATATTTGAGTTGTAATTAGTGAACTCAGTTTACTAAGTTAAGTCCAGTTAAATTAGTTCCAAATTGTTCGAGGAACTAATTGTGAGTTAACAGTCAGTTGATACATTAATGCACTCAACTAGTGCTACTCTAGTTAAATGAAGATTCCCTGATCAAAAACTCATGCATGTCTATTCTGAGAAAGACCCAGTTGAGATTAATGTTCAAGGATAGTGTATTATCCATTGCATGTGTTTTCTCATGGAGAAAACTCATGCATGCAGTCAAGGATTCATCCTTGATTATTATGCAGTTTTGAAGGCTGGTTTTCCACTTGGTAAGAGGCTAATCATCCACAAGGAACAACGCAAGGAAATAGGAGCTTGGAGGGCAGAGAGGAAGACTGGAGAGAAGCCAAGATTGCCTGTGAGCATCTGTGAGGATTCTACTGAGAGCTGGCTAGCTGCGAGAGCTAAGGCTTTGTATAATTCCTATGTATTTCCTCCATGTATGATAATACAATAGTGTGGGGTTTTTATCTGAGGATTTCCCCAATAGTATTTTCATGTGTATTGTGCCATTGATTATTTTTCTTCTAGTTATATTGTTCAACTCGATCTTTAAGCTTCCGCAAATTGATAGTGGAAGTGGGTTATAGTATTCTACTTTGATTTATATTGCATTATCGGGTTAACCTATCACAGATTTCCTACATGGTATCAGAGTTGTGAACAGTATATTGAGAAGAGAATTCAAAGTTTGAAGTTCGGGGTTGGAGGTGAAAATCAAATTCATATCATACTTCAAGGTTGGCCAATGACATTCTATGGCTTGAGACTCGAGTATGACCTGGAAGGTAGCTCGAATTACATAGCATGGAAAGATAGAATGGAGCTTGTATTAGAAGACAATGGCTTGAAGGAATTCATTGATCAAGAAACCCCAAAGACAACTTCAACTAATGCACAATAGTTGGCTGAGTGGAAGAAGTGTTTGGAAAAGGTGACATGGATCATCCATGAGGGAGTTCGAGACCATATTGTCTCGAGTATCCATGGGAAGGATACTCCATTTTTAATGTGGAAGACATTGAAGGACCTCTACCAGAACAGTAACGACCAGAGGAAACTGGCAATCAAGGATAAGCTTTGAAGAATCAAGATGGAGAATGGCGATACTATTTCCACATATCTGAACAAGCTCACCACCTGTAGATATGAGCTTGGCGGTGTGGGAATAACTAATGCCAATGATGATATGGTGAGCCTCACTCTCCTTGGTCTTACAAAGAGTTTGAATAGCTACCAGGAATCTGTGAATGGAAGGGAGAAACTGCTGGATTGGGAATGACTGTGGTCGAATCTTATGCAGGAAGAGATCAGGAGGAGCACACGAGATGGTTCTTCATCCAAGAATGATGATGAAGAAAATATTTCCTTAGCAAGTAAGGCAAGGAAAGGGAAGGGGAAGGCTCCCCATTTCAAATCGAATTCTTCTCATGGAGGGAAGAAGGGTGACATGTCTAAAGTAAGATGCTTTAATTGTCACAAGATGGGACATTATGCGACTAGTTGCCCATCGAAGAAGTCCAAGAAGGGATCCTCGGAAGGATCGGAAGGTGAGGCATTAACCTCTCAGTTCGAAACTTTACCCTCGTCGCATGCATAGTGTCATCAATGATGGGTTGTGACTGGTATCTTGATAGTGGAGCCTCATTCCACATGACCGATGTTGGGGCAAAGTGATTGCCTGTCATTTAATTTGTCAACTCGGGGGTTTCATAAACTTGTGAAGCATGCGTGCACTGTATGCACTAGAAATTGTCTTTCAGTTTAGATCAATCTAGCTACAAGATAATGAAAACCAATTCATCTAATCTATGAAATCAAATAATGAAAATGAAATTCAACTAACCTGTGAAATAAAAAACAACTAATGTATTCTTAGTTACTCCAACATTCAATTATGAAGTTTTACATTCTTGAGATGATGTGTAAGCAACTATTTATACTTTAACTTCTAATGTCCTAGAAAAGAAATTAAAGTGTGCAAAAAATAACTCAGTAATTGCATGTATCAAATATTCAACCATTCAATCTTGAAATATGATTAAATCAATTTCTTAGAATGATCTTTAGGAATATCAGTTAATGGAATTAAAGGAGGATCTTAAAAGAAAATATAAAAGCATGAAAAAGTAAAGCTCAATGATTGCATAGGTTTAACATTCAATCACCCAATTTGAAGTCACCTTCTTAGCCTGATCCTTTATCCAATTATACAATGAATGGATAGTTTGATCTAAGAAAGTAAATAACAGAACATGAAAGGAAACTAAATAACTATGAGCCCTTGCTTCAAACTTAATCCAATTAGAAAATACATAAATCTTCCATATTGAAATGCTTTTAGAAAAGAAAAGATTACACAGTCATTCTAAAACTAATACTAAGAAAGCAAATGAACTTTAATCTATAAAAGCAATTAAATCACACAATCATTAGATGGTCATTCCAATGGTGTAGGAGGATGGCAAGTGAAGAAGCTCCATATGCAAGCAAAACTAAATCTTCAAATCTCCAAGTATAAGCTCCAAATTCTCTATTAAAAACATGAGCATTCTCCAACTTTACACATGCGTTTAAAAGGAGAAGACTCCTGTTTATACAAAAGCATAAGAAGCTACCTTATTTAATGAGGATCCACTAAAATCTCATATAGTTAAAACCGAATTGCTCATAATGAGACACATATCCCCTAAGTGTCTCATAGAGTTCTAATCAAAATAAGAAATGATGAGACACCTCATAGAGTTACAATCCAAATAAGACACATATCCTTCTTTCACCTTTATTCAAATCAAAGGGAATTCGAATTTGAGCATTGGAGGCCACATAAGGGTGCCTTGGAAGCTTCCAAATGACCTACACATGTCATGAAACTCAAGACACATATATAGATACATGGAACCATGTTAATTTCCTAGTTTTTAATCGTAAATTCACTTAAAATACATAAAATAAATAACTTTGGTAAATAAGGATCCTAACCCATATATTTATGAAAATGGTGGCTAATGAAAGGTTATATGGTTATGGAGTTGCGACATGTGAGTGAAATGGTGGCGATAAAGGTGAAAGTGGATGTCATTTTGAAGACATTTTGGAGGCCCAACATACTCCCCAACTATAGTAATTGCATGTCCTCATGCAAATATTGCATTAACTCCTTTGATTTGCTTGCAACGTCTTTGCTTTTGAATGAACTTGGCTTATATCATATGTCCTTAAAATTTGCATTTGACAATTTTATTTATTTTTGCAAAGTCTTCCTTGTCATACATTGAATTGCAACATGTTTGGTTGGTTCTTGTGTTTCAATACCTTGTTTCTTTTTGTTGCAGCAAGATTCATTGAACATATCTAAGAATGCATCTTTAAAATCAGCCATATAGTGTGCTCATAATTTAGGCATTATTTGCAAATCATATAACGTTTTGAACCATAATGCAATCATAATTGATTAGTACAGGTATGTTAGGATGAATGAAAATGTGTGATGGTGTATGATATATGAATATGAAATGATGTCCCTTCCCCCCAACTAAAGATATGACACTGTGAAAGAGGAAGTGAGGAATTTCCAAAAGTTACAATTTTATTATTTTAAGGAATTTCGTGACTAAAAATTAGAAAACCACATACCTTCACTTACCTTCAATGTGCATGAGTTATGGAAATTTAAGAGTGTGGTTGCTTCTAGATCATGGAATGAAATGTAGAATCCATCTGCTTCTTGGTTGCATAAATGGTGGATGAGGTTGTGAAGTGGATTCTTTATTTCTCCTACTAAATCTATTGTGTCTGCTGCAAAATGCTAAAATGATATAGTCTTCAATTGCTATAAAACTGATGGTACAACTCTAGTCATCCAAATAAATGTGTCAGTGTCGACCATGAAGAGAGGTCATCGGATTAGCGACCATTGATGAATGTTGTTAACCAATGCGAGGCAAACTCGTCATTAATTTCAACGAGTGCCAAGGTACCTAAGTACATCCTGTGAAGGGAGAATAAATGAGCTAATGTCAAGCCACTTGCAAGATCCAACGATCAAGGGACATTGATGTATTCCGATGACTGTTGGCAAGAGAGCCTGTCATTAAGGCATACAAGCCTTAAGGTACTAATGAGGACTCTAGCCCTAAACCTAGATAATGTGTCGATGTCGATAGGCCAAGGCTTTTTAGAAGGAAGGCCTTAAGGTATCCTCCATCATCTAACATGCGCATGAAACAATGATTTTGAAGGACTATGAATGGAAAATTTTGCAGTGGATCAAGGTTTATTTAACGGAAAGGAAAATGACAAGTGAATGGAAAGTAAAAGGACAAATCAACATGTAAGCAAGTTGAATGTATTTATGAAAATGGGTTATGAGTTAGTGAAAGCAAGGCAGGAAAATATAGTTTCTATTAATAAAAATGAGAAGTGAAGGAAAATGAGATGAAAATTTTATTGACTGGCTAAGTGAAATGCAATGAGACTGCAAAGGAAATGAGATGAAGGTTTTATTGATTGAAGGAGTATGGATGCAATAGAAACATTGTCATATGAAAGGCTTGCAAATACTGGATCTGATATGCATTAGCATGTGCTCATGCATTGATGTTTCATCTTGTTGCCTGCTCTGATCATTTTCCGGTGAAATAAATGTGGTCTTTGAGAGACACTATTTGCTTATAGTCATTTGTTCTTCCTCCTGGAACCTGCAAAAAACTAGTACTTCTTCTCCAATGGATTGTAAAATTATCAAAATAGAGAGGTGATCAATTTCTCTGTTAATGACATTTACATAAAAAAATAAGAATCGGTACTATTAAATAAGTTCATGAAAGAAAACGAAAAGAGTTTATACCTGTGTCGAAAGTAGTGCCTCAAGTTACCTGTTGTTTCCTTTTAGCAATTTCTTTATTCTTTACTATTTCAAAATCTGATAATAGTTTCCTCATTTTGTAGATTTCTTCGAGATCTTTCCAGCGATGCTTGAATCATTGAATTCTGATGTCGTATGAGAAAGTTAGACTGTTTTGAAATTTTTATGAAACATTGAAAATTGTCATGTAAAATGTGGCATGGGAACATGATGCTACAGTGAAAGATGATGTAAGCAGATGAAATGGCATGCTGGTCATGAATTTGTGGTTAGAATGCATTGTTTGACAAACAAATCATTGAGTTAAATGCATAGCTACAAAATTGTTTTCTAGCTGCAGAATTGTTGATTAGCTGTAGACTTGTTGTACAACTGCAAAATCATCGATTAGCTGCAGAATCGTTGTTTAGCTGCAGAATGTGCATAGTTTATGTAGCTAAAATCCTGAACAAACAACCCAAGTCAGTAAATAACCAAAAATGAATTCAAAGAGCAAGAAACAATGTTGTGGTTTACTGGAGACAAACAGTGATAATTGCAATGCCTCTTTCAGAAAAATTAGCATTTTTTTTTTTTTGCAAAGAGAAAAAACTAAGAAGTATGAAATAGACCTTCAGTTTAATAATCGATGAGAAATTTTCCCATTTGTTCCAATATTGGAAGTTTTGAGCATTAAAACTGACTATAATTCACTCAATTTAAACATTTATCTTTGTCAATACTTGTTTGAAATCATTTACTGAAGTTTTGTATGCTTCAGTGCCCTTCTCTTCGTGCAAAACATCCAAGTTTTGATTTTCAATCAGCTGCTCTAAAGTGCCCAGTGAAGTCATCACCTGAGTCTCTTTGTAGATAGATTCAAATTCATCATGTATATTCCCATGTATGGAAGTTATCATCTGCAAATAAAGTTCGTAAAGAGTTTCTTGATTGGCATATTTGAATGAAGAGAAAATCATTACGAAATCCTCCTTGGGACAAGCAAGCAAGAGTTAATGTAAAGCCAATGAAAAAGATTTTCTAAGGCCCAAGAGAGAGGAGGAAATGTGTGCATGTTTTGAACACCCGTGCCATGTTCAAAGAGTTCATTGTGTATTAATTAGAAATTGTTTTTCCTCACGTAGTCAGTGAAACAGTGTCCCGAAGAATCTTATATTTCTCTCAAACAGTTGCAAAATTGAGGAAACTGTTTTTGAGGTAATTTAACTCGACCTATTCTGAAACAAACCCATGTCTCAGTTTTCTAAAATTCGCTTTCATTTGGCCGGAAATCATGTTTACAAATTGACTTTTTTAAGTTTGTTAGGCATTTCCTCTGCTCAGGTAACTGCTATGGTTGAATTTTTTATTTGCAGGTTTGTTGTTGGTTTCCATCAAGAATAGTCCATCCAGGACCTCTATCTCAAATAACGAACTGCCTTTTCTATAGTTTTGATCAGTATCTTGGACCTATCCTCACCTCCCTGATGTCCTATTTCCTTTTCTCCCTTCGTGTGGGCAGTGCTTTTATGGACCTTCTCCTCGGCAGATGCCTTGGCTTTGTCCACTTTCTCCTTGGTACTTGATGCCATGTTGCTCATCTTCTCCTTGGCCGCTGTGGTGGTATTCTTTACAGGTTGCATCTTGAAATGGATTGAAGGATATACATAGTACAACTAATGCCAATGTCATACGAAAAATGTGATATACTAATTAGATATACACACGCTACTGTGATATTCCAAATTGGAAACGAAGTGATGAACTCTCTAGGAACGAGCAAGTAAAACCTATCAATCCTTTTTGGAAAAAAGAATTGATTTTTTATTTATTTAAAAATCTACATTTTCCTTATTCCTTCAAAAACACGAAGGATTTTATTTATTTATTTATTGAAATCTAACTTGATTTTTTTTATATTTAAAATCAAAACATGATTTGTTTTTTTATTATTGAAAATATTTTTGTAAGGTTAGTGAAAATGCAAGAAAATAAGTAAAAATCTAAAGATTGTAAAGTCTAAAAACTTAAAAATAAAATGCAATCAAGAACTTAAAAAAAATATAATCAAGCTTGATTTTATTTCCTAGTTTATCCTACTTGAAAGATTTGATTTTTTATTTTTGTTAAGTATATGAATGTTTCCAATGGAGCCATTTACGGATTAAACTTTCTAAAATGTTCATATCCAAATTTGCGAAATGTACCTGATTGTGCATGAGGACATGAGAAATTGTTTTAACCTTTAGATTTGCCGCAAGGATCTCTTGAAGAATTGATGAATATTGTGACATAACCGCTTCTTGATACCATTCCTCAATGTATTCTTTGGGCTGCATTCTAGATCCTTTTGTCCATAAATGGTTAATAAAAGCAAAAACAAATAAAATACACTCTAAACTGGAAGTTAGTTCCTATGCAAACTTCCCTGGCAACGGTGCCAAAATGTTGGGGCAAAGTGATTTCATGTCATTTAATTTGTCAATGCGGGGGTTTCGTAAACTTGTGAAGCATGCGTGCACTGTATGTGCTAGAAATTGTCATTCAGTTTAGATCAATCTAACTATAAAATAATGAAAACCAATTCATCTAATCTATGAAATAAAATCATGAAAATGAAATTCAACTAACCTGTGAAATAAAAAACAACTAATGTATTCTTAGTTACTCCAGCATTCAATTATGAAGTGTTACCTTCTTGAGATGATGTGTAAGCAACTATTTATACTTTAACTTCTAATGTCCTAGAAAAGCAAGTAAACTGTGCAAAAAATAACTCAGTAATTGCATGTATAAAATATTCAACTATTCAATCTTGAAATATGATTAAGTCAATTTCTTAGAATGATCTTTAGGAATATAAGTTAATGCAATATAAAAGCATGAAAAAGTAAATCTCAATGATTGCATAGGTTGAACATTCAATCACCCAATTTGAAGTCACCTTCTTGGCCTGATCCTTTATTCAATTATACAATGAATTGATAGTTTAATCTAAGAAAGTAAATAACAGAACATGAAAGGAAACTAAATAACTATGAGCCCTTACTTCAAACATAATCCAATTAGAAAATACATCAATCTTCCCTATTGAAATGTTTTTAGAAAAGAAAAGATTACACAGTCATTCTAAAACTAATACTAAGAAAGCAAATGAACTTTAATCTATAAAAGCAATTAAATCTCACAATCATTAGATGGCCATTCCAATGGTGTATGAGGATGGCAAGTGAAGAAGCTCCATATGCAAGAAAAACTAAATCTTCAAATCTCCAAGTATAAGCTCCAAATTCTCTATTAAAAACATGAGCATTTCTCCAACTTTACACATGCCTTTCAAAGGAGAAGGCTCTCCTATTTATACAAAAACATAAGAAGCTACCCTATTTAATGAGGATCCACTAAAATCTCATATAGTTACAACCAAATGGCTCATAATGAGACACATATCCCCCAAGTGTCTCATATAGTTCTAATCCAAATAAGAAATGATGAGACACTTCATAGAGTTACAATCCAAATAGGACACATATCCTTCTTTGACCTTTATCCAAATCTCCTTTGAAGGGAATTCGAATTTGAGCATTGGAGGCCACATAAGGGTGCCTTGGAAACTTCCAAATGACCTACACATGTCATGAAACTCAAGCCACATATATAAATACATGAAACCATGTTAATTTCCCAGTTTTTAATCATAAATTCACTTTAAACACATAAAATAAATAACTTTGGTAAATAAGGATCCTAACGCATATATTTATGAAAATGGTGGCTAATGAAAGGTTATATGGTTATGGAGTTGTGACATGTGAGTGAAATGGTGGTGATAAAGGTGAAAGTGGATGTCATTTTGAAGACATTTTGGAGGCCCAACATACCCCCCAACTAGAGTAATTGCATGTCCTCATGCAAATATTGCATTAATTCCTTTGATTTGCTCGCAACGTCTTTTCTTTTGAATGAACTTGGCTTATATCATATGTCCTTAAACTTTGCATTTGAAAATTTTATTTATTTTTGCAAAGTATTCCTTGTCATACATTGAATTGCAACATGTTTGGTTGGTTCTTGTGTTTCAACCAAATTCTAATTGGTATTGGTTCTTTTGTTTCAATACCTTGTTTCTTTTTGTTGTAGAAAGATTCATTGAACATATTTAAGGATGCATATTTAAAATCAGCCATATAGTGTGCTCATAGTTTAGGCATTATTTGCAAATCATATAACTTTTTGAACCATAATGCAATCATAGTTGATTAGGACAAGTATGTTAGGATGAATGAAAATGTGTGATGGTGTATGATATATGAATATGAAATGATGTCCCTTCCCCCCAACTAAAGATATGATAATGTGAAAGAGGAAGTGAGGAATTTCCTAAAGTTACAATTTTATTATTTTAAGGAATTGCATGATTAAAAATTAGAAAACCACATACCTTCACTTACCTTCAATGTGGATGAGTTATGGAAATTGTAGAGTGTGGTTGCTTCTGGATCATGGAATGAAATGTAGAATTCATCTGCTTCTTGGTTGCTTAAATGGTCGATGAGGTTGTGAAGTGGATTTTTTATTTCTGCTGCTAAATCTGTTGTATCTACTGCAAAATGTTGAAATGATATAGTCTTCAATCACTATAAAACCGATGGTACAACTCTAGTCATTTGAATAAATGTGTCGGTGTCGAGCATGAAGAGAGGTCATTGGATTACTGACCATTGATGAATGTCGTTAACCAATGTGAGGCAAACTCGTCATTAATGTCAATGAGTGCCAAGGTACCTAAGTACATCTTGTGAAGTGTGAATAAATGAGCTGATGTTGAGCCACTTTGAAGATCAAATGATCAAGGGACATTGACGTATTCCCATGATTGTTGGTGAGAGAGCCTGTCATTAAGCCATACAAGACTCAAGGTACTAATGCGGACTCTAGCCCTGAACCTAGATAATGTGTTGATGTCGATATGCCAAGGCTTGTTAGAAGGAAGGCCTTAAGGAATCCTCCATCATCTAATGCGAGCACAAAACAATGATTTTGAAGGACTATGAATGGAAAATTTTGCAGTGGATCAAGGTTTATTTAACGAAAAGGAAAATGACAAGTGAATGGAAAGTAAAAGGATAAATCAGCATGCAAGCAAGCTGAATGTCTTTATGAAAATGGGTTATGAGTTAGTGAAAGCTACAGATGGAGAGATGGAGTGAAACTACAGGGCTTCACTAATGCAGATTGGGTAGGAATTCCATCATATCAGAAGAGTACATCAGGAGGGATTTTCAACCTTGTGTCAACAATAGTTTCTTGGTACAACAGGAAACAGAGGTCGGTTGCACTCAGCTCGGCCGAGGCAAAATACATGGCTACAAGTCAGGCAGCGTGTGAGGCCATTTAGATGCAGAAAATCCTAGTTGGTTTGTTTGATTAGAGGATGAATCCAACTGTGATCTATTGTGATAATTAGAGTTGTATCAAACTCTCTGAGAATCCAGTATTTCATGCTAGGTCCAAGCACATCGACATTTTGTACCATCATCTCAGAGACTGTGTAGTGAGGAGGATCATGTTGCTGCAGTATATTTCGATAGAGGAGCAAGATGCTGATATTTTGACAAAGGAATTATCAAAGTGTAAATTTGAGTTCCATAGAGACAGGATTAGGGTGGCAGATAATCCGTTTCTTGTTGAGAGGGAGTGTTGAAATATGGCAACAAGAATATTCCAATTTAATTTGTCCTTGAATTAAGTTGTGAATTAAAATCAAATTTAGTATTAATAGTGACTTGGAATTAATTAATTAATTTATTTTAAATTAATCAGTTGGAGAAATTGAAGTTAGAAGTCTTCCTAAAGTCATGCAAGAGTTATCCCTTAAATTAAGGAGATAATATTGAGTTATATTTGAGTTGTAATTAGTTAGCTCAGTTTACTGAGTTAAGTCCAGTTAAATTAGTTCCAAATTGTTTGAGAAACTAATAGTGAGTTAACAGTCAGTTGATGCATTAATGCACTCAACTAGTGCTACTCCAGTTAACTGAAGATTCCCAAATCAAAAACTCATGCATGTCTATTCTGATAAAGACCCAGTTGAGATTATGTTCAAGGAAAATGTACTATCAATCGCATGTGTTTACTTATGGAGAAAACTCATGCATGTAGTCAAGGATTCATCCTTGAGGATTGCACAGTTTTGAGGGCTGGTTTTCTACTTGGTAAGAGGCTAATCATCCACAAGGAACAATACAAGGAAATAGGAGCTCGGAGGGTAGAGAGGAAGGCTGGAGAGAAGCCAAGATTGCTTGTGAGCATCTATGAGGATTGTACTGAGAGCTGGTTAGCTGTGCGAGCTAAGGCTTTGTATAATTCCTATGTATTTCCACCATCTATGATAATACAATAGTGTGGGGTTTTTATCTGAGGATTTCCCCAAAATTATTTTCGTGTGTATTGTGCCATTTATTCTTCTTATTTTGGTTATATTTTTCATCTCGATCTTTAAGCTTCCGAAAATTGATAGTAGAAGTAGGTTATATTATTCTTCTTTGATTTACATTGCATTATCGGGTTAACCTATCATAGATTTTCTACATCTCCAAATGTGGTACAACCTGAATTAAATGTTATACCTCCCAAAGGTTTTATTCACAAATCTACATTTAATCCTTGTGCGAGAGTTGCGCAGAACTATAATATAGTTGAGGACTTGGCTCAAGATCCCTCTCATGTGACAACTCTCAATGTTTTATAGAATTGTCCTACCCAAAAGAGGTCTTTATTTTCTACAATTGGAGGCATAGATACTTTGGATTCGAGTCTTTTAGTATTTAATAATGAGAATCATACTCCCAAACTTCCCCCACAACTAGCATTTATGATCCAGGTTTTTGTTCGAAGTAAGACTATCCATCGGACAATTGTGGACAAAGGTGCTTCAACTTTTATCATGTCAATTTCCTGTTGGAAGGAAACTGGTTCTACTCAACTTAATCAGTGACACACTACTCTTAAAGATTTTGATGGAAAATGTTTCAAATATTTTGTAATTTTAAATACATTCCAAGTAGAATTAGCTAGAAAAATCATTTCAGTAGAAGTTGAAATTATAGATGGACCATTGGATTATAACCTTTTACTGGGACACACATGGATTTATGCCATGGAAGCTCTCGTGTCAACCTATTTTAGGGTGATCACTTTCTCTCACCAAGGGGCCATCGTGGTCATCGATTAGCTTTCCTTATTTGCTGATAATTCTCAAAATATAGGAAGCATCCCTCTTGTTGGAGAATTACCACATTCTTATCAACATGTTGGAGTAGGATTATTGAAGGATTTATCTTTGATGGGAACTTTTTCACTCCATCCTCCTGACATTCCAAATCAGGTTGCATTTATAAATATGATCTCTTATTGTACTGTTCCATCTGATTCCTAGATAGCACCAGAAAATTATAATGTTGATACATTTGGTGACCACATGTCACTTATCCCCATTTATACTGAATACGAAGTCATCTATTCGGCTTGTTCGGTACATTCTGATTTTGATTCCTCAATAGATTATTTTGGTCATTCCAAATATTTCAGTTCATATTTTGATCCTTTCTTAATCACAATCTATACTAATGAAATCATCATGGAAATCATTATGTCAGATGATGCACCATGGAACGATAATCATCATCATTCCTCCTTACTCGAAATCCTTGAGAATAAACTTGGAGACATTTACTCACCCAATATTATCGATATATTTATAGATTCCATTTCTATTCATGGCACCGATTGTGAGAATAATTTAGAAAATATTCAAGAGAACTTTCTTCTCGATATTTTGATTAAACTTGAAGTTATTGAAAATGTCCATATTGGTGCAACTTGTTCTCCTGATGAGGTTGAAAGATTTATAAATCCCTTTTTCAATAATTTCATGATTTTTTCACCTATACATATTAAGATATGCCATGTATTGATCTAAATATCATAGTATGTAAGATCAAAACTTATCTAAATTCTAAGCCAGTTCAAGAATGCTTACGTCTAGTTCACCCTAAGAAAGTTGTTGCGATTAAAGTAGAGGTTGAAAAAAATCTACGTGTTGGTTTTATTTACCCAGTAACTCTCACTAATTGGTCTTGAACACAGTCCCTATGATGAAGAAACAAGGAATGATTCAAGTATGTGTCGACTATTAGGATATTAATCATACTTGTCCTAAAGACAACTACCCAACCCCGTTTATTGACCAAATTTTTGAAGACTGTGCTGGAAGCGAAAAAAAATTCATTTATGGATGGTTTTTCCAACTACAATAAAATCAACATACTCCCATCATATCAAGATAAGATTTCATTTATTTTACCAAGGGGCACATTTTCCTATCATAAACTCCCTTTCGATTTGAAGAACGTTGGTGCAAATTTTCATAGCGCTATGAATTATGCCTTCCATGATATCAAGCATATTGTATAAACCTATTTGGATGATTTACCTTCCCACCCCAAACATCATGAGGATCATCTAATGCATCTCAAGGATATTTTCCTATGTTTTCGACATTACAATATCAGGATAATTCCACACAAATGCATGTTTTGTGTCCAATCTAGTAAACCTCTCGGCTTCGTTGTGTTGAAGCAATGAATCTATATCGATCCACTTAAAGTACATCCGATCCTTGATTTCTTTCCACCTTCCTCATCTGTTTAGTTACAATGCCTCCAAGGGAAGGCTAACTTTTTATGGAGATTTGTACCGAACTATGCAAAATTGACGAAAGGATTTACTCGCCTATTGAAGAAAGAAGTTCCCTTCCATTGAGATGATACCACCTAAAAGGCTTATGATGCCTTGAAATATGTTTTGGCTCAAGCATCATTGTTGTATCCCCCTAATTATCAACTTGATTATTTCATGTATCTTGTTGTGACTATTACTACCATTGCTATGGTATTGGTCCAAAAAGATCACCAGGGGAATGAACATCAAATTTATTATTTGAGTCATAATTTAAAAGATATTAAAATCAAATATACTCACGTCAAAAAGTTAGCTTTGGAATTTCTCCAAATTGTTCAAAGATTTCGCTACTACATTATGCTTCAGAAGACTATGGCAGTTTCTGATTGCAACCTGATGACATGCATTTGATCATGACACTTTCTGGGGTGGGGGGGAATACTATAAATGGATTGTTATTCTCCAGGAGTTTGATTTGGAATTCATCAAATCCAAATCTCTGAATTCCTTAGTTATTTTTGAACTAATATGCGACCTTCCCTCATCCAAAATTGACTCTACATCTAGTGATTTTATTCTTGAAGAGTCATTGTTTCTTATTGATTCATCTAATACTAAGTATGGATACATCATTATCTATCTTGAATCCAGATATTTTGTTCTAATATATCTCACTCTGATCAATGGCATATTCAATACCAGGACCAAAATTACTTTATAATTGGTGACATACTCTATTGTTGTGGTGTCGATATGATCTTTAGATGGTGCCTCAATCATGAGGAGGTTGAGAAAGCTTTGAATGAATGTCATGCTGGAGCAAGTGGTGGACATATGTCTGGCTATACCACCACCCAAAAGATTTGGTGGGGTGGTTACTTTTAGCCCACCATGTTTTGATATTGCATCCTTGCAGGCCAAAAGTGTCATGCTTGCCAAATTTATAATCGTAAATCTCATGCATGGGACATCATTGTGGTTGTAGGTTATTTTACCAAATCGGACAAAGCAATGCCTACATATAATAACATTAGAAAAACAACTGCATTATTTCTTTTTAATCATGTCATTTCTATATTTGGTTTGTCGCAAGTTATGGTTATAGACCCTGGGAAACATTTTTGGAATCACATGATGTCTAAACTTAATGCCAAGTTGGGCCTTTAACATGATAGATCAACTCCCTATTATGCACAGGCTAATGGACAAGTAAAATGTTAACAAAGTTTAGAAAACAATGTTACAATGCGTGATAGGGATTCACAAAAAATATTGGAACGTCATCTTTTTTGCATCTTTGTGGGCATACTGAACCTCTATCCAGACTGCAACTGGATTCAGACCCTTTCAGTTGGTGTATGGTCTAGAGGAAATCCTTCCCATTGAATGCGAGATTAAATCTTTAAAGCTTGCCATCGAACTTCTCCCGGCAACTTCCACAGAAGAAGAGTGTTTTTTGCATCTAGCACACTTATATGCAACTTGATGAAATTCCACGATGGCGAAAGGCCCACAAGAAATGCATCAAAGCACAGTACAAAAATAAAGTTAAACTTGGTGCCTTCTCAGAAGGTGATCTAGCCTTTTTGTATGATTAGGAAGTCGATAAGTTAGGGGTTGGGAATCTCGAGCCAATGAGGCTAGGCTCATATATATTCAAAAATGTACTTGTGAAAGGGGCTTATGAGCTCATTTATTTTGACAAAATCCCTCTGGTGTAGCCAAACAATGGGTTGTATCTTAAAAAATACTATGCTTAGATTTTGTTTGCATAGTCACTATGTACATATCGTATAGGTTTTTTGGTGTGTTTATAGTGTGTTTTATTCGAAGTTACCTATATTATTTGTTAACATTGTATTACATTTGATTTTCAAATGTCAGTTTTCCTTCATCCATATGTTGGTTATGTTGATGGTGCTAACCGTAGTACTCAGAACCTTTCCTCCACAATGTTGGGTATTTATGCTCCAAATGGTGATTTAGTGAGTTTCAAAGGGATTTGTATTGGTCACTCAACTAATAACATCAATGAGTATAGTGCAGAGATTGAATTGTTGTCTGACGCTATTTCATGTGGCATTCGTCATTTGATGTCTTAGAGTCCTATAGTGATAGGATTCATAATTTTGAATTGGTTGAGATTAAGTCTTGTAATATTGTACATACCTTTTCTTTCTACAAATGTTTTCCATATTAAAATTAAAAAATGTAAAGAGGGTATGTCCTAAAAGAAATATCAAAGGATAAGAAAAATAAGAAAAGTTCAAAAAAAATGAAAAAATATGAACCCCAAACAAAAAATAGATCATGAAAGTGTGCAAGTCCAAGTGCCACTACTTTACAGTCTTAAATAATGGTTGTGTGCAGCTTGTCATACATGCCACAACCCATGATAGTCAAACTGTTTAATCTTGACTACTTCATGCTTTGAATTTCATGTTTATAGCTAGAGAATAAAGATCTAGAAAAATAGTTTAATCTTGGAAGATTAGTAGATAGGTAGAGAAATAAAAGGAGCTCATCAGTTTAATCTGAGCCCTTAGAAGTTATAAGGTTAGAAGTAGATAGTTTGTTTCATAAAAGAAAAATGAAAGAAAAGGGTTTGCTAGATTAAGTGCACCCAACAAAGTGAAGAAAAAATGTTAGGGTAAGTAAAAGGGTAAGTAGAAGAAAGGTTTCAGAAATACAAGCTATTTGAGGCATAAGCACATCTATCATGTTTAATCATGTGTTTCAGTGTGCAGGAGCAATTGTGAAAGAAAAAGGATGCTCATAAGTTGATTTTCCTAAACCCACCATTGCATTTCACCCCCCACTATATACTAACTAATTTACTTTTTACCCCTTCATGGATTGTGAAGACACCATTTCCCTTCATTTTGATTCCTACCCCTTGCTTTCACACATTCCCTAGCCAATTTACCTTATAAATTCATCCCCTTTTCCAAAAGTCCCTTTCCCCTAGTGTGAAACCCTTTTCCCTTGCAAAAATAACTTTCCCTTTGATTAATTCCCCTAAAAACCCCAAAACACACACTAAACCTCTTCTCTTAACTTAATTGAATTCCCTTAAATTGAAAGTATTCCCTCTCCTAAAATACCAAAACTCCTGCCTGCAAACTGCTAATACCCTATCCCTATACCAGAGTTGCCAAGACTTCATTTTTACAAGTTGTATAAGCCTAATTCCCTTATTTTATCACAAATATGGCTGCCCAAACCTCTCTAGATGTTAGACCAGTGACAACCCCTCGTTTAGACATTGACCACTTGGCACTGGCAGACAGGGATTTCTAGATTAAAGACACAACCACTTCAGCCCACCTTCTGATAATTCATTGCTGGGCTAAGGACAAGTTCCTAAACCATGTTGATGATATAAACCTTTGGGAATCCAATTCGCCCAAATATACATTCCCATAAGTCCACCCATTCCCAGACATAGTTCATTTTTGTCATGCTTGTTATGTTCCAAGCCATAGGGCTATTGAGGCACCAAACAATGAGATATTATTCACCATCACTACTAAATCCATCAACCAGATGCTACAAACCTAGCCTATTCCTAATCTGACTCCTTTGTCCATTGGACACCTGTTGGACCTATACATCACAATGGACCCAACCAAGATCAAACAAATATTCCACAATTTCATCATTGAGGAGAGACATACTCCTACAGACATTCCACCCTATGTTGCCACTATTTTCTTAGAGACTGGCAGGCAAATAATCACTATGCTCTCATGCATCCTAGGATGCACATCAGACAAGTTTGTGAATGATGTCATCATGGCCTTCTTGTCCATTTTCACTCCAGGCAAGCCTCCTGCCACTATGTTTGATTATGCCCAATTCATTGCAGATAGAATGCATGAACAACTCACTAGACTTCCCACTGAAAGAGTTTTCAAATACTCTTCAGTGTTGTTTCATATGTTCTTGTATTACGAGACAGATAAATTCCCTTTGAAGATCTAGAAACTGGACACCAAGGGAAAGGAAAGATCAGTCATCTACTAGACAACCTTGGTCCACAAGTTTTCCACCTCATTCACCTACAAAGACTTTATAGAATCTTTTATATACCCAGTTATGAACATGTTGGCTTCTAAGACTCAGCCTAGAATCAGCCCAAACATTAAAAGAGTGCAACAATTAGCTAAGAACAACAAGGTGGGAGAGTGGTACTTGTACCAAAACCACACAGAGATCAAGATTTATGGTTGCGAGTTTGCTCCCTACAAATTGCCCAAATACCTCCCTATGAGGATATTTTATCTTGAGTACTTCAAGAAAATCATCAACTTTGATGATATAAACTTCCTAGCTTATAGGAAGAAAACCCAGTAAAAAGTGAAGAACCAGATCGGCCCATTTATTTGCAACAACAGAGAAGCTTGACCAGAGGCCGACAGGTTACTTCAAAAAATGAAATTCAAAAACAGTTTCATCTCGCACTATGACCCTCATGGGGTCATAAACAAGCTTAGACTCAAGGTCAAGTTGGGAGCATACATCCACCACCCAAGGCTTGACATTGAACAGTATGCTAACCGGGAGGAGTGGGTGGGGAACACTTTAATTAACATTGACAATACTTTTGTGGACATACAGAATACACTTATAGGTTTTGAAAGACAATTTGATCATAACAATTTCCTGTAGGTTCTAGAGCAAGGAGGGCTAATGAACACTCCTCCTATCATACATACTGCACTAAATGAGGAGAAGAATCCTAAGAGGAGTAGAGATGAGGCATCTAGCTTTGCCATGGAGACCACTGATGAGTTGGTTGAGCCAAGCAAGAGGCCCAAATTGAATCCTATCTTTGGACATGAGGATAACATTGCATCAGAAAAAGTAATTGACACTGAGGCAATAGGATAGAAAGGAAAAGAGCCAGCTGCATCAGAGGAAACACAACAACCTTCAACATCCAACATAGTTGATGGATAGATAGTCGAGTATGGAGATCTCTTCCTATGTCAGACCAGTTGACAAGGGAAAAGACATCAAAGACAGATTTAAAGACATAAAGATGAGGAATGAGAGACTGAAGGCATAGACATATGCCCAATGTCTCAAGCTCATACTACCAAACCAGACCAAACTGATGTCATCATTTGACATCAAAGAGGGAAAAATGCAAGTCTCATTCCTACAGTCTACTGTATAGCAACCAAAAACCTCAGTAGACTACAAGAAGACAAATTTTGAGGTCTTGGCCAGGGATGTTCATCCCATTGATCAGATCGAATTTCATAAGCAGGATGGAGAAATGATATACTCCACCCTCACAGCAAAGGCCATGGCTACTTATAAATTGCAGGATTCATTAGACAATATAAAAACTCAATTCAAGTTGGAGAGAGCCTCTTCACAGGCTAAAGACACCAGGATAAAATACTTGGAGGACATGGTTATTGAACTGGGCCATGGCCCAGGTGATGTAAAGGCCATGGAGAAACTAATCAAAAAGAACAATGAGGACATAATAGCCCTCAATAAATATCTCAAGTTGCCTCATTTTCAACACCCACAGACAAAAGAAGTCCTAGAAAGCTAGACCAATCATGAGGAAATGATGGACTTGGTGCTGCAACTGAATGACTAATTAAAGGAGATGGAGAAGGAGTTGGATAGATTGATCCAGCTCAAACAAGCTAGCATTGATAATGCTCCTGCAACTATCATTCCAATAGTGACCACAACTGTACCTTCTACTTTGGTAGCAGCATTAGCTCCCACTACTCCAATGGCCACTACACTTCCAACATCTGCACAGAGTACATTAGCAATAGGATCAACAACAACAGCCTCCACAAGTGAAGAAGAAAACAAGCTCGTCAAAGTAATGGAAGAAATTTCCATTCGGACCAATGAGATGAACAAATTGAAGGAGAAAGTCATGATCCTATAGACATATTACAAACTGGCCTAGATCATGCATAAAGAAGAGCAACAAAAGGCTGCAAGGATGAGTGAAAGGATAAAAGGCCTAGAGAAAGAACTGACCTTGACTGAACCTATAGGAAAGGCTAAAGAGCAACCATGGGCTAATATCATTGACTCTGTCAATGATATTTTGTCATCCATCTAGGTCATATTTCAGCAAATAGATTTAATAAAGTAGTCTACAGAAGCCATTGAAAGGGTTAAAACAGAGCTTGGAGTTATGCCAGAGGAAACAACAAGAATCACCCACTTCCTCAATTCCAAGAATAAGTATGAACTGCAAGAACTGGAGATACCTGATAGGACAAGTACAATTTTGGAAGTTAGAAAAGTCCTCACCAAGAGGAATTTGATGTTGAATTTAGAAGATAAGTGTCAGAACATGTAGCTAGTCGTTGACAAGTTCATGGCTAAGTTTGAACTTTTGAAGGAAAAGGGATTATCTAATCCCTTAGTAATAAATGACAAGTTAATGACACAAGCATATTACAACAAGAAGATCAGGGAAGTGGCCAAAGCGCAAGTGATCACTTCATCCATGAAGGGTATGCCAACAGGAAAAGTCTTGTACCAAACTTTTGAAAACTTGTTTTACCTCCAGCATGACGTAAAACACATGTTTATTAATAAGCCCACTTTTTCCAAATATACAGATGCAGATGAGATATATAGAAAAATGATCAATATCCAATTACTAGATGAATAAAGATGGGAAAAACTGAATGATTTATTGTTGTAAAATCACAATAAATTACAAATCTATAGTAAAAGGTGAAACAGCAAGGTAAAAGGATATTGATAGGTCAGCATGATTAAAGAGTATCAGGTGAAAGGTTAAAGTAAAACAGAGCATCCAACGTGAAGACCAAACAACCAAGCAGCATAAAGGGCAAAAGCTCAAAGAACAAAGCCAGCAGAACCTTAATAACAGGGATAGCAAGAAGCATTTCAATAGCTGTCTCTATCTTCTTGGAAGAAGATATTTCATTTTTCCTAGATTAGTTCTGAATACAGTTTCAGATATTTTGTAATTCCTTTTGTATAAATACTTCAAAATTCAAAGTATTAGGTATGGATTATTTTACATTTGTAGATTCATTTTGATCTTAAACCTGAGGGTGATTGTACCATTTTCAAGTCAACAGACTGGAGCAAGAAATAAAATCATTTCGCTACAGGATTCATGAGATGAGCCATTTACAATGAAGTACTTTCTTTGTGTGATTTTGTTACCTCCTTATGTTTTTCATAATCTTAAATGCGTTCTAAATTTGAATGAATTAACTGGAAATATCATTCAAAATTTGTTTAATTACACTTTGTTTTGTACAGCTAGTCATTTACATGTTTTCCTCTGATACCCGGATTTGAGAACCCATAATTTCTCTTCCATCCCGGTTGACTTCCCTCATTCCTTCCAAAATCCGGCCTAGGGAACCCTTAATTGCTCCCTGGATCCGATTTGAAAACATTCCACCATTTAGACATTGAAATCTACAATAACTCATCTATCTTTCCCTGTAGACACTGTTTTTAAAACTGAATCCAGTCTTGTTTGTCTAACATAAGACTCCATATCCCAATGGTAGAAGCAAACCTTTGTACATTTAAGTAAAATGATCCCACCACCCAATTTCAAAACAAAACCCAAGTGCAAGAAATAACTAGCCTAAGATCATTTTAAATAAAACAAAGTTAAATTATAAAGAGAGAGCCCTCCCTGAGCATCAGGAAGGCTAGGTCCTGATCTTCAAAAGTGATTTGTGGTTACCTTTGACTTTTCTTTCTTCATTAACTTCAAAAGAAATATCAGAGTGATAATGTTCTGGTGACCATACTGGGGACTTCGATCCTCAGTCTCATAAAACTTTAAGGAAATCTTAAATTTAATCTTGAGACCCTTAAGGTCATTTTCTAAAAGTCAATTTTGAAAAATTTCATAAAAATAGTTTAAAATCTTAAAATTCTGGCTCCCAAGAAGATTCACTATACCAGGGCAAACCCAGATCCAAACCCTGCAACTATAGTTGATGATGCAGAGAGAATTTTAAGACAACCCAAAACAGCAGAAACTCAAGCCAGTAGTAGCAGGTTAGTTAAATTCAATTCACTCCCTAAGGAGTTGTCTTCTTTAGAGGAAATCTCTTTTGATTTGTCATTTGACCTCTCATTATTTAGAAGTAAATATAAGAGTGCAATCCATGAAACCGTCTTAGACCGTAAGTTTGTAAAACTCATTGAATCAAAAAGGATTATTCATTCAGATTTAGATAAATGTGTTGTTGAGACTTTTGACAAGATAGAAGCTTGGGCCTCTAAATTGATAAGTAATATAGGTGATTCTTACCTTCAAAAATTTGTTGAAACAGCTGCCCTTACTATTGTTGCCTTTGAATTTTCTGCACAAACTTCACTCACTGTAAATACCCCGTCTTTTACCACAACTTCACCAATTGTATCTACCACTCCAATCACCTAAACCAGTTATTAATCAACCATCCTCATCATCATCTAGTTCACCTCCATCAGTTTCAAGTCCTTCCGCAAGCACCACAACTTTACCCCCTAGTCAAGCCAGAATCACAGCAATGGCAAACCGATATGCACCTCTATTTTTACCTGCACAACTCCATGCCATGCCCGCAGATTATCATAGTAAGATCTTCTTGTTTGATGCTACTGGTTATTACACTGCCCATCAGCATGTAAACAAGATGTCTACCTTTTTTTAGTTGCATGAGATGGATGAAGCAAATGTCCAAATGAGGTTGTTTGCCCAAACTTTAACTAGGTATGTTAAGAAATGGTTCAAAGCATTTCCTGCCAACCATATTGCAGACTTAGCTAATTTTCATAGGTTATTCATTGGTAGATGGAAGAGAAAGAAAAATCCATTGCAAATACTTTCTGAATATGAAAACATTAGAAGAGCTCCTAATGAGTCAATTCATGACTATTGCACTAGGTTTAATAGTATCTATAATGCAATTCCTGCCAATATTAAACCTCCATCTGACCTAGCATTAATTAAGTTCCATGATGGTTTTGACATTGACATGTCATACCAGTTAAGGGAAATAAACCTTGAAACAGTTGAACAACTGCAAACCAATGTTGTTAGTGTAGAGGCCAAACTATTAGCTAAGAAAGCCCGAATGAGAAATGAAAAGAAAGTTGTATTTAAAGAGGAAGCTTCCACTTCAGATGGAAAAGTAGATATTTTAGTTAAGAGTTTAGAAAGAATCATAGATAGGATAAAAAACATGGAGAGGAAAAATCAATGGCAGAATCAATAACAACAACCCCCCATAAGAAACCCCAATTTTAGGAAGAACCCTAATGTTGAAAGGAATGCTACACCAAATCAATAGATTAGGCCTCCCTTCCAAGAAAATTATGTTGAGAATTCATAGAACCAAGAAGGAGAGGATGATAGCCAGATTAACTTACTAGAAACCAAAGAGGAAGACACTATTTTTCTTACTCAAGAATAACAAGAGTTATATATACTGTAGCAGTTGCAGTTATAATTTGTTGAATCCTTTGATTTTAAACAGGGATACGAGTCAACTATATATGAGGTAAACAAACAATATAGCTTGAAAAGTAAAAATAATAATGAGACTCTCATTAAAAGATCCATCCATACCCAGAATAAGATAATAAAAGAAGCTCTTGTTAACAAAGTGTTACAAATCCTCCCAATGGGAACATCAAAGACTTCAACCCCAATGATTGTAGATATAACCTCCACTGAAACCAAAATAGAGACAATTACTAAAAACAATCAAAATAAAAGAAATCAAGGCAGAACAGTAGAAACACAAACTGAAATGCCTAATACTGAGAAACAAAAAAAGGACACACAAACTACACATATTAAGGAAGATCTAAACCAAACAAACAAACCTCGGCTCCTTTTCAATATCAAAACTGAAATAGCAAAGTTAAAGATTTTAGTGCCCTTGACCAAACTAGTAAAGAATGAATCTTATAGGTCACAGATAACTAAAACTTTAAACATAGGAGAGGGAGAGGATTCTATTAATTTGAATGACGATCAACCTGAATTATTGTTTGGCCTTGAGGCCAATGGTATTCATCAGCAAGGGGGAGTTACTCTTTTTTACATTAGCCTAAACATTCATGACAAAAAATTGCATAACACTATGTTGGACTTAGGGGCATCCCACATTTTGATGCCAAAGGAAATAATGGAAAGACTGAACCTAGACATTACTGGGCCATATAAGGATTTGTTTTCTTTTTGACTTTAGCTAGCTTAAAAGCCTTGGTTTGATCAGAGACTTATGTGTAACTCTTCTCCAGTTCCCTACAAAGAGTATTCTAATGGACATTATAGTTACAAATATCCCACCAAATTATGGAATGTTGCTATCTCGCTCATGGGGAGCAAAACTGCAGGGATCCTTGCAGTTGGATATGTCTTATGCCACCATATCTGATTTTGGCCAACAGAGAAAATTATATAGAGAGACCTTGATGAAATACATGGTGAGTAGTGAGGAAAAACCACAAAACTTTCCAATATACTCCATGCATTCAAATATGGACTCTTTTATCCTGTATAATGCAGAAAATGATCATAAGGAAATCACAACCAAAGATGTGAAATACAGAACAACTGACAGTGAGAACATATTTCATGAGTCCTTATGGCATCTAGACTTTGATGGGTCTGTCAATAGGTTAGGGGTTGGTGCAGGAGTGTGGATCCATAATATGGAGTGTAATCACGCCGAGGGACATGCTTTCAGACTCAGCTTCAAGTGTACGAATAACATGGCCAAATATGAAGCCCTAATTCTAGGGTTACAATTGGTTAGAAAACTAGGTGCTAAAAGAGTTTCCATAATGGGAGACTCAGAGCTAACTATTAAACATATTAATGGTGACTACTCTGTGAATAATCCTAGACTTGGTCAATATAGGGATATTGTCCTAGAATTGATCAAAGACCTCTTGGAAATAAACTTTGCTGCCATTCCTAGAAAACAAAATATGCAAGCCCACAGTTTGGCCACTTTTGCTAGTACTTGTGAATTGCAATTTCAACCCAACCATCAGTACACTGTAGAAGTCAAACATAGGCCTGTTATACTAGAAAACCTGAAGTATTGGCATATTTTCTCCAAGGATTCTCAAATTTACAATTTCATGAAAAACGAGGGTTAGTTTTAGAATTGTAAGATAGATACTGATTGTACAGTAGACAATAATATAAAAAGTAACCTAGATGCAAATATTTTAGATATAGATAAACCAACTAAATTTATTAAAGTAGAAATAGATAGTTTGGAGAATGTAGAGATTGAAGAAATAATGAATGATGATCCTAATATTCTTAATCTGAAAAATAATTTTTTGCCTAAGGGATTAATCCCTTTAGAAGATTTGTTTGACTCTAATAATGTAGCTAGGAAACCCAAGGTGGAACCTTTGAGAGATGGCATAGAATAAGTTAACATAGGAACTGAGGATAAACCAAAACTCATTAAAATATCAAAAGCCTTACCTCCAGAGGAAAAGGCTAAATACATCAATCTGTTTAAAAATTTCCAAGATGTATTTCCCTACAGTTATGAAGACTTAAAATCTTATGACACCGGCATAATCCAACACAAAATACCTCTAAAATAAGATCATAAACCTTTCAAACATAAACTTAGGAGAACAAACCTAGTTCTTATGCCCTCTATTGAGAAGGAAGTAAAAAGAATGTTTGATGCCCAAATAATAGCCCCCATTATATACTCAGATTGGATTTCAAACTTAGTCACTACCAAGAAAAATACTGGTGAAATTAGACTTTTGGTAGATTTCAGAAATTTAAACAAGGTCTCACTAAAAGATGACTATCCTCTACTTAAAATGGACCATATACTGCAGAGGGTAGTAGGCTCATCTAGGATTTCACTGTTAGATGGATTCTCTGGGTATAACCAGATCTTAGTTCAACCTAAGGACCAAGCCAAAACTGTGTTTACTACTCCTTGGGGTACCTTCATGTATTTGAAGATGCCATTTGGATTAATGAATGCAGGTACCACATTTCAGAGAGCTATGGATATAGATTTTTCCACGGAGATCCATGATTTCCTAGCAGTATACCAGGATGACATCATAGTCTTCTCTAAATCTGACAATGAACACCTAGACCACATGAGAAGAGTATTTACCAAATGTAGAAAATTTGGGATTTCTTTAAATCCCAAAAAGACACTTTTTGGTCTGGAAGAGGGAAAACTGTTGGGACATATCATATCTAAAGATGGGATTAGAATAGATCCTGCTAGAATAGAGGCCATTTTTACCATTACCCATCCTAGAAACATTAGAGAGTTACAATCATTCCTTGGCAAGATAAACTTCCTTAGGAGATTCATTTCAAATCTAGCAGAACTGATTAGAGAATTAAATAACATGCTAAGAAAGGACTCAGCACTTAAATGGACAGTGGAGGCCAAACAATCCTTTGAAGCCATCAACGAAGCCTTAACCAAGAATTCATTCCTAATAAGTCTTGATTTTAACGAGGATTTTATAATTTCTTATTTTGCTTCAGAACACACCATTGTAGCAGTCTTGCTACCAAATAACAACCAATGATATGAACAACCAATTGCATTTTTTAGTAAATCGTTAAGAGATGCCACACTCAAATACAATATGGAAAAATAAGCATTAGCTTTAGTAAAGGTTATCAAAGGACTTTAGAGTATACATTCTGTATTCTCACATTATTGCTTATGTTCCAAATTCTGTAGTTAAGGACATTTTGACACAAAATGGGCCTAAAGGGAAAAGAGGCAAGTGGATTGCCAACATATTGGAATATGAAATAGAAATAAAGCCAACTAAGCTTATCAAAGGACAAGGTTTAGCCAAACTCATGGTTGAATCGAATTGTCAGGCCCTTGATATAAACTTCATAAGTGCCCTTGATGATCAGGAAGAGATGGTGACTCCACCGATCAGTGAACCTTTTACTAATTCACCCTAGTATGCAGATATTATATTTGTATTACAAAATTTACAAGCTCCTCTAAGTTTGACGAGAACTAAAGCTATATTTTTGAAGATGAAGTCATTAAAGTATTGTATCATAGATAATGCATTGTTTTCAAAAGACAATAGTGGTATTCTTTTGAATTGTTTATTGAAAAATGAAGTTGATAAAATCGTGCAAGAGTTTCATGCAGGGGATTGTGGAGGACACTTGTACTAGAAGACTACTTGTTAAGGGATAAGTTCCGCTAGGGTCTAGGGTTGATACCCTAGCAGATTGGAGGTTATTTACAAAGAAAAACACACATTCCACGCAGCCATGATGCTAATATAAAGAAACTATACGAAGACAGGTGCACCTGGGGGTCCTTCGTTTGGGAAGATCCAGTTAGGGTCCAAACCCTCTTGGAGTTCCTTTTAGTCCTTCAACCTGTAAAACAATCCATTCCAGAAAGCATAGCATTATATTGACCAAGCATCTTAAAAAAATCATCTTCATAGCATATTTAAAGGTAGTTAGTTATACAATTAAAACAACCATTCATATGTGAATCATAACATTGATATCATAAACGTGAAGAAGATTTGTATCGGGAACAAGACAAGTGTTTCTTTTATTATAGATAACTAAAGTATAGAAAGGAATGATTTCACCTGAGTCTTCCTTTCGCAGGCTCCAAGTGGAACCGTCCTCCAGATTTGTCTAGTCTCAAGCCTTCAACAAACTCCTTCCATGACTTACTCCAAGATATCTCAAGTAGTAGAAAGACATCATAACACAAGGAAACAAGGGTTTCCTGTAATGGGGAAGTGTTGGAAGCAGAAGGATCTTTAGACCTGGTCCGGGATAATCTTAGCAGAGTGATCTCTCTCTCTATTTTCTCCTCCTTAGGCCTTCCCATTGAAGCCTTTTTATACTTCTCCCAAAGTAGTTTTTTAGTTGGGAATTCGCTGGGAACAGTTGGGCCACGGTCACTAACAGGTAATCAATAGGTAAAACCCGTGATCTCCGCCCAAAATTAAGGAGATTTAATTTTTTTAAGTGTTTTAAGACATATACGTGGGTTGGGCATACACAGACCCACGTACACACTCATTTAGCTCAGGGCAATGTCGCGTATAGGGAGTAAAACACTGTTTTTTAAGTATTTGGACTCGGTCTGGAAGGAGGGGTTGCCCTAGGCCATGAGTACAGCATCACAAACATCAAGAGTGAGATTTGGAGCTATAACACTACTGCTGAGAAAATCCTAAGGGCTGGTTTCTACTGGCCTACTTTGTCTGCATATGTTAATAAACATGTGACCTCCTGTCATCAATGTCAGTTATTCGAGGGAAAGAGAAAACTTTTACCTTTCCCTCTTCAACCAATTTCCACTGAAATTCCATTTCAACAATGGGGGTTAGACTTCATTGGAGAAATACACCCAACCTCCTCAACTCAACACAAGTGGATTCTAACAGCCACTAACTATTTTACCAAATGGATAGAGGCCATACCTTCTAGGAAAGCCACAGACAGTGTCATAATCTCCTTCCTAGAGAGTAATATCTCGTCAAGATTTGGATGTCCCCAGAATCTCATTACTGATAATGTAGCTACCTTTAAATCCAAGAAAATGATAGATTTTTGTAACAAATACAGCATCACCCTTGGCCATTCAATATATTATTACCCCCAAGGTAATGGACTAGCAGAGTCATCTAACAAAAGCCTAGTCAATATCATTAAAAAATTGATGTAAGATAACAAAAAGAAATGGAACAAGAAGTTAGTTAATGCCTTATGGGCAAATAGACTAACTACCAAGAAATCCATTGGCACATCTCCCTACTAGTTAGTTTATGGGATGGATGTCATTTTCCCATCATCCTTGGGAGTGCCAGAGATGAAGATCATCCAGGAATTACATGTGGAACCAAATGATATTTAGAGAAGAATAAATCAGACTATACACCTACAACATACCAGACAAGAAGTATATGAAAAAACACAGGTAATCCAGGAAAAAATAAAGAAAATCTTTAATAAAAAGACTAATGCAGATGATTTTTACATAGGAGATAAAGTACTTAATTGGGATTCAAGGAGAGAAGACAAAGGCAAGCATGTAAAATTTGACTTTTTGTGGCAAGGGCCTTATGTCATTTATGGCTACAGAGGCAATAATTCCTTTTTCCTGAGAGAGATAGATGGATCAGATCTACCAGGAGGACCTGTTAATGGTAGGATGTTGAAGCATTATTTCTTCACTGACTCACAATAGTTCACTTTACTTTGCATCATTTTACATAACATTGCAGAGTGTAAATTGGATTGGATGGTAATCATTTGAAGTTGAAGCCCAGAGAGAAGGCCCTGAGCTTTGAAGGATTCACTGTCATAAGTATCAATAAAGCAAAATCACAGAAGGACACTTCATAAGGTAACTACAGTCACAATTAAAGGGCTACTGGTCTTTAGAGTTCTTGACATTTCACCAGGAAATGCCATCCCCATGTGGAACCACTGTTAGAGTCCTGTAGTGATAGCATTCATAATTTTGAATTGGTTGAGGTTAAGTCTTGTAATATTGTACATACCTTTGCTTTCTGCAAATGTTTTCCATATTAAAATTTAAAAATGTAAAGAGGGTATGTCCTAAAATAAATATTAAATGACAAGAAAAATAAGAAAAGATCAAAAAAATGAAAAAATATGAACCCCAAATAAAAAAAAGATCATGAAAGTGTGCAAGTCCAAGTGCCAGTACTTTTTACTTTACTGTCTTAAATAATGGTTGCGCAGCTTGTCATACATGGCATGACCCATGATAGTCAAACTGTTTAATCTTGACTACTTCATGCTTTGAATTTCATGTTTATATCTAAAGAATAAAGCTCTGGCCAAATAGTTTAATCTTGGCATATTAGTAGATAGGTAGAGAAATAAAAGGAGCTCATCAGTTTAATCTTAGCCCTTGGAAGATATAAGGTTAGAAGTAGATAGTTTGTTTCATAAAAGAAAAGGAAAGAAAAGGGTTTTCTAGCTTATGTGCACCCAACAAAGTGAAGAAAAAATGTTAGGGTAAGTAGAAGAAAGGTTGCAGAAATACAAGCTATTTGAGGCATAAGCACATCTATCATGTTTAATCATGTGTTTCAGTGTGCAGGAGCAATTGTGAAAGAAAAAGGATGCTCATAAGCTGATTTGCCTAGCTCCCCCCATCGCATTTCACCCCCCACTATATACTTACCAATCTCCCTTTTACCCCTTCATGGCTTGTGAAGACACCATTTCCCTTCATTTTGATTCCTACCCATTGCTTTCACACATTCGCTAGTTAATTTACCTTCATAGTTCATCCCTTTTTCCAAAAATCCCTTTCCCCTAGTGTAAAACCCTTTTCCCCTTTCAAAAATCACTTTCCTTTTGATTAATTCCCCTAAAAACCCCAAAAAACCCAATAAACCTCTTATCCTAACTATGCCCCCCCCAACATTACTTTGTTAATCCCAAAAATTCACTTTTACTTGTTATATTCCATAAACCCGCATTACTTTATTAACCCCGCATTTATACAGTGATTAATTACATTTAAGGGTAATTAACCATGGGCCCCGCTAAATCCCGCCCCCATTCCTCGTCACGCTACTTCGCCACGCGATGACCATTGGATCATCCACCCCCAAATCCTTCGGCCCTCACCCATATCATGCCCACTCACTGCCCAACCTTTACCATCTCGAGAGCACGTGATATGGGTGGTATTGCTCAGGCCCCCTTGGGTTACGTGGCGACACTACGCTAAGTCGCGTGCTCTGAAGAAAATACCGCCCGACCCCAATAAGTAGTGTGATATCCCCCAAATACCGCCTCCCCACCATATAGAAAAACCATCAGTATTCATAGAAACATTTTTCGCCTCCAATTTTCTAACTGTTCCCGATTAAAATCCCACAAATCCCCATTTTCACTCTTTTCATGCATTTTCTTTGTGAAAGAGTTCTAAGCCCTCCTGTGCCCCCGAGCTTTTGCGACCAGTTCTGAATACCAATTGTAGCCTAAAGAAGCTCCAGACACACATTTCAGCCATCCACAGCACACCTGAAGCCACAAAAACTTCTGCAACAACCATTTAAGGACTAGTTTGCAGCCCTGACCATAATTTCCAAGTATTTTGACATAAAACTAGAATGGCCCTTTCAGTTTAAAACGTACAGTAAAATTCATGGAATAATTGATTGAATTTAATTGAATTCTCTTAAATTGAGAGTATTCCCTCTCCTAAAATACCAAAACTCCTACCTGCAAACTGCTAATACCCTATCCCTGGACCAGAGTTACAAAAACTTCATTTTCACAAGCTGTATAAGCCCAATTCCCTTATTTTATCACAAAGATGGCTGCCCAGACCTCTCTAAATGTCATACCAGTGACAACCCCTCATGTAGACATTGACCACTTGGCCTTGGCAGACAGGGATTTCCATATTAAAGAAACAACCACTCCAGCCCACCTTCTGAGAATTCACTGCTAGGCTAAGGACAGGTTCCTAAACCATGTTGATGATATAAACCTTTGGGAATCCAATTTTCCCAAATATGCATTCCCATAAGTCCACCCATTCCCAGACGTAGTACATTTTTGTCATGCTTGTTATATTCCAATCCATAGGGATATTAAGACACCAAACCATGAGATATTATTCACCATCACTGCTGAATCCATCAACTAGATGCTACAAATCCAAACTAGTCCTAATTTGACTCCTTTGTCCATTAGACACCTGTTGGACCTATACATGACACTGGACCCAACCAAGATCAAAAAAATATTCCAAAATTTCATCATCGAGGAGATACATACTCCTATAGACATTCCACCCTATGTTGCCACTATTTTCTCAGAGACTGGCAAGAGAATAATCACCATGCTCTCATGCATCCTAGGATGCACATCAGACAAGTTTGTGGATGAGGTCATCATGGCCTTCTTGTCCATTTTCACTCCAGGCAAGCCTCCTGCCACTATGTATGATTTTTCCTAGTTCATTACAGACATAATGGATGAACAACTCACTAGACTACCCACTGAAAGAGTTTTCAAATACTCTTCAATGTTGTTTCATATGTTCCTTTATTACCAGATAGATAAATTCCCTTTGAAGATCCAGAAACTAGACACCAAGGGAAAGGAAATATCAATCATCTACTGGACACCCTTGGTCCACCAGTTTTCCACCTCATTCACCTACAAAGACTTTATAGTCTCTTTTGTATACCCAGTTATGAACATGCTAACTTCTAAGACTTAGCCTAGAATCAGCCCAGAGATTAAAAGAGTGCTGCAGTTAGCCAAGAACAAGGTGGGAGATTGGTACTTGTACCAAAACCACATAGAGATAAGGATTTATGGCTGTGAGCTCGCTCCCTACAAATTTCCCAAATACATCCCTATGAAGATATTTGCTCTTGAGTACTTCAGGCAAATAATTAGCTCTCATGATATTAACTTCCTAGCTTATAGGAATAAAACCCAATTCAAAGTTAAGAACCAGATGGGCCCATTTATTTTCAAAAGCAAAGAAGTTGGACAAGAGGCCGATAGGTTACTTCAACAAATGAAATTCAAAAATAGTTTCATCTGGCACTATGACCCTCACAGGGTCATAAACAAGCTCAAACTTAAGGTCAAGTTGGGAGCATACATCCACCACCCAAGGCCTGAAATTGAACAATATGCTAACTGGGATGACTGGGTGGAGAGCACTTTAATTGACATGGACAACACTTTTGTGGACATAGAGAATACGCTTATTTATTTGGAGAGACAATTTGATCATAACTCTTTCCTACAAGTTCCAGAGCAAGGAGGGCCAACGAACACTCCTCTTATCATACAAACTCCACTAAATGAGGAGAAGAATCCTAAGAGGAGTAGAGATGAGGCATCTAGCTCTGCCATGGAGACCATTGATGAGTTGGTTGAGCCAAGCAAGAGAACCAGGTTGAATCATGTCTTTGAACAAGAGGATAACATTGCATCAAAAGAAATAATTGACACTGAGGCAATAGGACAGAAAGGCAAAGAACTAGCTGCATCAGAGGAACACAACAACCCTCAACATCCAACACACACTTGATGGATAGACAGCTAAGTATGGAGATCTCTTCCTATGTCAAGCCAGCTGACAAGGAAAAATACATCAAACATAGATTCAAAGACATAAAGGTGAGGAATGAGAGACTAAAGGTAGAGACATATGCCCAATATCTCAAGCTCACACCGCCAAACCAGACCAGACTGATGTCGTCATTTGACATCAAAGAGGGAAAAGTGTAGGTCTCATTCCTGCAGCCTACTGTACAACAACCGAAAACCTCAGCAAACTACAAGAAGACAAATTTTGAGGTCTTGGCTAGGGATGTTCATCCCATTGATCAGATTGAATTTCACAAGTAAGATGGAGAAATGATATACTCCACCCTCACAACAAAGGACATGGTTGCTTATAAATTGTAGGATTCATTAGACAATATAACAGCTCAATTCAAGCTGGAGAGAGCCTCTTCACAGGCTAAAGACACTAGGATAAAGTCCTTGGAGGACTTGGTTATTGAACTGGGCCATGACCCAAGTGATGTAAACGCCACAGAGAAACTGATCAAAAAGAAGAATGAGGACATAGCAACCCTCAAGAAATAGCTCAAGTTGCCTCATTTACAGCACCCAAAGATAATAGAAGTCCTAGAAAGCTAGACCAATCATGAGGAAATGATGGACTTGGTGCTGCAACTAAATGACCAGTGAAAGGAGATGGAGAAGGAGTTGGATAGTTTGATCTAGATCAAACAAGCTAGAATTGATCATGTTCCTGCAATTTTCATTCCAACGGTGACCAAAATTGTACCTTCTACATTGGCAGCAGCATTAGCTCCCACTGCTCCAATTGCCATTGCACTTCCAACATCTGCACAGACAACAACTGCACAGAGTACATCAGCAACAGGATCAACAACAATAGCCTCCACAAGGGAAGAAGCAAACAGGTTGGTCAAAGAAATGGAAGAAATGTCCATTTAGACCAATGAGATGAACAAACTGAAGGACAAAGTCATGATCCTGGAGACAAATTACAAACTGGCCCAGATCATGCATAAAGAAGAGCAACAAAAGGCTGCAAGGATGAATAAAAGGATAAAAGACCTGGAGAAAGAACTGACCTTTGACTAAACCTATAGGAAAGGCTAAAGAGCAACCCTAGGCCAATATCAATGACTCTGTAATGATATTTGGCCATCCATCTAGGTCATATTTGAGCATTTAGATTTAATAAAGTAGTCTACAGAAGCCATTGAAAGGGTTAAAACAGAGCTTGGAGACATGCCAGAGGAAATAGCAAGAATCATCCACTTCCTCAATTCCAAGAATAAGTATGAACTGCAAGAACTGGAGATACCTGATAGGACAGGTACAATTTTGGAAGTTAGAAAAATCCTCACCAAGAGGAATATGATGTTGAATTTACTCACCAAGAGGAATATGATGTTGAATTTAGAAGATAAGTGTCAGAACATGCAGCTAGTCGTTGACAGGTTCATGGCTAAGTTTGAACTTTTGAAGGAAAAGGGAATACCTAATCGCTTAGTAATAAATGACAAGTTAATGACACATGCATATTACAACAAGAAGATCAGGGAAGTGGCCAAAGAACATGTGATCACTTCATCCATGAAGGGCATGCAAACAGGAAAAGTCTTGTACCAAACTTTTGAAAACTTGTTTTACCTCCAGCATGAGGTAAAACACTTGTTTATTAATAAGCCCACTTTTTCCAAATATACAGAAGTGGATGAGATATACAGAAAAATGATCAATATCCAATTACGAGATGAAGAAAGATGGGAAAAAATGAATGATTTATTGTAGTAAAATCACAGTAAATTACAAATCTATGGTAAAAAAATGAAACAGAAAGGTAAAAGGATATTGACAAGTCAGCAGGATTAAAGAGTATAAGATGAAAGAGTATCAGGTGAAAATTTAAAGTAAAACAGAGAATCCAACGTGAAGAGCAAACAACCAAGCAGCATAAAGGGCAAAAGATCAAAGAGCAAAGCTAGCAGAACCTTAATAACAAGGACAACAAGTAGCAGTTCAATAACTGTCTCTATCTTCTTGCAAGAAGATATTTCTTTTTTCCTAGATTAGTTATGAATACAGTTTCAGATATTTTTTAATTCCTTTTGTATAAATACTTCAAAATTTGAAGTATTAGGTGTGGATTATTTTACATTTGTGGATTCATTTTGATCTTAAACCTGAGGGTGATTGTACCATTTGCAAGTCAATAGACTGGAGCAAGTAATAAAATCATTTTGCTATAGGATTCATGAGATGAGCCATTTGTAGTGAATTATTTTCTTTGTTTGATTTTCTTACCTAATTATGTTTTTCATAGTCTTAACTGGGTTCTAAATTTGAATGAATTAACTGGAAATATCACTCATAATTTGTTTAATTACACTTTGTTTTGTACAGTCAGTCATTTACATGTTTTCCTCTGATATCCAAATT
This sequence comes from Pinus tabuliformis, assembly GCA_031772625.1. Taxonomy (NCBI): domain Eukaryota; kingdom Viridiplantae; phylum Streptophyta; class Pinopsida; order Pinales; family Pinaceae; genus Pinus; species Pinus tabuliformis. The sequence goes on from CM062819.1 coordinate 605,356,624, forward strand.
TGAGAACCCTTAATTTCTCTCCCATCCGGGTTGATCTCTCTCATTCCTTCCAAAATTTGGCCTAGGGAACCCTTAATTTCTCCCAGTATCCAATTTGAAACCATTCCACCATTTAGCCATTGAAATCTGCAATAACTCATCTATCTTGCCCTGTAGACACTGTTTTTAAAACTAAATCCAGTCTTGGTTGTCTGACATAAGACTCCATAACCCAATGGTATAAGCAAACCTCTGTTCATCTAAGTAAAGTGATCCCACCACCCAATTTTAAAACAAAACCCAAGTGCAAGCAATAACTAGCCCGAGATCGTTTTAAATAAAACAAAGTTAAATTATAAAGAGAGAGCCCTCTCTGAGCATCAGGAAGGCTAGGTCCTAATCTCCAAAATGTGGTTACCTTTGACTTTTCTTTCTTCATTAACTTCAAAAGAAGTATCAGAGTGATAATATGATGGTCAAAATTGATTCACAACACGCAATACTACATTTAAACAATGTATATTCAGAGAAAAGTCCAACTATGCTTCGCATGCTTTTAAGGGTTTTCCTTCTAGAATGATATTTTGATTACATTCCAAATGAACATATTCCTAGAAGTCTAAACACATTAACTAATGCATTAGCCAATTATGTTTTAGACATACATTTGCAACGCATGTAAATTTTTTTATCAACATCATACATTGAATAAGACATAGAGAAAATAGGAAGGTTTTACAAAAATTGTGTTTGAGACACATATGGCCACACGGCCTAAACTATCCAAATACATGCATACAAAATATGGCTCTCCTCGTAGACTAGTCCCGCTGATGATCACAATGACCATGGGAAACATTTTCAAAATCACATGATGCCTGAACTTACTGCCAAGTTGGGCCTTCAACATTACAACACAACTCCCCATTACCCACAGGCTAATGTACAAGTATAATCTATTAACAAAGTTTTGAAAATAATGCTACAACACATGATAGGGATTCACAAAACAAATTGGCACCTCATCCTTTTTGCAGCTTTGTGGGCATAACAAACCTCTCTCCAGACTACAATAGGATTCATGCCTTTTTATTTGGCATATGGTCTAGAGGAAATACTTCCCATTGAATGTGAGGTTCCATATTTGAAGCTTCCCTTCGAAATTATCCCTGTAACTTCTGTAGAAGAAGATCATTTTTTCATCTAGATACTTAGATGAAACTCATTGTGATGTTGTGATGGCCAATGAGGCCCAAAAACACATCAAAACACAGTTGTTAGGTCTCTATAATACTAGTGTATAACCCTTATTGTTATTTTTATTTTATCCCCTATTTTTATTTTTGTGCCCATAGAAGCCCACTATTATTATTATTGTGCATTTGCATTATTATTGTTATCCAGTCTCTGATTATGTAGTAGCCCCTTACACTCCTATATATACCAAGGAGGTCTTATCATTTGTATCATCCATGAATTGATCATTTATGCAATGTAAAGGAGGTTTCCGCCTCGAATAGGCTAATTTTTAATTCGTTGATCTACCTTTTCTTTTGTTTTGTGAGCTAGTCTCTTAACATTTGGTATCATAGCTTTGGATTTTATGGTTTCACTACTTCAAATAGGTCATCTTGGTAGTTTCGCTATAACTTTATTTCCACAAGGAATCAGAAGCCAAAATTTCTACCACATGGATCTAAAATTGTGTTGATTTTCATGTAATAATTTTAAATCTTAGTTCGTTATATTTTTTGAGATATGGTCCGAAGAAGTTATGATTTTTGCAAGCTCCAGAATTCAATCTCAAATAAGTGACCTAGGGAAAATTGTCATAACTTTTCCTCTTAGCATTAGATTTGAATTTCATACAACATGATTGAAATTGCATGGACTGTAGTTTTTTATGTATGATTTTTAGGGCTGAAGGTCGAAAAAGTGACACATGGAACTCCGTACAAGTTCGCTCTAATGAACAAGAATATAATCAAGTTATCGTGGGATATTGGGCATAACATTTTCTTGAGGAATACAAGCTTGGTATGACATGTGGAATTAGAGACAAGACTTATATTTCTACCATGGGACTGAATTTTAGACCTTAGAGAGCCAAGATTATATAGATACAACAGTTTCAAGATCAAGCTCCCAAAAGCAAGCAAAAAGGTGTATATTTTTTAAATTTGCATAAATTTTATTTGAAAAAATAGTTTGAAGCGATTCAAAGGGCTTAGTGAAGAATATATATCATTATTTCCAATATGCCTCGCAACAAAAAAATGGATACACCTAGTAAGCAACCAAAAATCTCTAATACTACACATGAAGAAGAGGAAGAAAATACGTTTTCACAAAAAAGGCTTCCCAGTGGTGACAAGGTAATCCATGAAAATCGTGATGAGGAAAGAAGGAATATGAATTATGATTTTAGAGACTCCGAGAATGGGATTGACACCCACCACATTCCAAATATCGATATGAGGAAGTTTGATGGAAATGATCTAGTAACATGGATACTACAAATGGAGCAATATTTTGATCTCCATAATGTGAAACAGACATAAAAGGTACGCATTTCATATTTATATTTAGAACCCAATCAGTTTGTATGGTATCATTGGTTTTTTCTCATAAACCACTTGTCACTTGGTCATTTTTTATGGAGGAAATGATAGCACATTATGAGGATACAAATAGCAATGCATTCTTTAGCTACTTGATAAATCTCAAACAAACGGGTTGAATAGCGGAGCACATTGAGGACTTCCAAAAATTGAATATCAGGGTAACTAATATTCTAGAGAAGCATAGGATTGGTGTCTTCATAGGGAATTTGAAGGATAACATCTAACATGAGGTTCACCTTTGGGAACATGATTCATTGGAGAAGGCATTCAGGGTGGCAAGAAAAGTTGAAAGAAAAATTATGGAAACAATGAAGTATACCACTCACAACTATAAATATGGAAGTGTTGCTGCTCCTATCCTTCCATAACCTACAGGGTTGACACCACAACAATTAGAGGAAAAAAAGGAAAAATGTCTTGTTACAGTTGTGACATAAAATACACTAAAGGTCATAAGTGTGCTGAGAAGAAATCATTTTACATATATTGCAAAGAGAAGGAAGAAAATGAACAAGAAACATAAACAGAGGAGGATATACACTAGGAACCAACCCCAGAGAACAAAGAAATGGATCCAACCATATCTTGTAATGCATTAGTAGGAATTACCACTCCTCAAACTCTCAAGATAGAAGGATATATCAAGAAGAAAAAGGTAATATTGTTGATTGATTCAGGTAGTACCGATAATTTTATTTATTGCAAGATAGCCAAGGAATTGAATTGCTTTCTATATCCTGCACTAGAGTATCAAGTGATGGTTGCAAATTAGGGAACTATAAATTGCTTTGGAAAGTGTCATAATATAAGATAGCCATGTGGGAATAAGTATTGAATAGTGTAATGTTTTCCATTCCAATGGGTGGTGTTAATGTTGTACTAGGAGTCTAATGGTTACAATCTTTGGGGACATTGGAGGGAAACTAGGGAAGATAATCAACTCTAATGGCATGAAATATCCTCTAAAGAAAGAAAAATGGGGCATAATTGCATAATTATGCTCACTAGAGCTTCAAATATCAAAATCATCTATTTCTCCAGATCTCCAAAAAGTCTTGGACAATCATTCCAAGGTATTTGAGACCCCCAAAGGCCTTCCACTTATTCGTGATCATGATCATGCTATTAATTTTATTTCGGTAAGTGTTTCTCCAAACATCAGGTCTTACATATATCCCTATGCCCAAAAGAGTGAAATTGAACATATGGTTGCAGAAATGCTAGAGGTTGGTATAATTCAACCTAGTCAAAATTCTTTCTCTGCTCTAGTAGTATTGGTGCACAAGAAGGATGGATCATGGTGTATGTGTATGGATTATAGGGAGCTAAACAAGCTCACTATTAAAGATAAATTCCCCATTATTGTCATTAATGAAATTAGATGAATTAGATGGAAAAATTCACTTCACCAAGTTGGATCTTCAATCAGGATATCATCAAATTTGAATGAAGACTGAAGACATTTTGAAAACAACATTCAGAAATCATGAAGGTCATTATGAATATTGGTCATGCCTTTTGGCCTTACTAATGCACCTTCTACATTTCAAGGTTTGATGAATTCCATTTTCAAACCCACCCTTAGAAAATTTGTGTTATTATTTTTTGATGATATACTAATCCACAAGAAGACTTGGAAGTATCATGTTCAACATGTTGATAGGGTGCTCAAACTATTGGAGGAGAAACAACTATATGGAAAAGCCTCCAAATGTTTATTTGGAGTATAAGAGGTGGAATGTCTGGGTCATATTGTATCTCATGAGGGTGTTAAGGTAGACCCTAACAAAATTAAAGCCATTAAGGAATGGAAAATCCCCACAACCTTAAAGCATCTTCGAGGATTTCTCAGGTTGAGAGGGTATGATAGCAAGTCTGTTAAGAATTATGGGAGAATGACATCACCTCTAACAACATTACAAATAAATATGTGTTTTCTTGGAATCCGGAAGCAACTAAGGCCTTTGAACATCTTAAGGAGGCAATGTGCAAGCACTAATCTTAGCTACTCTAGACTTGAGAAAAGCCTTTATTGTTGAATATGATGCCTCTGGAAATAGAATTGGTGATGTTTTAATGCAAGAAGGAAGACCCATTTCTTTTGTAAGTCATCTAATCAAGGGAAAATATTTACACAAACCTATTTATGAGAACGAAATGTTGGAAATAATACATGCACTAAAGAATTGATGGCCTTACCTAATGGGAAAACACTTCAAGGTAAAAACAGATCATGATAGTCTTAAATAATTTTTGGAACAAATATTATCTTTAGAAGAGTAGTGAAAATGGGTCATAAAGATGTTGGGTTATGACTTTCAAATCATCTATGAAAAATGGAAGCAAATGTTGTTGCAAATGAACTCTCAATAAAGGATGAGGATGTGGAAGGATTGATTTATGTCATTTCTATTATCCAACCTAATTGGATAAATAAAGCAAGGGATGAATGGAATAGTGACAAAGGGGTGTGGACACTCATTCAAAAGTTGCAGGAACATCCCAAAATAGCTGATACATTTATCTGGAAAATGATTCATTATGGTACAAAGATCACTTATATATTTGTAAGAATTCTTGACTCGAACAAAATATGCTTTTGGAATTGCACACCTCTCCCTTAGGAGGGCACTCAGGATTTTTAAAAACTTACCACAGGGTCAAGAAGGATTTTTTTTGGATGGCCTTAAATCTGATGTTCAAAAGTTTATGGAAAAATGTTTGGTTTTCCAAAAAAATAAAGTTGATACAATTAAGACCCCGATTCTATTACAACCTTTAGCCATTCCAAGATAGCATTGGGAGGAGGTCGCAATGGATTTTATTACAGGTTTACCCAAGTCTGAAGGAAATAGTGTCGTTATGGTGGTAGTTGATAGAATTTCCAATTATTCACACTTTTGTAAATTATCTCATCCTTTTAAATCCATTAGAGTTTCTACCACTTCTATGGAAACAATTCAAAACATGGAAACCAAAAGATTATTGTAAGTGACAGAGATCCCATTTTCACTGGAATTTTTTGGAGGGAATTGTTTTCTTGTCTTGGTCCTCAATTAGATCATAGTTCATCTTATCATCCTCAATCTAATGGGAAAATTGTTTTGAAGGATATCTTCATTGCTTTGTATCTGATAAACGAAAACAATGGGTCAAGTGGTTACCTATGGCTGAATGGTGGTATAACACTTCCTTTCATATTGCAGCAAAAATGACCCCGTTTATGGAACTTTATGGATAACATCCATCACATCATATTTAAGAAAAAATTCTAAGGTTCAAGCAGTGGAAGATTGCATTGAGCATCAGCTATAAGTTCTACAACTCTTAAACGATAACCTCACTCTGGCCCAGAATCGAATGAAACGACAGGAAGATCAACATCATAATGAAAGAAGTTTTGATGTAGGCGAGTGGGTATTTTTATGGCTACATCCATACAAACAAATGTCCCTTCATTAAGCTAAGAAGGATAATAAATTATCACCCAAGTGATATGTTCCTTAAAAGGTGTTGCAAAATATTGGTACTATGGAATACCAATTGGAGTTTCCTACATCTTCCCGAGTACACCCGGTTTTCCATGTTTCATGTTTAAAAAAGGTTATCAATGACAAGCTCCAGTTCAAAAAATATTGGTAGAACTTGATGAAGAAGGAAAAATGATATTTTAGCTTGAAGAAGTCATGGAAATAATAACCCAAGCTACAGAATCGATTAATTTCAGAGTATCTCATTAAGTGGAAGAACTTACTCGCTGAAGATTCCACATGGGAAGATGAAAATTTTATACATAAGCATTTAGAACTACTCAAGCATTGAGGACAACACTTTTTTAAAGGAGAGGGGCATGTTAGGTCCTTATAATACTATTGTAGCCCCCTTATTGTTATTGTTAGCTTATCCCCCTATTATTATTTTTGTGCCCATCTAACCCCCATATTGTTATTGTTGTGCTCCATACAAGCCCACTATTGTTATTATTGCGCCCTTACATTATTATTGTTATGTAGGCCCTGATTAAATTGTGACCCCTTACACTCTTATATATACTAAGGAGGTATTATCATTTGTATCATCCAATAATTATTCATTTATGTAATTTAAAGGAGAGTTCCCCCTCAAAGAGGCTAATTTTTAAGTCATTGATCTATCTTTTGTTTTGTTTTGTGAGTTGGTTGCATAACAATAGTATGACAATATTGTTAAACCTCATTCCTTCTTGGAAGGTGATCTAGTCCTTTTGTATGATGAAAAATTCGATAAGTTACGGGTTGGGAAGATCGAGCCAGTGTGGCTCGGCCCTTATATAGTCAAACATGTACTTACAAAAGGGGATTATGGGTTCATTGATTTTGATGGAATACCTCTAGGGCAACCCAGAAATGGGTTGTACCTTTAAAAAAACCATGCATAGATTCCCTTTGCATAGTCACTGTGTACATACTGTATAAGTGTTAGTGTGTTTATAGTTTGTTTTATTCAAACTTTCCTACTATCTCAGTTAACCTTGGATTACATTTTATTTGCAGATGTCAGTGTTCCTTCAGCCATATGTTGGTTATAATGATGGTGCTAGGCTCAGTACTCTAAACCTTTCCTCCACAACATGGGCTATTTAAGCTCCAAATTGCAAGTTAGTGAGTTTACAAGGGATTTGTATCAGTCGCTCAACCAATAATATTGTTGAGTATAATGGAGTGATCGAACTATTGTTTGATGCTATTTCATGTGGCATTCACCATTTGATGGTCAAATTCAATTCACAACTTGTAGTACTACATTTAAGCAATGTCTAAAACCCAACTATGCTTCACGTGCTTTTAATGTTTCACCTTCGAAAATGATATTTTGATTATATTCAATATCAACATATTCCTAGAAGTCTAAATACAATAACTAATGCATTGTCCAATTATGTTTTAGACAGAAATTTGCAACACATATAAAAATTTCAATCAACATCATACATTGGACACGACAGAGCAAATAAGAAGCATCAATATATGGATATATATATATATATATATAGAGAGAGAGAGAGAGAGTTTGGTTTTACAAAAATTGTGCCCAAGACACATAAGGACACACAACCTATACTATCAAAATACATGCAAACAAAATATGGCTCTTCTGGTGGACTAGTCCCAATGATGATCACGATAATAGAAAATTGCGCGAGCAACCTTGCACAACAACCAACTAACACACTCTGGTACTCCAATAGTGTATTGTTGTAATGCATGGGGATCTCATTGGCCCTATTCTCTGACACATTATGAGTCAAACCCTCGACATGGCACTTGAACTCGATGAGGGTCTTGGCTTTGTTGAGCTCCTGCATCTCCTCCTCTGCCCTTGCAGTCACTGCAACTCCTACCGATGCAAGTTGTGTCTCTCCTCGACGCTGAAGATATGAAGAGCCTATTCGTCGTACTGGTCCAATATTTAACCTCTGAAGAATTAAAAACAAAAAAATAAATTTTAAAATCCCAAAAACTAAAAAAATAAATCAAAATGACATTGTTTTTATATCACCCATTGCTCACCTTTAGCTAAAATGAGCTCTGGGTCTCCGTAGAAATCAGCTTTGGCATATGGATAGTCCTCTATCATAATGAGTTTCACCCATATCCATTAAAATAAATTGGGAGTGAAACTCATCGAAGATGCACCCACATGATGAGCCATGAGATCTACCCATTGCCTCATCCGTGGAACTCTAAGACCTGGGAGCTCAAGCTCAATGCGTTGAGGTCAAAGTAGTGGTATCCTCTCTAGAGAAAATGATATCATAATAGAACCATATATTTTCCCTATTGAGTTGTTCCTTCATATTTTCCAAAACCCCCTCACTCCAGTTGAACACAGTGGGTTCTATGCATTCTAATGCATATTGCATTTGGGACTTGGCAGCAAAATACAAAGCGGTGCTACTGGCCAACTGAGCCATGATGAAAAGGATTGTATTGAGATTTAGTCATATCACATCCCTAATCTCTATCTTCTCATCCTTTGTTGGTTGAGAATGAATTATAAAGTGAGAAGTTATGTAATCCTTGACAATCTCACTGCCCCTTTTGATACCATATAGTGAGATAGGATCTCCTCTTCGAGAGAAGACTACTAGAAAATAGATGTCCTCAATCTCTATCTTGAGAGTATGTGCCTTGATGCTAAAGAACTATCCATCTATACCCCATTCCCTAACTAGATATTCTGGTAACTCTAGTAACACTTAGCAAAATCCATGTATACCCCATGTCCACAATTGCTAAGGCCCTTGTATTGATACTGGATCATTAGCAACAACCAAATATTAGGACTCATTTTCTCTCTCTCTCTCCAAATTAGAACCATTTTTTGTTCCAATAAATGTCTGCAAAATCACAAGAAAAACACTTAGAATCATCCTTTAGCAAAATTTTTGAGAGAAATCTAGCTAAAAACATTTAAAAATTTCTTAAATTGTGCCCATTGCACCTGCCCTTTAGTGGACAGAACGCCCCAATGCACTTTTCCTTCTTTGCAGGTGTGTTGGACCGTTCTTCCAAGTGTGAATCAGGTAGACCCAACACAACTTTCTATATAAATAGGGTGAGATGGGCCTAGGGTGAAAAATTAGACCCTAAAATGCTAAGAAATCTCAAAAAACTTCCATGAAATGGAAAGTGGAAACCATGAAAAAGGAGAGCATGGACATATCTCTTGCTTAGAACTGGCGACACTGAAAATGGTCCATCAGATTGGTTGCAATCATCTGTTAAGCTTGAGGGTAAAAAAACACTCACTACTCAATCATAAGAGGTAAGAATGAAAATTGTAAAAATGAATTTACTTTCTTTCTATTTATGGTCAATTCTATTATTATTTTATTATATTTTTAAATATTTTGACATAATTTTACCATGTCACATATATTTTTAATATTTTTGTGGTGTTATGGGTAGGTTAAAATCTAAATAAAGGATCTTGTGTGAATTTTAAGTTCAATGTAGGCCACTTTGATGAAGGAGAACACTTTTATCACTTTTTTGGGCTCTGTAAACTTACAGAAAAAGAAACCCCTGGAGTCATATTTCAACTCTTTTCAAACTCCCTAAACATGAAAAGATTGTTAAGCACTTGTATTTTCAAAATCATTAAATTAAATGAAAATACAGCTACCCAATATAAGTTTAACCCTTTTCTAGAATGGGTTAGACTACTTATGAAAAAGGAATACTTTAGTCGAACATGACTAGAAGGTTCTCCTAATTACCGTTTTATGCCTTTTTGAACCTAAGAGGCTAAATTTTCATAAAGGAACCTTTGGAGTTTTCCTTTCCACCTCTTTTTCGAAATCTCTAAAAATGAAAATGAAGTCGAGTTACACCTTCGTTCGACTCATAAAATCATCAAACAACATTGGAATCGTAAAACATAACGCGATCAAACTACTCCTTCTCAGGGCTTGTTAAAATTAATTAGAAGGATTCATCTGAAGAATGAACTTATAGATCAAGCATATGTTATCCTCCTCAAGCTCATAAAAAATAAAGAGGTATTGACCAGAAATAGTTGGGAAAATTAGAAAAAAAAGGTACTTAACCTAGAAATGTCAGTGAGTTTCTCTTGAACTTGACACTCTTTCACTTCATCTCCATGACTATTGGGTTGGGAAATCTATCTTCCTCTTTGGTTAATCACACCATATTGAAAGCCTTTGCAATTAGTTTGGGTCAATACTGCCAACTCCATAAAGTGTTGTTGATATGTTCAAGAGAAGTCCTTCAGTTGATATCTGCTACGATACTCTTAAGCCTTCGTTCATGACAGTCGTTCCTAAATCAACTCTGCATTAGCATCATTCTGTCTGAAATCTTGATACTTAGTTGGGAAAATTAGAAAGAAAAGGTACTTAACCTAGAAATGTCAGTGAGTTGCTCTTGAACTTGACACTCTTTCACTTCATCTCCATGACTATTGACCGGAAATAGTTGGGAACATTAGAAAAAAAAGGTACTTAACCTACAAATGTCTGTGAGTTGCTCTTGAACTTGACACTCTTTCACTTCATCTCCATGACTATTGGGTTGGGAAATCTATCTTCCTCTTTGGTTAATCACCCCATATTGAAAGCCTTTGCAATTAGTTTGGGTCAATACTGCCAACTCCATAAAGTGTTGTTGATATGTTCAAGAGAAGTCCTTCAGTTGATATCTGCAACGATACTCTTAAGCCTCTGTTCATGACAGTCGTTCCTAAATCAACTCTACATTAGCATCATTCTGTCTCAAATCTTGATACTTGTTTTGTGTCGTTGATGGGGGATACATCAAGGACCTCATACGATGGGTCACTTCTTATCGAACTCAATACATTATCCAAGAAGTTGACTTAGAAACCCCCTTTGGTGCCATGGAGCTTGCATACCTCAATGGTAAGTTTCCTCACTTTTGGTGATAGGTCTTCATCATTGGCCTCCGACTGGAAGATTTTGTGTGGTGTTTTAATTTAAATCACTTATTCACACTACATAGGTTGTACTATAGTACCTTGAGATCCATTATCATTATCGATGGTTTCTATTGTGTCTTTTAACAAATAACATCATCACTAAGTAATCGGATGGTGTCTACCATGTTCGACTCCAACTCATGTATTCACATGGTTGGACTTGTATTATCAAGTGGTGAGGTCAAGACCCTAGATCTAGTTCCATCCATTTGGGTTGCAATTTCAAGATTCATACAAGATTCCAAAGTATGAAGGATATGATCATTTATACAATCATCCAAGAAGGGCTCCACATTTTGTCATTAGTGCATGAGACTTCTTGATTATTGTACATGTAATATTGGTTTATATGTTGAGTATGGGTATGCCTCCCTCAACAATGATATCATCATGATAATATGTATTGTAACAAATGGTGATCTCTACCAATTTATTCTTGATCCATGCTTGTCACAAAGTAAAGTGCTTTGTCCTCAACCACTGCTTATGAATTTTTAATTTAGGGGGGAATATGTTACATGCCATTTTGTCACATCCACTCAAAAGGCCTAAAAATTGGATCAGTTAACATCCTTGAACACTTTTTCATCATCCCTTTGCAAAGCCCCAAGCGTCGCCTCTCCAAAAAGTGATTTTTTAGGTAAATTGGCTCAAAAACATCATTTTTAGCCCCAATGTATCTTGCATGCATGTCCACTTGCAATGGTTACAAGTTGCATAACTGAGCACCTCCATTGATTGGCACAGATTTATCTACCTTGGAGGTGCGATGGTTCTAGAATTTTGGGAAAATTAAAAAATATTTTTGAAACTTCTCCTTCCAGAAGCTTCTAAGGTGGTTTTAACTATTTACCATGGATAGATATCTCAAATTCCTTCTCTAAAGGCCTTATCTCTTATCCTTTGAGCTTATCCCCCATCATAAATGGATCTTAAGCCTAGATTGGTAAATCCTAAACTACCATGTTTACCCTGTATATTTACAGCCTCCCATAGAGTTTGGGTTGGCTTTTGGAGATTATTAGTGCCATCATATTGTTGCTTTCAGCTTAAGGAATCATCATCCATTTGAAATAGGGTTGAATGTGAAGGTTTTCTTTGTGGAAAGGAAGGACAAAACTATTGGAGAGATATCTACGAAGTTAGCTTCTATATATGGTTCTAACTCTCTCCTTTATTTATTAATACAAAAAGCACTTTGTTTTATTATACTTGTGTCATGTTGATACTTATGTATTTTAATGTGATGTTGACCCATTGACTAGAGACATTGGATTATGCTATGTGGATATTGTCGTTCCTTTGCTTGTTTTATTCATTGTTGTAGGTTCCATTTATAACTTGTGGAGCTAGAGTTGGAACTTAAAAGTGAAGAGAAGAGGATGACTTATTACGGATCCTAGGTAGGTCCCTTTTCCATATTCTAATCTCTCTAAGGAAAAATTAGATCATTTTTGTAACATCCCTGATTAAAAACTCATGTAAAAATATATAAGACTGCAGATGATGGGACACGTATTCCAAGCTGAATGGTGGGGGAAACATCCTAGTGGGTGTTGATTCGGTTTATTATGGCTAAGGAAATTGGAAAAGGAAATGGCAAAGGCTTTGGAAAGGAAAAATGGCATTTTTGGCACATTTAATTATGAAAATTATGGAAATTAGGAGAAAAAGGAGGTGAAAGGTCATAGGTTGCATGTGAGGAGGAAAATGAAGGAAAATATTGGAAAAGGAAGAAAATAGAGGCCTCATTGATAAAAAGGCTTCTGTGGAGCAGTTGGCAAGCTCTTAGTTAGTGTAATCTCTTGGCTCAAGTTTTGGCTATGGTTTTGCATGGGATCAAGAAAGGAAAATAAGGCAAGAGGAAGAAAAGATCAAGCAGGGAAAGGCAAGATCAAGTAGCTAGAGTAGGATTCATTGTAGGTATCAATTTTCATGTGTATTTTCCTTGCTAGATTTGGCATGCATGGTATTGCATGTGGTTCTTTTTTTATTGTGGCATGGGTTTTTCCAAGTGTAACAGTGTTTTCAACCTAGTGATGAGCACCAATATTGTAGCAAGGATGCTGCAACTCCTGGGGCTACCAACTTTACTTCATCAACCCAAGGTTCGTACAAACTTGTAGTTGACAGTGTTGTATACACAAATAGATGTAATTGGTCTACTCTTTGTCATTGTTGAGCTAGGGCAATAGAACATTAGGGTTTCTCAAACTAGCCTTCTATTGACTAGAAAAAGTCTGATTACCAACTTGGAGAGGAAAAATTTACCCTAATTGGGAGAAAAGAAGTGTTTCCTATTGCAAGAATGAAAGGCTGAAAGAGATGCTTGCAAAATAACATGAAATCCTCTATCTACTTGTAAACGTACCTTGCTTGCAAAAGAGCCCTACTTTAACACATGTGAGGTTTTAACTAATCTAAGCATGAAATCTAGTCTAGAGAGTACTAACTGTTGTGTGCATGAATAAATATAAAGAACTTTTTTCCTTTTATATTTTTGCTTGAAAAATGTAAATGCTAATCCTTCATGGTTCTTTGGCAAGGGAGAGAGGTGTGCAGGAAGAGGAGTACAATGTTTATGATGGCTTAGACGTCAAGTAGGGGCCTAATCCTAGCTTTAGTGATTATTTATCTCAATTCGGGCTCAAAACATGTTGCTACAGGCTTTCCTACAAGATGTCTACAGGATGTACTAGTTCACCTACAAGATCCCCTGTTTTACTACAAGAACAGGCTGAAAGATTAGGGAGTGGTCTAGAAGGTGGGATGTAGCTTAGAATAGGTGAATAATGAGGGAATATGGCATGGGAGTGGTAGGCATTTACTTAGAACTCAAGCCAAAGCTTGAAGATGGTTGGATTTGCTCAACTGAAATGGCAAGTTTTCCTAATAAATCAAGAATTTGGATTGAGACCTTAGTGACTTTTGGTAATCATGGGTGGATATGGCTTGGATGAGGTTGATGAGATGAGGTCTCCCTACAATGTAGAAACTCTTGCAACAACACACATCATTGTTGGCATCTACACATAAATTCATCTAAAAACAACAAGGGTTTATTCAAAATAGAAGAAAACAAAATTATCACCATTTATTTGCTAAGTTCATGCATGGAAGTTCTTGAAACCAATACAAAATCAGTGCAAAAGCTAAGAGATCATAAATACCAATTGCAACTTATCTTATGAAATTGAAAGACAATGACCTAATTAGCAAGAAAACCCTAGATTACACCAAAGAAAGAATTCTGCATTTTTGGGCTGGATGGGAAGTGTTCCTCAAGCCATGATCCCTGAAAGGGATAAATGAGGTGAAAACAACTTGTTTTCAACCTTTTTGGAATATCTTCTTATCACTATAATGCTATTGTTAGAACTATCCACAAATGGAATCAAACTAATTAAACCTACCAATACTTGCAAATTAACAACACCAAAGTCAGTTTAGCAACTAGCTATGAGTATAACCTAAGCATACATATATAACAAGAGGAACCTCTACTGCTATGGTTGGGTCCTAACCCAAGATCTTCAACCCTTTGAGTCAAATTAGTGTTGGATCAAGGGAATGCTACTCATTTTCATTAAAATATCATAAATACAAAAGATTGTGTGGTTACAATGCTTCAACTCGAAAACTGCTTAGATATCTTGAATAAAAAATCTAAATTTGAATGAGGCTCTGGGCCTCTTGATTTATACAAATAAAGTTAGAAATAACCTCCTTAAATTTAGGGAGGCTTGGCTCCCAATATCGAGATCAATAGGGCTTCAACTGTCACTGGCTTGGCTGCCAATGAACCTCATGACTTGAATGCTTGCAACTCTGAGCTGACGAGATTTGATTGATGAATATTCAAGTGAGTGAGGAGCTAAGGAGGGAGATCCTATATCCTATAATCTCTCTTGATTGTATTTTTTCAACTTCCTGCACTTTAATTAGCCAAGACTTTCTCCAAAACCTGTAGTCAATGCACATTAGACCACTAGACATGACATCTCATCTTTACTCTCCTCATTAAGAAAAATATAATTAAAACATGTAAAGAATTATGAGAAAAGTTGATTTTAGTAAGCTAGAGCTGCATTAAGGTCCATATAATTTACCCATTTTGAGACTCAAAATCACCCCATACTAAAAATGTTGCTCATCCTCTGAGCAACTCAATCTATGTCCATGTCTTTCAATGCTTTGGTGGCCTCCCTGACATTCCAGTTTTATTTTGTAGTCTCCTCCTCTTGTGGTTAAAACCCTGTATTCCTCTCTATCTCCTCCCACTGATTTCTTTCTTCTTCTTCCTTTATCCCCTCTAACATACCTAAAAGCAATGGTGGGCTGAGTTTCAATCCAATCCAGTTGACTTTGAGTCTCTTTAATGTTTTCTTATACATTGGGACTATTTGTAGTGCATCCCTCATTCTATCAGGAGAATGATATTCTTTGATCTTTAGGTTGTAGGGTAAGGTGTTCCATCTCCTTTGGTAGACTTATTGGCTCTCATCTCCTAGCAATCTTAGCATGTCTTCAAAATGGTTGACTCCTTGTTCTTGTATAGCAAGGTATTGTGGTGCAAGCTTGGGATCATTTGCAATGAGGTTGTGAGTACTGATGACATCCATTGAGTTAGGTTGTTCTGCTCTGATGAAAAGGGGTTCTTCTTCTTCTCTTGACAATAGCCTTTTCATTTCTATAGCTCTGTATTCCTCATGACTCATCCAAGATGCCAAGGCCATTAGTTGCAAGTCCCTAGCTTTGGATTGGGGTCCCACACATTGAAATCTGTCAGAGCTAAATTGTGTAGGTAGAATTCAGATATCTTTGCTCTATCCTCTAGGGTGTTTTGGTCACAGAGGTCAATGAATTTCCTGTAGTCTTGGAAAGGCATAGTTCCTCTTTGTGCTAGGGTTTTTATCTAAAACTGCAACCATTGTTCTTTGAGGTATAAGGCATAGGATTTTTTCGGCATCCTGCATTGAATTTCCTCCATGGATAAACTTGCCATAGCTTCCAATTGGCCTTCCTTTTCCTGTAGTTGCTTTCTTAGCCATGTGTCCTCAACCTCTAATTGATATTTGATCATCTGTTACCTATCTCTTATGCTACTTAATTCTCTTCCCATTTCTTGCAACTTCTCTTCCATGTAGCGTACATCCTCCACCCATTTTGATTTAGCAATTTTCATCCACTGATGTGTCCTTGCTCTCTCTTTTCCAAGCTCAAAGAATAGAGGAATGGTAAATTTTTGTGGTATCACCCTACCTCCTTTAATGAATCTATAGTAGGAGTTGAGTTTTGGCTATGGCTAGGCTCATTGAGCTCCTGGGACTCTTCCTCTATTGTTTCTTGAGTATTTTCTACCTCTTTTCCTTCCCTTTTCCCTTGCAACCTTCCCTAATCTTTTCTTTTGTGTTTCCTGCATCTTTGATAGTTTTTCCTATAGGATTGTTTTTTCTTCTTGTAGTTTTGTTTGTGTTTCTTGTAGAAGACCTTTCCATTTTTGTGAAGGGGTAAAAGGTTGTTTAACTTGTTCTTTTGAGGCTGACTTGGTGACAGGTCGCCTAACATAGGTGATTGGTGACTTAGGATAAGCTCGTTTTGATGTTTCTTCTTCTTTCCTCTTCTCTAGAGGGACTACTTTCTCTTGTTCTTTTGTTGAGTCCTCTATGATAATTGGAATCTTAGTAGGGGTTTCAGGTCTCCCTTGTCTAATCTGGGTGCTCTTACTTGTTCTAAAGTAAAGGGGAGATTTCCTATGTCTTTTTCCCTTTGATTTGATAGGTGTACTTAGGGAAGTTAGAGAAACTGCTGCCTCCTCCTCTGTAGGCTCTAGAGACACCCTTGGTGATTCTTCTTCTTCCCTGCTCTATTTTTCAGAATATTTTTCATCCTTCTGCATTTCATCCTCTTTTCCATCCTCTTTTTTATCCTTTTCTTTATCCTCTTTTTCTTCTTATTTTTCATCCTTTGTTTCTTCTTATTTTTCCTCCTTTGTTTGTTCTTCTTTTGCCTCCTCTGTTTCTTCTTCTCCCTCACTAGAAATAGAGCTTCTATCATAATCAATGGCTCGAATTGCACCTTCTTCCTACATGCCTACAAATTTTGACCATGCAATAGGGATTCTTAAATTGTTTAGAGCATCTTCCAAGATGAGTTTGATCAACCCATGATGTTCTAGTTGTTGATGTTTCCCTTCTTGTACCTTGATGCTCATGTGTATTATTGATTGTAATAGAAAATAAGGTACACTAAGCCTCTTATGAGGATTTGTCTCCCCTCCAAATCTTATCTCACGGAGGATTCTAAAGTGGTACCCATACATTACACTATATCTACCTTCACAGGAAATATACTTGATGATGTGGTAACTTTATTCCAAGGATATGACATGCTTTCCCTTGTAACCCCATTTTTGTCTTCAATTGGTTCTTCTCCTTCTAAGAGAAAACCCTTCGTGGAAAGAGTGTTGTTAGCCTTGTCCTCTTTTCTCCACTGCAACCCTAGGGGGAGTGTAGTTATCCTGCTAATACTCTCAGGGGTAATTTCTACTGACAAACATTTCACTATAGAAATGGCACTGGCTCTGGTGAGAGGTATGAGTGACATTGAAAATTATCTAGCCACATCATCATTGTATTCTCTTAGTAACTCAAAGAACCCCATCCATCGATTCCTTGTAAAGATTTATACCATGGGATGATGCTGGTGTATTCTGGTTGTGTTGGTGGGTTCTCTTTTGTTGAAACATCTTGTCATATTTTTCTGGAAATTCTTGTCTGAGTGAGGTTTGGGTGGCTATAGTTTAATAACTTGGGTAAGTGATGAGGTTTCATAGTTTATCCTTTATTGACCTTCACAAAAATCTTTCTACATTTATGTGTACTACAAATACTCAAAATAAATGAGGATTTCTTATTTTTAAATGAGAAACATAGAAGATATGGCACCTACCTCCCTTTCCTATGCTCTGATGATGAGAACTCTTGAATTGATTGCCCTCGGTGTCCACTTACAACTCTGTGTGATAATCCTCACTGTATCTTGTAGCTTTCCTGTAGTTTCCTGTAGGTTCTCTTGTTTGTTGTAGGTGCTGATTGTTTCTTGTAGGTGCTCACTACAGGGATGCCGAGAGTAACTTTTTCCTTTGATGACTCTTCGAAGTTGCCTCTGCCTTCAGATTTTTAAAATAACCGATATTTCACATGGGAGTTAGTGATTATTTCTATTTCTGGATGATTTCATTTGGTGAGTGATGGTTGGTCGAGTACGAATACCTCCTTTTGGATCGTTAGTCCCACTACCAATTTATCATATCACCTTTCCTCATAATCATCTCCCACCTTGATTCTACATAACCTAACCATTTTTTTATTCATTCCCCTTTTTTTTATGTGACCTTTCCACGTGTGCAGTTTACTAACCTTTTTCTTCTTGTTATCTGACTGAGGGTGGCCAAGTTAACCGACCACCTTCGCTTATAAAATCAACTTCCTGCATATTCCAATAGTTTAATCATATTCGTACCTATGAGGGAGTATTGGTGAGATGACATACCTATTCGTCCTTTGCCTTGTTGATGCATGTTGGAGGGTGGTGGTAATTTGTTTTTTTGACCTAGCTGCATTTCTCCACTATGTTTTTTTCTTCTTCTTTTGTTGATGATTTTCTCCTTTGATGATGTACAGGTGCTAGATTTTGTTGTTGTTGGGCTTCTTGTTGCGGCTGAGCTCTGGAGGAGCTTCCTCATTCATGTAGTACTTGTGCTGAAGGTGCGCTGGAGTTGTTGTGGCCTTTTTTTTGGAATAGGCTGCTACAAGATTTCCTACAGGATGTCCTATAGATGGTTTTTTCTTGAATTTCTACATATTTTCTCTGCTTTGAAGTTGAATGGGTATTGGAATGAGTGGAAGATGTGATTATGGAGTGGCAAGGGAGGTAGGTTGTTGTTGACATGCCCCTTTTTGATGTTCTTTTTCTTCTCCCTTTTTTTAATTTATTTTCTAACTTGATTTTTTTTTTTTTTTTTTTATGGAAACAGGGGTGACATGGTGATGAAGGGTGTTGGTTGAGGTGTAGTGTGGTCAATCACTCTTTTCATATTCCAAAATAGGATTGTGTCACCATTGTGCCACTAGACTTCCCTTCCTATACTTTTTCAAGACCTCCTGTAATACCTACAGGAAACTCCTGTTGTATTACAGGGAACCTTGTAGAAAACACAAAATTGCTTGGAATTGGAATCTCAAGCTGAATATGGATGGAACAACAAGAGGATTATGGAGGAGCTGAAATGGATGAAGGAAAACACAGTTTGTTGTAGGGCATGTTTTCCTTTTCTTTTCTCTTTTTTGAAAGACAACTAGGCTACCTCAAAGGAGGTTTTCATCCTTGTTTCCTACGCTAGGTGCCTCAAAAGAGGTTTTCACCCAAATATATATATATACTCTTGGGCCGCCTCAAGAGGTTTTCAACCCTAAATTTGGACTCAGGTGCCTCATGGAGGATTTTACCTGGGTCTCTTTATTTTTTTCTTTTTTTTCTTTTTTTTCTAAGAACTTGGTGAGGTGGAAGTCAAGACTTCTTCAATCACCATCACTGTCTTGCTAATGCTACTAATGAATTCCTGCTTTGATAAGGGATTTTTGTAGACTTTTAACCTATACCCATTGACAAGCAAAGGGATACCTTCTGCATTGATGGTTTTTATTTGAACAGTTCCTTTATCATGGCACTTTTCTATCACATAGGGTCCCAACCATCTAGAAGTTTCCTTTGAAATATTTATACCAGGAATCATACAACAAGGCCCAGTCACCTTCTTGAAACAATTTTTCCTTGATATTTCTGTCATGCCATATTTTCCTTTGTACTTGAGTCACTTTTGTGTGGAGGAGGGCCTGCATCCTAAATTCATCTAACCCATTTAGCTGGACCAATATTTCTTGTTGTGCCCTAATGACATCTAGATCTAATTGTGCTGCCATCCTTAAGGTTTTGTATTCAAATTCAATGGAAAACAAGGCTTTCTTCCCATAGGACAACTCATAACGAGTGAAGCCAGTGGTGGTGTTCCAAGTAGTACTGTAGGCCCAGGTGGCCTCCACCAATCTGTCTGCCCAATCCTTTCTACTGATGCTAATCACTTTGGTCAGAATGCTTTCCAATGCTCGGTTGGTGACTTCCACTTTCCCATTAGCCTATGGGTGGTAAGGATTGGATTTTCTGTGCTTGATCATATGTTGGCTTAACAAATTTTCAATCATGTGGGATATAAATTGACTACCTCGATCAATGACCAACTCTATAGGGTACCCAAACCTATAAAACACATTCTCCCTCAAGAATTCAGCCACTTTTTCTTCTGTTGCTACTTTGGTAGCTTTGGCTTTAGCCCACTTTGTTGAGTAGTTGGTGCACACAATGATGTGCTTCTTCTATTTGGATGGAGGGTCAATCAACATGATGAAATCCATGCCCCACTTGTGAAATGGCCCGAAAGTCACTTGAGTTTGCAGAGGCATTTCATCCATGGGGGTAGGCTTCCCCATCCTTTGGCACCAATCACACTGGCTGGTATACCTTTTTACATCTCAGTGGACAGCGGGCCCGTAATAGCCAGCTGGTAGTACCTTGAATGTTGTTCTTTTGGTTGAAAAGTGACCTCCACAAGGCCAATCATGACATACTAGAAGGATGTTGAAAACCTCCTCCTCCCTAACACATCTTCTCAAAATTTGATTTGGACCCAGCTTGAATATATTGCCCCCAATCCAAGTGAATGGGAGGCTTTTTCTTATGATTATGCTCTTTTCCTTAGAGGAAAATTTTGAAGGGAACTATGCAAATACCAAGTAGTTTGCTATGTCAACAAACCATGGAGAGAGAACTGAAATGGCGAATAAATGTTCATCTGATAGCTGATCATCAACCATTCCTTCCTCCCCTGCAAGAAAATTCAATATGGATAAAAAATTTGCGATTACATTCTCTTTGTCAGGCTTATCAATAATAGATAGATAAAATTGATGCAATAAAAGTAACCATCTAATAATCTGGGCATTTACATCATGTTTTTTCATCAAATATTTAATTGCAGCATGGTCGGTGTTGTAGCTTATATTGGGTTTAAGCTTATTATTCATTTTTATCACAATGCGTGGCTTAAAATCATTAATGGGGTTCAACCTCAATGAAACCCTTTATATTCTCTACCCCGCAAAGTCTAAAAGTAAAAGTATTTTTCTTGTGGTAATTACATATTGAAAATATATGAAAACACATTTGAATATATATATCTATATCTATATCTATATCTATATATATATATATATATATATATATATATATATATATATATATATATATATATATATATATATATATATATATATACCTCAAAGCATAAATATATCGGATTTACAAAGGAAACAAGTGTTAAAGTTAAAAGCCTAGACCTGAAATATATATATTATGCTTTATAAAGTTCGTCGGGCCCGCTTATCACAAAGTTTATGTACATTGGTTCTGCCGATTGCGATTGGGTTCCAGACCCGATAGATTTATTAAATTAGGTTAATTCCTTTTCAGTTTTGCTTGACGTGTTTTGCGTTGACTTAGTTGTGTAAATGGAAAAATTAGTGTTAAAGCCAAATCCGAAGAAAAGGTGGATTTAAAGTTATAAGGCAGGCTTTCAGGTGGAGCAAAAAACGGTAAATGGTTTTATTAGAGCTCACCTGATCCCACTCAGCATTTGACATGTAGTAGCTGGGTGGAGAGAGAAAAATTCCCATTTCGAGCGTGTATTCTTCGGGATTATGTCCCAACCAAAATCTTTATAGGCCATCCAATATGAAAACCACATATCTACGGTGGCGGAAGGGTATGCCTCGATAGTTATGCAAAGCCCGTGTTAGAAGCAAAAAAAGCATGCTTTATGGTATATTTTCATTGTTAAAGGTATATAATATAAAATTGTAGATATGAAGGAATTATACGTAAGTCCAACATTACGTTAATGCACCACTGGAAAGGGGCCAATTGCGATTTGCGGCAGAAGTCAATGAAGCACTGTACGGGTAGATTTGACAAATTTATAAACCAAGATTAACTCTTTTGAGTTCCAGATTAACAGAAGTTTGCGTTAATTTCGCTGTGTAAAGTGTAAAATCAGGGTTAGAGCCAAATCTGAAGAGGAAGACAATCCAGTTCGTTTCTTTACATTTTGGCCAATCAGAATGCCCATGTAAGCTTAGGATTACACAAACTAAATGTATTTCATTACGGCTAAAATGAGTTAAGTATCATTAGGGAATTTATAGGACAACAGATCAACAGAGCAAGCCAATAGTTATTAACCCCTTCTGAATTCAGTTATATTCTTGTTATTTCATGTCCTTGGAGGTGTCTTTTATCCTCTGTAAAATTTTGTAATAGTTCTTACTTCATATAGTTAGAAAAGCAGTTAGATAGTTTGGGTAGTTTCAAAAATCAACAACTGTTCCACAATGTATAAAAGGAGGAAAATTTACTAATAAAGGGTTCGAATTTTGGAGAACCCGGAGACTAGGCAATTGTATTCCTGATATCATCATTGATTAATGAAAGAATCAAAAGTTTCCATGAGTAGCTGCATATAATTTTGTAAGCTTCTCTGTCATGTGTCACGCTATGTTTTCTTCTTTTCAAGTATAGTAATGAAGCAGTAGGTCTTTATTTGCTTATGTAGATAAGGTTAAATTTCCTTAAAAGAGCGCTCCTATACTTGAAGTCCTCACTTCCTTTCTAAATTATAGATAATAGTTTCTGTGAAAGATCAACATATTGTTTATGATTCAGTTCTCATTGTCATAATTCCTCTAAGTTAAAGATAGTAGTTTCTGTGAAAGATCAGCATATTATCTTTAACTTCCCCTTCAAACTTTCTTCATTCATCATTTATATCTAGCAACGAATGGCATTCTGAGATGTTCTGGTCATACATGTATTAAGAGTTAGAGACTAAGTTTTCAGGGTCCTTCATTTGAGAACACAACAAACAATAAGTGACAATAAGTAATATTTATTAATGTATTAAGCACAATTTCCTCACGTCTAGGAAATTGGTTTCTTGAAGAATAACATTAATTGGCGGCACTGTTGGGGAGAGAAGACAATAATATTCTTTCCCTAGGTTTGAATATTTTCCTCTGGTTTTTCAGCGAGGAGGAAATATTTGGTTGTTTTGAATCAAAGTAATAATTCTGGCTTCAAGAAGACCCCATACAAGATCAGACACTTCACAATAGAAGGTTCAAGCTCTTTCGGATCCTGAAAGGCTATTTTCTAAGAGGGTTAGAAGGTCTAAGATTCCAATTACACCAATTCCTACATTGTCTGCATCAAGAAGCAATTCACCTGAACATTCATCTCATAAAGAGTCATCTTTTTCATCATCATCATTTCAGGAACCTAACTGTCAAGAGCAATCTTTAGAATCTGTTACTTTTCATTTATTTGCTATAATCATTCAACCTCAACCAATAGCCATATTACCACCTGTGCACATTCCATCTATCTCTCAGTCAAGTTCCACATCTGTTGGTAATCAAAGTTCAATAAACATGGCAGTACCTACATTCCTAGTGAATAGGTATGCACCTATTCAATCTCCACAACCACTAAATCAAATGCCACAGGATTACCTCAAAACTCTTACTCGTTTTACAGGGGAAGATGAACAAATTGCAGAGAATCATGTGTCAGTATTTTGCAATTTTGCAACAAACAAAGACATTGAACATATAGATGTTGCTGTAAGACCTTTTGTTCAGTCTTTGGATGGAGAAGTAAGAAAATGATTTAAAGGACTTCCCAATAATACCATTCCTTCTTGGGAAGAGATGGAACACATGTTTATTCAGAGATGGGGAGAAAAAAGAGACCATGTATATTCATTAATAGAGTTTAATGCCATAAAGAAGAAGTTTGATGAAACGGTGGCCGAATTTTTTAGAAGATTTAACAAATTGTACAATAGTCTCCCAACAGAGATTAATCCTCCTCCTACTCATGCAAAGATAACTTTTGCATGGGCTTTTGAATCAAATTTTGGATTCACATTAAGGGAAAGAAGAGCTCCAACCCTTGAGCAAATCCAAATAGATGCTTTAGAGATAGAAGCGAATCTGGTGGTTGCAGGAAAAGCACCAGAAACACAGCCTACCCAAGACAAGGGAAAGGAAAAGATGGAATCCTCTCAAAGTTAAGCATTGGAGGATATGTGTGATGTAATTAAAATTTTGTCAGATAAGGTAAATATATTAGAGTTAGAAAATAAGAACTCTTAGAGACAAACATAGTATAACAAGAACTTTAATCCCCAATACAGAAGACAACCTTTGCAAATCTTGCAAAGGGAAAGAAAAGATCAAGATCAAATTCAAGAACCATTATATATAGAGGTAGATCTTGATGAAAAACAAGAGCATCCTGAAGGTCAAATTTTTACATTATATGTAGTGGATGAATATTAACTTGGTATCGAAGAAGAATAGTATGAATATGATGAAACATGTGCCATTCATGATAAAATTGATGAATATTGGAAGCAATTTTCTGATTTTATGCAGGCCGAACTACATAACAAATATGGCTTGAGATCGAGGAAGAGGTCAAGAAATCAAGAAAATGAAAGTGAGCAGCAAGTTTCAACTTCCTCACCAAAGGCGACTACACAAGAATCTCAGACTGCAAAACAAGTGAATAAAGGAAAGCAACAACATAATGCAAATGGAAAGACATAGATACTTCAAGGTGAGTCTTCTCGAGATCAAACTAGAAAAATTCCTTTGGAGAGACTTGTTTCAATTCCTCAAGAAATTCCAACCATGAAGAAAGGTGAAGATGAGAATGAAAGGACTGCTAAACAAGGTCACTTGTTTAGTCATACTAAGGAGTTGGAGAAGGTAAGAATTCAGGTTCCTCTTAAAGAATTGACAAAAATACCTATTTATCAAAAGGAGATTGTTGAGTTTGTTAGTTTGAAAGAGAATGAGATTATAAATAACACTGTAAACCTGCAGGAAGACAAACCAGTAACGGTTTTTGGTCCACATGTGGACGAAGTAGACCCTTCAATACCTCCTATTTATATTTCCTTATTGGTCCATGACTTCCTCTTACATAATTGTATGTTTGATTCAGGAGCTTCGCACAATATTATGCCTTTGTCAGTAGTGAAGCAACTAGATCTACAAGTTACCAAACCCTATAGGGACTTGTATTCTTTTGATTCGAGCAAAGTTAGGTGTCTGGGGGTTATTAAGGATCTGGTAGTGTCACTAGCCCAAATTCCAGCTAGAAGCTTGGTCATGGATGTAGTAGTAGTAGATATCCCTGATAGATTTGGAATGCTTCTATCTAGGTCCTGGGGGGCTAAATTGGGTGGTTCTTTGAAACTGGATTTTACATATGCTGTTATACCAATTTTTGGTGGGGAAGAGAGGAGATTGTACAGAGAAACTAGGTTTGTAAAAACAATTACAATAAATGGAGCAAGTAATTCAGCTGTATATAGCCAAGAGATAGATGACTTTGTTTGTTTCACACTGTATGATAATGCAGAGTTGGCTGAAGATAATCAGAAGTAGCTTGCTTTAGCCAATTTAATTACAGAGCTACAAACTGAAGGAGTGTGGAAAAGATTCTTTAATGGAGCTTATTCCAAGGAAGGAACAGGTGTTGATTTTCTTCTAATTGCACCTAGAGCCAAACAGATGGGAGTCAAGTTAATTTCTACTTTTGGAGATTTGGAGCTAATTATTAAGAAGATAAACAATCACTGTCAAACAAAGCATCCTAAAATCCGAGCATACAGAAATGAGGTATGGGATTTGATTGAAATCTTCTTTGAAGCTTTTAACATTCAGTTCATTCCAAGAGATGAGAATAGATTGGCAGATTCATTCGTTGTGGCTGCTATCACTTTCAAGCCTCCTATTAATCCAAGACTAAGATATGAGGTAGGGATGAGATGCAGGCCCTCTGTTCTTGATAATGTTAAAAATTGGCAAGCTTTTGAAGATGATTAGCAGATTAAAGAATTTTTTACTATAGTTGAGGGGTTTCAGGGCATAGAAATTGATCACGATAAAGAAGAAACAATAGAAGTTGCAGAAATCAGTGGTTTTAAAGATTCAATATCTAATCCGAAGATTTTTCAATTGAGGGATAATATTTTTCCAAAGGGACTTGTTCCTCTTGAAAGGTTTTCTAACCCCAATGATGTGGCTATTGACTCAGGGAAGATTTCACAGGATAAACACATTCAAGATCACAACATTGGAACTCAGGAGAAACTCAGAATGATTTTTTTTTTCAAGATTCATTGGCAGAATGGTTCAAGGTTATGCACTCAAATGCTGATATGGTATCATTGGAAGATTGACTTCACCTGATTGAGGTTAGTCTTGTACATATGTAGGGACTTGTACATAAATAAGCTCAGGTGTTGAGCATTTGGTTTCCATTTATAGTTCTTCAGTTTAATTATTAGTTGATGAATAAGGGAGACATTCCCAGTTGGAAACTGGTTTGTAGAGGTGTCAGACTTCAAGGCTGTCAAGTTCCAGTTGTCAGATTTCAGGGTTTTCACAGTTTTGGACTCCATGCCCAACTAAGGCTACTGAACTATGATTATTAATATCTTGTTATCAAAGAGAAAGCATCTTATCACTGCAGATATTAGTGTGTGTTCACTGTACAAAATTTTCACACAGTTAAGTTTGGTGAAGCAATATATGTCTCCATGCCCAATGGATAAGGCACTGACATGGGGTTCTTATTGCTTCTGTGGCAAAATCACTATCCCCAGTTGGAGCCAGATGTTGTAGCTTATATTGGGATTAAGCTTATTATTCATTTTTATCACAATGTGTGGCTTAAAATCATTAAGGGGGTTCAACCTCAATGAAACCCTTTATATTCTCTACCCTGCAAAGTCTAAAAGTAGAAGTATTTTTCTTGTGGTAATTACATATCAAAAATATATGAAAACAAATTTGAATATATATATATATATATATTTATATTTATATACCACAAAGCATAAATATATCAGATTTACAAAGGAAACAAGTGTTAAAGTTAAAGGCCCGGACCTGAAATATATATATTATGCTCTATAAAGTTCGTCGGGTCCACTTATCGCAGAGTTTATGCACATTGGTTCCACTGATTGCGATTTGTGATTAGGTTCTAGACCCAATAGATTTATTAAATTGGATTAATTCCTTTTCAGTTCTGCTTTATGTGTTTTGCGTTGACTTTGTCGTGTAAATGGAAAAATTAGTGCCAAAGCTGAATTTGAAGAAAAGGTGGACTTAAAGTTATAAGGCGGGTTTTCGGGCGGAGAAAAAAATGGTAAATGGTTTTATTGGAGCTCACCCGATCCCACTCAGCATTTGACATGTAGTAGCTGGGTGGAGAGAGAAAACTGCCCATTTTGGGCCGGTATTCTTCGGGCTTATGTCCCGCCCGAAATCTTTGTAGACTGTCCGATATGAAAACCGCAGATCTACGATGGCAAAAGGGTATGCCTCGATAGTTGTGCAAAGCCTGCGTTAGAAGTGGAAAAATCAATCTTTATGGTATATTTTCATTATTAAAGGTATATAATAGAAAAGCACAGATATGAAGGAATTATACGTAAGTCCAACATTACGTTAATGCACCACTAGAAAGGGGCCAATTGTGATTTGCAGTGGAAGTCAACAGAGCATTGTAAGGGTGGATTTGACATATTTATAAAGAAAGATTAACTCTTTTGTTAATTAGAATTTCGTGTTAATTTCGTTGTGTAAAGTGGAAAATCAGGGTTAGAGCCAAAGCTGAAGAGGAAGACAATCTGGTATGTTTCTTTGCATTTTGGCCAATCAGAATGCCAATGTAAGCTCAGGATTACACAAACTAAACGTATTTCATTCCGACTAAAATGAGTTAAGTATCATTAGGGAATTTACAGGACAACGGATCAACAGAGCAACCTAGCAGTTATCATCGCCTTCTGAATCCAATTATGTTCTTGTTATTTCATGTCCTTGGAGGTGTCTTTTATCCTCTGTAAAATTCTGTAATAGTTTTTACTTCATATAGTTAGAAAAGTAGTTAGATAGTTTGGGCAGTTTTAGAAATCAACAACTATTCCACAATGTATAAAAGGAGGAAAATTTACTAAGAAAGGGTTCGAATTTTGGAGAACTCGGAGACTAGGCGACTATATTCCTGATATCATCATTAATTAATGAAATAATCAAAAGTTTCCATGCGTTATTGCATATAATTTTGTAAGCTTCTCTGTCATGTGTCATGATATGTTTTCTTCTTTTCAAGTATAGTAATGAAGCAGTAGGTCTTTATTTGCTTATGAAGATAAGGTTAAATTTCCTTAAAAGAGCGCTCCTATACTTGAAGTCCTCACTTCCTTTCTAAATTATAGATACTAGTTTCTCTGAAAGATCAGCATATTGTCTATGATTCAGTTCTCATTATCATAATTCCTCTAAGTTACAGATTGTAGCTTTTGTGAAAGATCAACATATTATCTTTAACTTCCCCTTCAAACTTTATTCATGCGTCATTTATATCTAGCAACCAATGGCATTCTGAGATGTTCTGGTCATACATGTATTAAGAGTTAGAGACTAAGTTTTCAGGGTCCTTCATTTGAGAACACAACAAACAATAAGTGACAGTAAGTAATATTTATTAATGTCTTAAGAACAATTTCCCCATAGCCAAGAAATTGGTTTCTTAAGGAACAACAGTCGGTATGTACAAATGTTCGGTAACCAGTAATGTAATGCCTAAATTTATTCAATGAATAGACAACAGCCAGGAGATCTTTTTTAGTTACTGTGTAGTTTAGCTCGACTTTCAACAGATTCCTGCTGATGAAGTAAATGGCATAAGGTAGCTTGTCATCTATCCAGCCTAGACTTTCTGCTATAGCTTTGTGAGAGGCATCAGAATGAATGTGTAAAGGAAGAGCCCAATTTGGGCCTCAGAGAATAGGTGTAGTTTGTCCACTAGGGTTTATAGGGCCTCTTGGTAGCTTTCTGATCATAAAAATTCAGAGTCTTTGGCCAATAATCCAAATAAGGGAGAGGCTATCTCACTGAAATCTTTTATAAATCTCCTATAGTATTCGACTAACCCTAAGAAAGTTCTGACATCCCTCTGCTTATATGGAGTGGGGACCCTTTTATGATGGCTATCTTATTTGGGTCTACTTGTAGTCCTTCTTGGGATATTGAGTGACCTAGAAGTTTCCATGCAGTCATTAAGAATTCACACTTTTCGAGACTAAGGGATAAGTTCATTTCAATGCATTTATTTAACACCTTTCCCAAGTTGGAGAGATGCTCCTGGAAATCACATCCATAGGGTGTGAAATCATCCATATAAATTATACTGCTTCATGGACTAGCTCTGCAAAGATGCTCATGACTTCTCTCTGGAAAGTAGCATGGGCATTGCATAAAACAAAAGGAAGGACCCTATAAGAAAAAGTACCACAAGGGTAGGTGAAGGTGGTTTTATCCCAGTCCTCTGGGCTAATCTGGATTTGATTGTACCTGCTGAATCCATCCAGGAGAGAGAAGAACTTCTTTCCTTCCAGACCATCTAATACTTGGTCAATGAATGGTAGAGGGAAATGGTCCTTCTTTGTGGCTTTGTTTATCTCTCAGTAATCCACACAAATTCTCCACTTTCCATTTTTCTTTGGAACCAGCACTAGAGGAGACACCCACTCACTGTCCAAGATGGGGTAAAGGAATTTGACTATATCCTTGAGGGTTGGATCCATCCTTATTTGTGGTTGGCAGACTGGCTTGCAACCTTCCTTGATGTAAACGTGGTTAGTACACACCAAAGGGTGCACTCCCTTCATTTCTTTGTAATTCCAAGCAAAGGAATCCAAATGCTCTCTTAACATGTTACATAACTCCTCTTCTTGGTGTACAGAGAGAGGGGTTGATCTTCAATGCTTTTTTAGGCCGAATTCTATTGTCTTGACACGAGTATGTTTTGAGTCAACTGAGCATAGATCAATCTGATGGTTGTTCTTGGATTCCTTCACTACTTCCTCCAGAGAAGGATCTATTCAATCAAGTCATCTTCATCAGGCTTTCCTCCTCCTATGGTGTTTTCTAGGGTATATATTTTGGAGGAGTAGATTTCATCTTCTTCCTCCTCTTCTAGCCATAAAGGTAAGTCATGCTCTAGGGATGGTTGAGCAGGAGGGTACATGACCTGTTGTTTGGATAGATGCCCATTTTTTATGGTCATATTTCCAGCCATGTAGCTTATGCAGGCATCGATAGTGGCTAACCAAGGTCTCCCAAGGATGAGAGGGTAACCATTGAATTTTGTCTTAGGCTGGAGAACTAAGAACTCAACAGGGTATTCCCAGGAATCAATGGAGACCATCACATCCTCAAAAAGTCACTTGGGAGCTATTGTGGATCGGTCTACAAGATGCAAGATTGTCACGGTTTTCCTTAATGATCCCTGGAGATTCAGCTTGAGCATAATGTCCTTAGAAATCACATTGATGGCAACCCAAATATCAATCAGGGTATGGGGAACAATGGTGCTATAGATGTGTGCATCTACTATAGGACTCCCAACATCTAGATACTTTGGGAAAATTACCCACCCCAACATTAAGTTGGATACTCTCCAATGACATTAATGGTACTAGCGGTGTCTTTCTTTCACCTTCCATGATGTTTGAAACACTTCTCTTTGATCAGCTTGTTGTAGATGGGGACATCTTTGATAGCTTCGAGAAGCGAGATTTTGACACACAGATTTTTCAACTCACCCAAAAGTTCAATCTCTTCTGGGGTGTGATGGACTATATGGGTTAACCTTTTAGCGAAGGGGGGTGGATTAACTCTAGGTACGCTTTCCTCTCTTTCCTCCTCACTCTCCCTAGGTGGAGATGGAGGTTGGTTATCCGGGATCATTCTCCCAGACCTAAGGTTAATTTCATGAATTTCCACAACATATGCAGGGTAGGATGTTTCTCCATTGTAGACCTGTTGTGCTTGTCTGTTTTTCAGGTTCGTGTTTGGTTGGCTAGGCATCTGATTTTTTTTAGGTGGAGTAGGGTTTAGGAGTTGCGTTTGAGATGGAGGTGAAGGAAATAGAGCTGGAGTTTGGTTGTATGGGGGCCTCCACCCCTGGGGTGGTGCATTCCACTAAGGTTGTGGAGGAGTATATGGTTGAAATGGTTGGTTGGTCGATTGGGAATGGTATTGAGGTGAAAAAGACCAGGGAGATGGTGTAAGCCAGGAATGATTAGTAGGGGGCACCAAGAGAGAATGGATGTGTTTTGATTAGGTTTGTAATATGAATAGGATGACCCTTGCATGTCATGCTGGTATGGTCGAGGTCCATGAGGCCTCCTTTGATTTATGTAGAAGAGATGTTTAGTCACCCCTTTGGTTCCCTGATACACATCTTTTAATCTAGGAAGAAAAGGGCACTTGTTTGTGGAGTGGTTTTCCTCATAGACCAAGCAGATTTCTATAATGTTCAATGGACATTCATTCCTAGGGTGCCTCCTTGTGCATCTAGGGTAGAAGATGGCTAATGCTCTCTCTTCTTCCTCCTGCTTCCTTTTTATTTGCATAGTGTCTATTTGCAGAGCAAGGGTTTGCAACATTTCACTCTTAAAGTCTTTCAACATGTTCCCAATTTCACTTTTTATGGATGTATTGGAAGAGGATGACCTGGCCACCACTTGATTAGCCCTACCCTTCTTTCTAGCTTCCCTAGAATGATTCTTGAAAACTGTCTTGATATCATCATAGGGTAACTAGTAGATGTCCCCTCCTGACAGTAGCTTTAGAGTTTCTAGAATATCTTCCCTGATCCCGCTGAGAAGGACTAACTTAATTGATTTAGGATCAAGGATGCACCTGGACCTTTTGTAGATGAGTTGGAATCTTTCCTCATAATCCTCTAAGGACTCATCATGTCCCAAGGTCATTCTAAGAATTTCCTCTTCAGTATCTTTGGACATGTAATAGTCCCTATACTAGTTGTTGAAATCTTGTTGCATTTGATCCCAATTGGTGATACTATCCCTAGGTAAACCCATGAACCAGTGTAGGGCTACATCCTTGAGAGTGGATGGGAATAATTTCAACTTATGATCATCAGAGGTGTAATCAAAAGTTTTGCATATGACAGAAAATTCAAACAAAAAAGTATCTAGATCTTCTGAGGTATTTCTGCAAATCACAATTCAAGGAAATTGATTATGCATTTCCATGTTGCAACTTCATATAAGCATGTCATAATAGAAATGACTCTCAAACTAGTTGGTTAGGGAATAGTCTGAGAAATTGATTCACGTAAACATTGTTTGGTCTTCATCTCCTTTTTTCCACACATACGCCATCATATGCTCCACAAAAGAAAAAATAATAATATTAATTGTAGATTTGTTTAGTGTTCCCCATTTACTCTGGTTTTGTAAAAGACTTGCAAACACATCAATTCTAGCACCATTGAGTAGAGAAATAACACACCATCATAGCACTTACAATACCATGAACCGATAGTACAATCAAAACCAATGAAATGTAGTTGATGATCTCATTGATTTTTTCTAACAATATTTCCTAAACAAATGTCGGATATTTAAACTATCGTTTAGTATATTGTGCTCTTGGCAGAGAAAAAGCCTTAGTCTCAAAGACATAATGTTAAAAAGTTCTAAATTCTTTTTCCCCAGTTCGTGTTTAAATTTTTCAAACATCATATGGATATTTTCATGTAAAGAAGTGTACAAAGCTTTCCACACACTAAACACTCTGCATAAGCAAAGCTCCGCACAAGTCTAGAAAATATTTTTAATTAAGGTTTATTTCTTAGTCTTCAAATATATGTCAAAAGTAATTATAACCATTTACTATTGGATTTAATTAAAAAAAAATTATAAAAAAAAATATGTATAAATTATTTTGATTGTGCCATGAGTTACGATTTTTGGATAAGCCATGGTATTGACCCATGGTATTATAGCAAAGCCTATTTACAACTTAATAATATATGTGGTAAAGTGGTCATCAACGTACATTAAACAATACATTAAATAGTCCATATATGTTAGTTTTGTTGGTTTGACCCAATGGGGATTTGAACATTAAATATTGTGGTTTACATTACTTTATACATTGAAATGGCCATTTAAACTATCCCCCATACGCATTAAATATTCCATAATAATATTTTATATACATTTTTATTTTGTCATATCTTTAATTTAATTTTGTTTTTGAATTTTACCTATGCAAATTTATATTTTTACCCTTACATAAGTTTATTATTAATCTTCTTATATATCAATTATTGATATTAATATTTTTATAATAATTTCCAATAAAATCTAACAATAATGTTGACATCATCGTTACATTGATATTATAATTTTTAATTTTTTTCATGGAAAATTTGTAACTTTCTATTAATTATAAAATGTTACGTACGTAGATGCACATAGTGCTTTCCCAAGTTGCACCACTCAAAAAGTTGGTGCCCATAAAATAAAAGCCAAAAAAAACTAAAAACTAAAAAATAAAGTTGGGGCTAATCAGAAAGTCGTAGTCACCCTTTCCTCCCTTTCTTCTTTTCTACATTTTTCCATCCTCCTTGAACATGAGTGGTTGTTACAATAATTAGTTGGTTCTCTTCTGTCTGCCTCAAATGTTCCTTATCTAAGTCTTAACTCCGAGATGTATAAGGATGTTTGAATCCTGCTATCTCCTTCTCCTTCAGCATTTCTTGGCCTGAGTGACCTTCTTCTCTTGGATTTTATGAAGTTGATCCTCATGTTCCCTGCTGACTCAATTCTTTGTTCACTGAAGATGTATGTGGATTTAGGATTTCCTCAATGATGGGGGGTCCCAAGTCCTCCTCTTCCTCTTCTTTTTCGGGTTGTGGTGTTTGGAAATGCCATCCCTTTGGCTTTTTAATAGGTTTATTTTTCTCTTGGGGTCTTTCTCTACCAAAGGACATGTGGTTTGTAGATGTCTGGTTTGAAGACGTGGAGTACATCTAAATGCAGTGCTCTCATAATATAAGAACTAGGTCTATCTCTGGTTGTTATGTGTCAAAAGGATACAATCAGGTAGTCCTTTACTCAGGTCTACCTCTAGACATATCCTGGAAAATGTATAAATTGCTTCTTCAGTTATTTGTGTATCCATCTTGATATATCTCCCCAACATGTTGTTGATTCCTTCCAGTAAGTTTGAGTGCCAAAAATGTAGGGGTAAGTTATGTAATATTACCCATACCAATATTTTGGAGACTTTCATTGTATTAGCATCAAAACTTGCAAACCATGGGGTCATAAATAATCCCACGTTTCCTGATAACTAAGCACCCTCATGTAAAACCTGATCTCTGATCTCTGACGATTCAAATTTTACTATGAAGAAACCCTTTGAGCATAAGTGAATCTCACAGTTTACCATCCAGTTTGTAAAGATCCATGGGTTTTGGCAAAAAGCCTTTGAACCTGAAAATGATTGCCTAGTATTGATATGTTGTACAAATATTATTGATTTCTGCTTGATCTATTGTCATTTCCATAATGTCATTTATGTACTCTATAATATAGGGCCCAGAAATAAGGAATTCTCTTTGTCCTACCTAATTAGTTAAGAATATTAATTTGTTGACAACCAACCTAGATCCATCATAACTGCAGATCTACCAAGCATCGAGAGAGATCAAATTTATTTTCAATCAAAAAGAGGTTTGTACCTCACAGAGGTTTGATCCCTCTCAATGTTTGGTAGATTCAGAGTTAAGATGGATCTAGGATGGCATAGACCCTTTTAGCCCTATGTAATGGTTTAGAAGAGATAATGCAATATACTTACAAGTTGTAACAATTTTTAGCTTATCTCACCCTATCAAGAAAGTATTGATAGCTCTTGAGATTATTCTGGACATGCATCAGTATTTGGATAGTTCATGCTAGATACTTTCCAAATGCCCACACCAACTTTTATGTTTGACTCAACGTTGTACATTTCAAATGTAACCGAAACAAACTTAATGATATTTAATTTCTTGAGGCCTAATTGAACTTTAGCATAAGTGTTGGGTGTGGAGCCTGATTGTCTTCTTTATTCAGAGGTGTCACCACATTGGACCCCAGTTCGTCCGATAATATTTGCGCTACAAGCAGGGTCCAGGGGGGCGGATATGATTTTTGGGAGCCCCCCTTGGCGAGGGATCAGGGGCAACACCCCCGAATCTAAAAATAGATGTAAAATTGCCTTGTAAAATGTTGTAATTTCATAGTCAAACTGGGTTGTTCATTAGGCAGATATCTAATGTTAGAAGTTAAGTTTAATTTAGGGTTTTTTGCCCTAGAAGGCAACCACTCACTATATATGAGGGAATTGTATTGCGTCTATGTAGATCTGTATTTTGAGTGAGAAAGAGAGAAGGGATTGTGTGAGAGCGAAGAGGGAATTATAACGGATTTGTTGTAGGTTGTATCTCTTCATTTTGCTGGATAATATAAAAGGAAGGATTGGCTATTTCCCGTGGACATAGCCCAAATTGGGTGAACCACGTATATATGTGTCTCTCTTCTTTTATGTGTTTATATTTATGCATTATATTTTATGTGTTCCATTGCTATGTAATATATAATTTTTCTAACAACTGGTATAAGAGCCGAAGGTCTATTTGGTTAATAAAATCTAGGAGAGAAGGGTTCCTAGTTTGAGTGGGAGCAATGGCGAAAGATGGTAGGTTTAGGGTCAAAAAATTTAACAGCCAAAACTACCAGCTATGGAAGATGCAGATGGAATATTATCTATGTCAGAGAGATATATACCTACCATTGAGCGGAAAGACAAAGAAGCCGATGAGTATGACAGACATAGAATGGAATATTCTTGACAAAAAGGCTCTTGGAACAATACAGCTATGCTTAGCGGCATCAGCAGCCTTTAATATTTAAAAGGAAACGACAACAAAGGGTTTAATGAAGGCATTGGCCAAACTATATGAAAAACCCTTGGTGCCAAATAAAGTATTTATTATGAAGCATTTATTTAATATGAAGATGTCAGAAAGTGCATTTGTTGCTCATCATTTAAATGAATTTAATATATTTACCAGTCTGTTAAGTTCTATAGGGGTAACTTTTGATGATGAAATTAGGGCTCTGTTATTTCTGTGATCATTGCCAGAAAGTTCGAATGGTTTAGTTATGGCCATTAGTAACTTTGTCTCTTGATCTATTACTTTAAAGTTTGATGATGTTGTCAGTGTAATCCTTAGCAAGGAAATGCAATGGAAAAACTCCGGCAAGACATCAGGTAATGATTTGACTGCATAGACTAGGGGAAGAAAAATGGAAAGAGGAAAGAACCGAAGATATTGTAGTAATTTAAGGAAAGGAAGATCCAAGTCCAGATTGGGGATAGTGTGCTGGAAATGCAAGAAGAAATGACACCTGAAGAAAGACTGCAAGTCTCAGAAGGGAAAAGAAGGAGATGCACAACAAGAAAACAATCATGAAGCAAATGTGACAGGTGATGTGTTGCAATATGCTTTGATTCTTTCATTAGAAAATACTATTGACTCCTGGGTGGTAGATTTAGGGGCCTCATTCTATACAACACCTAATAGGAAACATTTTCATGATTATGTTGAAGGAGATTTTGGACAGGCTCAATTGGGTGATGATAAACCCTGTAAAATCAGTGGAATGGGTACAATTTTCATAAAATAGTGGAATGGAAATCAATGGCCATTGAAGGAGGTGAGGCATGTTCCAGATCTGAAGAAAAATTTAATTTCAATAGGGCAGTTGGGGGGTGAAGGCTATGTGACTACTTTTACAGATAAAACCTAGAAGGTCACTAAAGGAACCCCGGTAATAGCAAAAGGAGAAAAGGTTGGTACATTCTATTTATGCAATGGCATTTCCAATTCTATTAATTCTTTAACCTCTACATGAGAAGATATGACATTGTGGCATCATAGGCTTGGGCACTTGAGTGAGAAGGGGATGCAGATTCCTCACTCAAGAAATTTGTTGCCAATTTGAAGCATGTTGATTTAAAATTTTGTGAGAATTTTGTGTATGGAAAACAAAAGAGAGACAAATTCCTCAGAGTTGGGAAAGAAAAGAAGAGCGAAAAATTAGAGCTTGTGCATACAAATGTATGGGGACCTGCTCAGGTATCACCTCTTGGTGGCTCTCGTTATTATGTTATTTTTATTGATGATGTAACCAGAAAGGCCTGGATTTATTGTATTCGAAATAAATCTCATGTATTTGACACTTTCAAGAAATGGAAAGCTTTGGTTGAAAATGAGACAGGAAAAAGGTTGAAGTGTCTTAGATAAGATAATGGAGGTGAATATTGCAACAAATATTTTGATAGATATTGTTCAGAGAATGGAATTCACAGAGAGAAGATAGTTCCAGGAACACCACAAGAAAATCGTGTGTCAGAAAGGATGAACAAGACAATCATGGAGTGTGCAAGGTGCATGAGATTGCATGCAGGATTGCCTTTACAATTTTGGGCAGATGATGTAGATATTGTTGTTTACCTAATAAATAGAGGGCCTTCAAGTTCCTTGGATGGTGGTATTCGAAAGGAGGCATGGATAGGTAAAAAGGTAAACTACTCATTTTTAAAGACTTTTGGTTGTGAAGCCTTTGTCCACATTAATAAAGAAAATAGAACAAATCTTGAGGCAAAATCAAAGAAATGTACCTTTATTGGATATGGTGTTAATGATTTTGGTTATCTCTTTTATGATTATGGAAAACAAAAAATCATTAGGAGCAAATATGTCATATTCAATGAAAAGGTTTTGTATAAGGATTAGATGCAGGAAAAGAAATAGGAGAAAGAAAATAGAGAATACACAGTCCTTGATGAAATCATAGAAAAAGTGAAGGTGGCTGAAAGTCATAATGATCAATAGCCAAAACAACAACAACAACCACCACAACAACAAGCACCTCAAACACCTGAAAGTGGTGTTAGAAGATCTACCAGGATAAGTAGACCCCCTGAACGATACTCTCCTTCATTATATTATGTATTGTTGACTAATTTTGGAGAACCAGAATGTTATGAAGAAGAAGTGCAGGTAGAAACCAGGAAGAAGTGGGAGCAAGCCATGAAAGAAGAGATGGACTCCTTAGCACATAACTAGATTTGGGACTTAGTTAGGTTGCCTACAGGTAAAACAACATTGCAGAAAAAATGGGTTTACAGATGAAGGAAGAAGATGGAGGTAGAAAAAGGTATAAAGCTAGACTTGTGGTGAAGGGATTTGCAGAGAAAAATTGTATAGATTTTTTTGAGATATTTTCTCCTATTGTTAAAATGACTTCAATCAGAACTATTTTAAGTCTAGTAGCAACTGAAGATGTTCATCTTGAGCAGCTAGATGTAAAGACATTCTTTCTCCATAGGGATTTGGAGGAAGAGATATATATGCAACAACCACAAGGATATGAGGTAAAAGGGAAGGAGAAACTAGTGTGTAGGTTGAAGAAGAGCTTGTATGGATTAAAACAGGCTCCAAAGCAGTGGTATCTAAAATTTGATAGGTTTATGTCTGAACGAGGTTATACTAGATGTCACTCTGATCATTGTGTTTATCTTAAAAGGAAAAATGATGGCAGCTATATTATATTGTTGTTTTATGTAGATGACATGCTTGTTGCAGGTTCTAACATGCAGGAAATAAATGTGCTCAAAATAAAATTGGAGAACTCATTTGCAATGAAGGATTTGGGTGCTGCAAAACAAATCCTTGGTATGAGAATAACTAGAGATAGGAAGAATCGAAAATTAACATTGTCTAGGAGTGAATACATACAAAAGGTGTTGAAAAGGTTTAATATACAGAATGCAAAACCAGTTAGTATACCTTTGGCTAGCCATTTCAAACTAAGTAAGGAGGTGTGTCCCAAGACTAAGGAAGAAATGGCTTATATGTCTAAAATTCCATATGCATCAGCAGTTGGAAGCTTAATGTATGAAATGGTCTGCACAAGGCCTGATATTGCACATGCAGTGGGAGTTGTAGGTAGGTACATGAACAATCCAGGAAAAGAACATTGGATGGTGGTGAAGTGGATTTTTAGGTATTTGAGAGGTACCACAAATCATGCATTATGCTTTGGTGGTTCAAACATTGCTCTACAGGGATATGTTGATGCAGATATAGTGGGTGATAGAGATAATAGGAGGAGCATCATAGGGTATGTGTTTACTGTAGGTGGAACAACTGTCAGTTGGGTTTAAAAACGGCAAAGTGTTGTTGCACTCTCAACAATGGAAGTAGAGTATGTTGCTGCTACAGAGGCTAGTAAAAAAATGATTTGGTTACAAAGGTTATTGGATGAATTGGGTAAGAAGCAGGAGTTGGGAAGGTTATACAGTGACAACCAGAGTGACATACATCTTGCAAAGAACTCTGCATTTCATTCCAAGACTAAACATATACAACTCAAGTACCATTTCATATGGTCATCATTGGAAGATAGACAGTTAAAGCTAGAAAAGATACACTAGCTTGAATCCTGCAGATATGTTAACAAAAGTTGTAACTAAGGAGAAACTGAGATTTTTCTCAGTTTCAATTAGCCTTCAAGTATGATGAAGAAGATGAGAAACAACAAGGTGCAAAGTGGAGTCATTGTCCAGCAAATGAAGCAGCAGTGGAGTTGCTATAATCAGTCTCCAAGTGGGAAATTGTTGGGTGTGGAGCCTAATTATCTTCTTTATTCAGAGGTATCACCACATTGGACCCCAGTTCGTAATGTGGTGGCAACGCCGCCCATAATATTTGTGCTACAAGGGGGGTCTAGGGGGGATGGTTGTGACTTTGGGAGCCCCCTCCTGGCAGGGGATTGGGGGCAACGCCCCTGAAGCTAAAAATAGATGTAAAATTGCCTTGTAAAATGTTGTAATTTTGTAGTCAATCTGGGTCATTCATTAGGTGGAGATCTGATGGTAGAAGTTATGTTTAATTTAGGGTTTTTTCCCTAGAAGGCAACCCCTCGCTATATATGAGGGAATTGTATTGCGTCTATGTAAATCAGTATTCTGAGTGAGAAAGAGAGAGGAGATTGTGTGAGAGCGAAGAGGGAATTACAATAGATCTGTTGTAGGTTGTATCTATTCATTTTGCTGGATAATATAAAAGGAAGGACTGGCTATTTCCCGTCAACGTAGCCCAAATTTGGCGAACCACATATATATGTGTCTCTCTTGTTTTATGTGTTTTCTGTATTTATATTTCTACAATATATTTTATGTTTTCCATTTCTCTGTAATATATAATTTTTCTAACAATAAGAGAATCTAACAATTAAACTAACCATTGAGGCTCCCAAACTTATGCCATAATGTAACAATTTTTTAGTTTATCTCACTCTATGGAGAAAGCATTGATAATTCTCAAGATTATTCTAGACATGCATGAGTTTTGGATAGGTCATACTAAAGATGTTCTAAATGTACACAATTGTTTTTATGTTTGACTCTATTGAGAAATGGAAACGAGAAATTCTAGTTTAATTTGTCCTTGAATTAAACTGTGAATTAAAATAGAATTCTTTTCTCATAGCAATTTGAAAATAATTAATTAAGTTTAATTAACTTAATTAATTTAGGAAATTCGAATTGGAAGTCTTTTAGAAGACATGTATATTTCGTCCCTAACTTATACGAGTTAAGGATGAGTTATGAATGAGTTGTAATTAGTTAACTCATTTTATTGAGTTAAGTCTAGTTAAATTAGTTCCAATCAGTTTCAGGAACTAATAGTGAGTAAATATTCAGTTGGGACACTAGCAACCTAATTAGTGCTACTGTAGTTAACTAAAGATTCCACCATCAGAAACTCATGCATGTTGATTCTGAGAAAGACCTAGTTGATACAAGAGTGCAGGGGAAATGCACTATTTGTTTTAGATTTTTTTGAGTTGCACTGACAATGCATGCATTCAGGAACTGATCCTTGAGGGATTGTGCAATTTTTAGAGGCTTTATTTCCCTTTAAATACAAGCTATCGTTCATAGGAATTACACATTGGAATAGAGACTTGGAGAGCTTGTGAAGAGGCTAAGCTTTGGCCTTGAGCTTACTTATGAGTTGGAGATTGAATTTGCTGAGTGTTGGGATTGTTCTAGAGAGAACAAGCATTGTAATTTCACCTTTATTTTCTAGATTAATACAAAACAGATAGTGGGGTTTTGAGCTGGGGCTTTCCCCTGATATTTATTATGTTATGTGCCTTTGATTCTCTTCATTATTGATTATTGTTTTCTCGATGTTTATGGGCTTCCGTTGTAAAGAGTATAAGTAGATTCTTGTCTCTTGTTTTAGTAGATTACAGGAGCTTGTGAATCGACAGGTTTTTCTACATGGTATCGGAGCAAGATTTTATTTTGGTCAGAGAGTTTGCATAGAAGATATGAGAATTTATGTGAAAAAATTTTAGAAAAAAATTGCACATCTAGATTCCTTGGGAAAGGATACCCAAATTCAAAATAAAAATCGACCAAATCAGAGTTCGAATGAAGGAAATATCGTTGATTTAAAATCATCTCTCTAGAGGAGATTTCAAAGTTTTGAGTTTTTGGGTTACAGGTGAAAGTCGAATTTGCATACATACTTCAGGATCGGCAGATGGTGTTCCATGGGTTGAGGCTTGAGTATGCCTTGGAAGGAAGCTTGAATTTTATAGCCTGGAGGGACAGGATGGAGGTTGTGCTAGAAGATAATGGCTTGAAGGAATTCATTGATCAAGAAGTCCCCAATCTAGCAGCTACGGATGCACAGAACTTGGTCGAATGGAAGAAGTGTGTGGCAAAGGCAAGGCAGATAATCCTTGAGGGAGTTTGACACCACATTGTGTCGAGTCCCAATGGAAAGGAAACTCCACATGCTATGTGGAAAACATTGATGGACTTATATCAGAATAGTAGTGATCAAAGGAAGTCGGCACTGAAGAAGAAAGGTGAGACAATTCCAAAGTACTTGACCAAGTTCACACAATGTTGGGATGAACTTGGAAGTGTTGGAATCAAATTTTCCGAGGAGGATATGGTGGGCATTTCTCTTCTTGGAGTCCCAAAGAGTTTGCATAATTATCAGGACTCTGTCAATGGTTGGGAGAAGCTGCTAGATTGGGAACGACTATGGTTGGATTTGATGCAGGAAGAGATCAGGAGCAACACTAGGGATGGCTCTTCATAAAACATTGATGATGAAGAGAACTATGCCTTAATGATTAAGGCAAGGAAGTGGAAAGGTAAAATTTCTCATTCCAAATCATATTCTTAGCATGGAGGTAAGAATAAGGACATGATTAAAGTTAAATGCTTTCATTGTCACAATATGGGTCACTTTTCTACAAATTGTCCATTAAAGAAGTACAAGGAGAAGTCCTCTGGAGGAGTGGCAGGTGAGGCTTCGGCCTCCTAATTTGAATTGGACTTTTCCCTCATTGCACGCATGGTGTCTTTAATGATGGGAAGTGTCTAGTACTTAGACATTGGAGCTTCTTTCCACATGACTAGAGACAAAGAGTTATTCATTAAACTGGAGGAGAAAGATCTCAAGATGCATATCAAGATGGGTGATGATGATAACTATAGTGTTACTGGTGTTGGCACTATTACTTTTCAAATGTAGCATGCGGCTCCACTCACCTTGAAGAATGTTATGCATGTACCCGGACTGACAAAGAACTTGGTATCCATTGCCATGCTTGAGGATAGAGGCTATGATGTGATCTTTTCGAAAGGAAAGGTGTTCCTTCAACACATAGCCACAGGTCAAGTAAAGAAGATAGGGATTTGAGTTTAGAATATCTATAAGATAGAGGTAGAGGGTTGTGCTGCTTTGAGTTCAAAAGTAGAAAATATGTTGAGCTGAGACATCGACGAGTTGTGGCACAAGCAATTGGGCCACTTGCATCATGGGGCTTTGAAGATATTGCAACAAATCTCTATCGGTCTTCCCAAAGGTACACTTGAGAAAGTTGATACATGCAAGGGTTGTACTTTGGGAAAATACACCAAGTCTTCCTTTGGAGATAGAGGGAGTTGAGAAGAGTCTATTCTAGAGAGAGTCCATTCAGATGTGTGTGGACCATTCTCAACAGTATCCAATGCCAAACATAGGTATTATGTTATATTTGTAGATGATTATTCTCATAAATGCTGGATATTTTTCATGTAGAGAAAGGAGCAGACATTCACAAAGTTTTGTGAATTCAAAGCATTGGTCGAGAAAGATTCAAGCAAGAAGGTTAAAGCTCTATGGAGTGATAACAATGGATAATATGTCTCCAATGAGTTTAAGAACTTTTTCTCAGTGGAAGTGATTAAACAATAGTAGACGACACCTCATAACCATCAATAGAATGGGGTTACCCAGATGAGGAACAGGAACATTGTAGGGGCAAAAAATGGTGATGTTGCTCTTGAAAAGTGTGCAACAAGAAATGCTTGTTGAGAATGCAACAAGATGATGGAGCTTAGTGGAAAGGAGTCGCCTTCAATAAGTGGGCCCACAGGAAAATTATGGCGCAAAGTCTATTTTTGGATCACAGCAGGAGTGATCAGAGTCTACTTTTAGATTGCTAGTCAAAAATAGAAAAGTGAAATATTATTGTCTCATAATAATATCTAGACTATAAAATTTATCTTATCCTCTTGGAGCACTTCAGTTTGAGCTATAGATGTGGCACATGCAGCTGTCAGAAGCAAATACGCTTTCTTTACGCGTTAGTTCAGCTATTGCATGCAGGACATTAGTTAGAACTCATGTGGTTG
Organism: Pinus tabuliformis; assembly: GCA_031772625.1. NCBI lineage: Eukaryota > Viridiplantae > Streptophyta > Pinopsida > Pinales > Pinaceae > Pinus > Pinus tabuliformis. The sequence continues at coordinate 605,400,632 of CM062819.1, forward strand.
AGTTCTGTGGAGTTGGATGAGCAGTTAATGGAGTTGTGTTCAGTTTGACTTAGTTGAACTAGTTGTATTTAGTCTAATTGATCAATAGACTAGGTGATGAGTTGTTTGAATTAGCTATTAATTAATTCACTAATTATTAACTCATAATGCAACTAAATAATACATCAGTTAACACAGTGCATGTACAATTCAGTGGAGACAGGTGTTAGAGGTTGAGATTGCTATCAGTTGTGCATGAGATTGTGCACATGCATGGGATTGAGTTATGCCAATGATATTTTCATAGTGTGTGCCAATACCAAGTGAAATATAGCTTGTGCTCACGCGATTTACAGTGTGGGTGATTTTCACAAGGTAAATAGGAGTTTGGATCAGCCATTCTCATTCATTCTCAGCAGGTATTGTGCAGTGGAGGCAGGCAAGCAGCGGAGGAGATTTGGAGATCAGATCTGAGCTGTATTGTGTGTAACAGGTGGAGATAGTACTGAGTACTTGTGAGGAGTATTGTACTATGTTTGTTACATGTTCTCAATCAATATAATATACAGATAGTTGGGGTTTTAGAGAGATGCTTTCCCTGGGAAAATATTGTGTTGATATGTGTGATTGATGCTTCTATGTGCGCATGTTATTGTTTCTGCTTCTGTAAATTGATGATCAATGTAGAGGAGGTTATGTATTATGCATGTATTCCGCAATAGTGTATAATTGGGTTAATCTCTGTGAATAAGTGTTTATTATTCAAAATTTCTACATGGTATCAGAGCGAGCTGATTTGTAGAAGAAGTTCTACATGATATCAGTGCTGTATTGATCATCAGATCTATTATTCAGAAAGTGTTTACATTTTATTTCTTCAGGCAAAGTCTGTAATCAGGCCAGGTAGCTTCTGGATTCATCCTTCCTTTGAAAGGTGAGATATCCAGTTAATTCCGATACAGTCAATCTCTGTACGAGAAATATTTTGTTCTCACGAATTTTAGATTAGAAGCGGTTGAGTTTTTTGAGCTGGTGGAATTCGAATTTGCAATAGTGTTTTCTTGGTGTCAAAGTTGAAATGTCCTTCAACGGATTGTGATTGGAGTATGCCCTTGAGGGCAGCTCGAACTATATTGCATGGAAGGACAGGATGGAGGCAGTGTTAGATGATAATGGGTTGAAGGAGTTCATAGATGCGGATGTCCCAAAACCTATGGATGCTGCTCAAGTCGGGGATTGGCAAAAGAAGAGAGCAAAGTGTCGAAGGATTCTGTTGGAGGGCGTGAGGGATCACATTGTGTCCAGCCTCCATGGAAAGGCTTCTCCATATTTGATGTGGAAAATGTTGACATAATTATTCCAAAGCAAGAGTGACCAGAGGAAGTTGGCGCTCAAGGATAAACTCAGAAACCCCTTGAGGGCAGCTCGAACTATATTGCATGGAAGGACAGGATGGAGGTGGTGTTAGATGATAATGGGTTGAAGGAGTTCATAGATGCGGATGTCCCAAAACCTATGGATGTTGCTCAAGCCAGGGATTGGCAAAAGAAGACAACAAAGTGTCGAAGGATTCTACTGGAAGGCGTGAGGGATCACATTGTGTCCAGCCTCCATGGAAAGGCTTCTCCATATTTGATGTGGAAAACGTTGATAGAATTATTCCAAAGCAAGAGCGACCATAGGAAGTTGGCGCTCAAGGATAAACTCAGAAACATTAGGTGTGAGAATGGAGAAAGTATGCCCCACTATCTCATGAAGTTCACCCAATGCCGGGATGAGCTGGGAAGTGTGGGGGTAACTGTTGAGGATGAGGATATGGTGAGTCTAGCACTCCTTGGCCTTCCTAAGAGTTAGCATAGCTACCAGGACTCAGTGAACGGAAAGGAGAAATTGCCACGATGGGAGATACTTTGGTCAGATCTTGTGCAAGAGGAGATTAGACGGCGCACCAGAGACAATTCTTCATCTATGCATGATGAGGAGAACTTTGCCTTAGCGAGTAAGGCGAAGAAGTGGAAGGGGAAGGTTTCTCTTTCCGAATCCAGTTCTTCCAATGATGGGAATAAGGTTGACAAGTTGAAGGTGTGATGCTTTCGTTGTCATGAGTTGGGCCATTATACTACTAATTTCCCAAAGAAGAAGTCCAAGAAGGGATCCGGGGAAGGATCTGAAGGTGAGGCAGCCTCACTTGCTTCACAATTTGAGTTGGACTTCACACTCTTCGCATGCATGGTTTCATCCATGTTGGGAAGTGGTTGGTTTCTTGACAGTGGAGCTTCTTTCCACATGACCGGTGACAAAAGTTTGTTCAATACTTTGGAGGAGAAAGATCTCTAGATACTCATAGCGATGGATAATGATGAGAAGTATAGTGTCTCAGGCGTAGGCACGATTAATTTTCAGAGGGAGCATGGAGCTCGCCTTACCTTGACCAATGTCAAGTATGTACTAGGACTAAGAGAAACTTGGTGTCGATGGCGATGCTGGAAGATAGAGGCTATGATGTACTCTTCAAAAAGGGAAAAGTTTTCCTTAGACACATCATCACTAGACAGGTGAAGCAGATTTGTTCACGGGTCAAGAACCTATATGCTCTTGAGGTTCAAGATGCATGCAAAGCCTTCAATAGTTAGGCAACTGATGGAGACTTAGTGGTTGAGAGGGAGTGTATATTACCTCTCAACATGCAGAGCCAGAAGAAGTCTTAGACAATTGTGGAGGAGCCACGATTGGTGCAGCAGCTTCAGGAGATTGTGGAGCAGCCACAATAAGGGAAGTTGAGAGGAGACCGAGTAGAGACATCTACTCATGCAGGGACCTCCAGTAGGGGGAAACTTCGAGCCAGGTGGACTGAGGGATCACATGTAGCCATACCTCTAGGTAGGAGGTGGGGTGATGTGGATTGATCGTCCCAAGGAGGAGGGGTAGGATCCTTGAGGTACCCAACCTCTTGGATGAGATCTTGCTATGGGAGCCCCAATGTGGAGTAGCAGGAGCTGACTGATTGGGTAGAGACAGATGCGGATGGAGCGGCAGAGAGAGCGACAGTGTAGGGAATCCCAAGACAGCGCATAGCATGCAGGTTCCAGCAATGCGAGAGGCACAAGTGTTTTGCACAGTGCTAGGTGGCATAGAGCGGTGTGCAATGGTGCGAGATGCATGGAGATGTTGCAGTAGCGCAGATGTAAGAGAGGGAGCACTTTTCAACAACAGGTAGAGCTTTAGAATCAGAGTATGTTCCTAGCCCAACAGAGTGGTCAGTTGGGAGTGTTTTTGTTACAAGTGTTGTTGGAGCAAAGTGGACCGGGTAGATGTATTGCATGCAGAACATTCCAAAGTTACAGGATCGGGTTTGAGAGGAAGCCTTTCTTCTTGAGAGGGAGTGTTGAAAAGTGTGCAACAAGAAATGCTTGTTGAGAATGCAACAAGATGATGGAGCTTAGTGGAAAGGAGTCGCCTTAACTAAGTGGGCCCGCAGGCAAATTATGGCACAAAGTCTATTTTTGGATCATAGCAGGAGTGATCACAGCAGGAGTGATCAGAGTCTATTTTTAGACTGCCAGTCAAAAATAGAAAAGTCAAATATTATTGTCTCATAATAATATTTAGACTATAAACTTTATCTTATCCTCTTGGAGCACTTCAGTTTGAGCTACAGATGTGGCACTTGCAGCTGTCAGAAGGAAATACGCTTTCTTTATGAGTCAGTTGAGCTATTGCATCCAAGACATCAGTTAGAACTCATGTGGTTGAGTTCTGTGGAGTTGGATGAGCAGTTAATGGAGTTGTGTTCAGTTTGACTTGGTTGAACTAGTTGTATTTAGCCTAACTGATCAATAGACTAAGTGATGAGTTGTGTGAATTAGTTATTAATTAATTCACTAATTATTAACTCATAATGCAACTGAAGAATACATCAATTAACTCAGTGCATGTATAGTTCAGTGGAGATAGGTGTTAGAGGTTGAGATTGCTATCAGTTGTGCATGCGATTGTGCACATGCATGGGATTGAGTTATGCCAATGATCTCTACATAGTGTGGGCCAATACCAAGTGAAATATAGCTTGTGCTCACGTGATTTACAGTGTGGGTGATTTTCACAAGGTAAATAGGAGTTTGGATCAACCATTCTCATTCATTCTCAGCAGGTGTTGTGCAGTGGAGGCAGGCAAGCAGTGGAGGCGATTTGGAGATCAGATCTAAGCTGTATTGTGTGTAACAGGTGGAGATAGTACTGAGTACTTGTGAGGAGTATTGTACTATGTTTGTTACATGTTCTCAATCAATATAATATACATATAGTTAAGGTTTTTAGCGAGATGCTTTCCCCAGGAAAATACTGAGTTGATATGTGTGATTGATGCTTCTATGTGCGCATGTTATTGTTTTTGCTTCTGTAAATTGATGATCAACGTAGAGGAGGTTATGTATTATGCATGTATTTCGCAATAGTGTATAATCAGGATAATCTTTGTGAATAAGTGTTTATTATTAAAAATTTCTATAGTTGCATGATCAGGGCCTACCACTACACTTATGGGATGAGGCATGCAACACAACAGTTTATGTTCAGAACTGTAGTCCACATCAGATAGTTGAGAGTAAAACACCAGAGGAAGCTTATTCTGGTAAGCGGCCAGATCTTGGTCACTTTAGGATTTTTTGGTCATCGGTTTATTGCTATGTGACCAAAGATGCACGGAAGAAGCTTGAACCAACAATAGATTTAATGATCGTTGTGAGGTACAATGATACTCCCCACAGCTATCGGGTGCACATGCAAACCATTCAGATGACAGTGGTTCGCATGGATGTCAAGTTTGATGAGGAGAAGTCCATGTGAGTATCCCTTGAAAGGGAGATTAAGCTACATGCAAAGGAGGAGCTTTTAGTTCCTAAGGTTGAGGAGCCTCAGATTGATGTGGAGCAGCCGCATACAAAGGTTCTAAGAGTGGAGACATCCACTCAGGAAAAGTCTTCTAGAGAGGGAGGAAAGCATACTAGAGAGGCTGACAGATTGTTGAATGATGCACAGGAGAATGTGGGAGCACCCTCTTCTTAGCGCAGATAGAGGAGGTCACCAGAGAGGTACATTGGATACATGGAACTTATGGGTGCATGTGTTGTGACACAGCCATCTTCCTTTCAGGAAGTAGTGCAACAGCCGATTTGGGTTGATGTGATGGTGGAGGAGTATAACTCCATAGTTTGAAACAGTGTTTTGGATGTGGTCCCAAGACCAGAGGACAAGTCAGTTGTGAGCTCCCGTTAACTTTACAAGGTAAAGAAAGCTATAAATGGTAGTGTGGAGAAGCATAAGGCCAGATTTGTGGCTTGTGGCTTTTCACAGGTAGAGTGGATTGACTATGATGAGACCTTTTCTCATGTTGCAAGGTATGCATCTATCATATCTATTTTGGCACTATCTGCATATATGGGTTGGAGTATCCATCAGATGGATGTAAAGAATATCTTCCTCAATGGCATGATTGAGGAAGAGGTGTACATAGAGCAACCCAAAGATTTTTAAACCTTGGACCATGAGTCGCATGTGTGTTGACTCAAGAGAGCCTTGTATGGGCTAAAGCAAGCACCCCGTGCTTGGTACACTAGGATAGACAGCTACTTCACTAGGTTGGGCTTCACGAAGAATGAAGCAGATGCGAACCTGTATCACATAGTGGTGGAAGGTAAGTTTTTATCATTGTATCTTATGTAGATAATCTCATACTGATAGGTGATGAGAAGCTCATCAAATCTTGCAAGGAGAACCTTGTAAGAGAGATTGAGATGAAGGACACGAGGCTCATGCATCACTTTCTTGGCATCGAGGTATGGCAAGGAGATGGGGAGTTATTTGTTTCTCAAGGCAAGTATGCCAATGAGATACTCAGGAGATTCCGCATGGAGAGTAGTAAACCCATGGAGACTCTTCTAGCCGGTAACTAGAGGAAGGAGGATGCTACTACAGGAGAAGTAGTGGAAGCTACTGTTTACAGGTAGCTTGTGGGTTCACTCATGTATTTGGTCTAATTAAAATAGAATTCTTTCCTCATAGCAACTTGAAAATAATTAATTAATTCTAATTAACTTAATTAATTTAGGAAATTCGAATTGGATGTCTTTTAGAAGACATGTATATGTTCTCCTTAACTTATAGGAGTTAAGGATAAGTTATGAATGAGGTGTAATTAGTTAACTCAGTTTATTGAGTTAAGTTCAGTTAAATTAGTTCCAATCAGTTTCACGAACTAATAGTGAGTAAACAGTTAGTTGGGACACTAGTGACCTAATTAGTGCTACTTTAGTTAACTGAAGATTCCACCGTCAGAAATTCATGCACGTTGATTTTGAGAAAGGCCCAGTTGAGACTAAAGTGTAGGGACAATGCACTATTTGTTTTAGATTTTTCTCAGTTCCTTTGACAGTGCATGCATTGAGGAATTGATTCTTGAGGGATTGTGTTATTTTTAGAGACTTTATTTCCCTTTAAATACAAGCTATCCTTCATAGGAATTACACATTGGAATAGAGACTTGTAGAGTTTGTGAAGAGGCTAAGCTTTGGCCTTGAGTTTTCTTATAAGTTGGAGATTGAATTTGCTGAGTGCTAGGATTGTTCTAGAGAGAACAAGAATTGTAATTTCATTTTGATTTTCCGGATTAATACAAAACAATGCCTTTCCTTAGATATTTATTGTGTTATGTGCCTTTGATTCTCTTCCTTTTAATCTCACAAGGAATCACCTGCCCTCTTCTCTACCACCGAATTTCACAATTTGTAAGCAGTCTGGTCTGAGATATCTCAAGAGGAATCTCCTGTAACTTAACTTACAACAGCCCTTGAGATTCAAATATTTGAGCTGTTTGAGTTCTGCGATTTCAGATGGCAATGATTCTAAATTATGGCATCCGTTGAGATCCAGAAATTTGAGATTTTGAGATCTCTTATTTCACATGGCAATGATTTAACCTCTTACATCCACTAAGATGCAGAAAATGAAGGTGTGAAAGATTGCCAATCCCTGAATGCAAATATTCAATTTGAATATAGTTCAGAGCAAGATATTCAAGTTGTTTCAATTGCCACAACGATTTTGGCAATAATTGTAGACCCGTGTGACTTAATCATAACACCCTCAGAAAGACGAGGTCAAGCAAAAATGCTTCCGAAATCTCCTTTAATTCAAGGTTGTGTGTTAGAAATAGGCTGACCAATTTTGGACATCTCAATTCCTTGTTTCGTAGACACGTAATATTGCTACCAACAAGAGAGAGCCTCCTGCAATTATCGTGATTCTCGATGTCAGGAAAAAGAGCGTCAACATTAGGGCAATGTTGACCTACCATGGATACAAAATTCTCCTCTCTCTCTGCCACATAAATTTCCATGTCGCGGGTAACATCGTGAAGTCAAAACGTAAAGCCCCAATAACTGGATCCACCAACTACTCGCATGTGGATTAAGGAACGATCTGCAAGTAACTTTACATAGCTATGAGCAGTATCCATTAATGAGTCCATTTCTTTGCTCTTTACTATACCTTCTACGATCCACATCTGCGATATAATGTGCACCCGAATGTACCAGTCCTCTGGAGAAATCACACAATACAGAAAATAGGTTTTCAAATGAGCATGGGGTAAACTATCATAGCTCCATCTCAATTTCTCATACAGATCTCGATCAAGTTGAGGATGAGTAATTGGAAAATTTGAATCCACAGTCTGAATCTGCCTTAAAGCAAGGTTCCACTCATTTACAACCCGGTTGCCAATCATTGTTGAAGCTATGACATTTATAGCCAAGGGCAACCCTTTACACTCCTCTGTGACGACTCTAGCAATATGCTCTATCTCATCAGGCACATGCCCGTCTTTGAAATCTACTTTGCAAAAAATTTCCCAGGCTTCCTCTCTTGGCAGTGGCTGTATTTGCATGCACTGGTCTGCATTCATTTCTGGAATCAAATCTCTATTTCAAGTAGAGAATACAACTTTGCTCCCTTTTGTTCTCGCCAAATTCCATGCCCAATTCTTTCAGAGTGACTGCGCTCCACAAATCGTCTAATATTAGGAAAAATTTCTTCGTCCTGAGATGTGCCGACAGCTTCATCTTCCGCGAATCAACATCATTATAAGAATAGGCATTGAGGTCTAAATTGATTGCAGAAACCATACGACTCTGCAAGTCCAGAATGGAAAATTGGGCAACTGCAACCCAAATCACATGATCAAAAACACCAGTTACCTTGTAGGTGTTGTAGACCTTTTTTAGCAACGCTATTTTGCCAACCCCACCCATCCCATATACAACAAATATCCAATCGTCGGGAGCCTCTGTAAGCCACCTCTCAAGTCGTATCTGTTAAATTTAAAGTTTAAACAACGATTCTGCATGCAAAAAAATTCAATGAATCGTTGAAACTTAATGCCCAGAAATATAAATTACCTCTAGCCATTGGTGAAGTTCTTGATGCAAAACTCACTTCACTTGCTTCTTTTCTGAAAACAACGCTCCAGCTTCTATCCAAGAAGAAGAAAAGAATACAGAAAATCTAAAGGCACTTCCAAGCTCTGCTCTCTCAGCTAGATGGTGTAAAAACTGAAGGAAAATTAAGATGCAAGCTTGGGGACCAAACAGATAAATTTATAGCCAAGCTTCCATCAAGCTTCTGATGGCTATGTGTCAGCTGTTCCATAGATCAAGGTAGAGAACTCCAGATGGAGTAATGGACCACTTCAGTAGCTCCCAAATTCTACGAAATGAAAATAGATCAAATCTTATAGGAAACACAAAGATAGAGTCCTCCAACTCTCGGATCTGAAAATTTTTGAGGAAAGACTATAAATCATAGTACTTGCAAGTTTGCAACGTTGCAAGAAAATTGAAGCAACTTGAAATCTTGATTTCATCAACAACCTAGTTTTCCTGGATACTCACCACTTCTCGCATACTAAGAGCTGAAGTAAATATCATAGAAAATTCCCAAGCAAACATATAATAGCAGGAGAATAAGAGGCCGGTGGAAAACTTAATACTGCCAAATATGGGAGATTGTATCATACGCTTTTCCTTTCCTACTATACCCATGTGCTCAAAAATGAACAACAACACACAATGAATTTCTAGGATGCTGAAGTGGCATCTCCAAACGGAAGTTCAAGACAATTATTTGGAGATTATGAAGCTTCCTAACATACAAGGACAGTAAGATGAATCGCAAAATATTTTTCTTTAATAATGCATTTATGTCACTAGCTTCTTAACTGGGACTGAAAGCCTCATTTATTTTGTGAAGTGAGAAGGTAATGCTGACTGCTTTAACCTTAATTTTGATTTTGTGAAGAATTATTACAGTTATATGGAGTTTATTTAAAATGTCATTTTGACTTACTCCTTTCAGTAAACATTATTTTTCTCTCTGGTTAAGTTTTGTTTATGCAACAAAAATAA